>JAODIE010000001.1:2386972-2767261 GCA_027575565.1 Diploeciton nevermanni
TAATTAATATGAATATACCTATAATAGATGAACAAATTATTTACTAAAATATACAATGAAATTAAAACCTTATTAAATTTACGTTGTTTGCTGCAACCGCAGCTATCTGTCTCACAGGTTGTATCCTAATTTAGTTATATCTCTTGCCATTTGGACATCATGCTAGGACGCAATTTACCATTTAATATCTTTACATTTGACATGAAATGTTTAAATGTTAATTGTGTCCACCGTACAATGCAGGGTGCCACGGCTGATTGTTCAGTACATGGATTCATTGTAATTTGAAATTATTATTCTGTTTGCTGTGTCTAATTTGACCGTCCACGATGAGTCACGTCATTATGGTATGCGAAACGGTACGACGAGTTCCTCTTTGTGTTCTATTTTGATTGCTTTTATCGCTGTCGCTGCTTTTGATACTGCTGTTGAAATCTGGAACGCAAATATTTTTTTACATTCATAATGGGTCAGGAGACTACCATGTCTATAAATTATGTTTGGAACAAATGCTAGATTAAAATTCACCTCTTAAGAATCAGTCATCTTAAATTGCAAATTTAGAAACATGGGTAGACACTTTCAAACAAGAGGGTTTAGAAAGAGTTAAAGATATTTCAAAATAAAAGTATCCCTGTGGTAGACTTGCAGACTTGCCTTACAAACCTTAGTTTTTCATTGAAGTGCAGATACACAGACCTATTCATCATTTTCTAGCACAGTAAATTTATACCAACATTGGTACTCAAAGTGAAGATTTTGAACCTAATGGTGATTTTCAATATATCATAACTTACTAGATTGTAATCCTCCTGACTTAGAGGTGTTGATGAAAGCAATTTGTCAGCTGATGGCACATCTTGTAATAACATAGATTTACTCTTAATTCCTGTTCGATTAATTGCACTGCCTTGTTGCACCTTCATATTGTAGAACTTTTTCCTCTCCAAATATTCATGCTGTTGCAAATTGTGTGAATCAAGGGCAGCAACATCAATCACATTCCTATTAAAAAATAATCAGGTCAACTGAGTTAAGAACATTTGACATATGCAGATATATAATATTTATGTTTTGCCAATGAGCATTGTCTGATAAAAATACATAATGGAGCTGAATAACAAACTCAGTGATACTTGATGACTCAATATTTGATAAAAATGTGTGATTACTTACGTAGCTGTATCCTGAAGAATTTGATTCAGAGCAGCTTGTTCATCAGTCTTTTTGGGAATTGAATTGTGTTCTGCATTCAGGAAGTCCTCACTATTATGCCTTTGTATGTTGACGTTATTCGACACCGGATTGGTGAGAAGATGGGTGCGTTCATTCGGCTCGCCGCTCTATAATTAATTACGCATAAATTGATGAGGACAAACAAATGCAACTGTGATGTGTTATCATGTGTTAACTGAATTGGAAAACGTACTTGCGATGTGTTATCGTCTTTGCAGAAGAAGCTATAGCAACAGCCCATTGTAGAGTGGATTTAGTTTTCCTGTGTAGCGCAAATTTATTATTGTTATTCGCTAGTCCATTCAGGCCATTGCCGAGGTTATTATTACTTTTATTTTGTAATGAAGGATGTTGAGCGCATGAACAGCTGCACGACAGACCCAGCCAAATGAGAAAGACAACTGGCACTAAGTAAAAGCCGAAAGCATTTTTTTGTTCGGGTATATTCGACTATTTTAAAATTTAAGCATTCTAGTATGATACAAATGTAAATATTTTATCATTGTTAGAAACAAACAATTATAATTATTTAGTAAATGTCGTTTAAAACGTAAAATTTTAAAATATTTTTTTGTGCAATAATATTAAATGTTTTCTAACATATGCAATGGTTTGCTTATTTTAAAATGAGTGTACAAAAAATTAAAAAAAAAAACGTAAAATAACTTACACAAAAAAACTAATATTTAGTCATTTAAAAATGTTACAATTTTATAAAAATAAATTAATAACATATGTACTTTACAGGTAATAAACTTTCGACGATTTAAACATAAAAAAGCTCTTGCTTCCTTGCTTTTAAAACATAGGCAACCTTGAAGCCTCGTTTACCTTCTCTCTAATTTTTATGTTTATTCTTATTATTGTTCATGTGGTAAATCGTTAATCAACGACTTCAGGGGCGTAATGAAATCCTGAAAAGTTGAGCTTTTACAGTTTTTATCCAGTTTGTATTTTGTGTAATGTGTAATTAATGAGACGTAATAACTCACAAATATGTGGCACGAAGCTAGAAAGCAGGAGCGGAAAATACGAGGAATGCTTGTGGATTATCGCAAGCGAGCTGAAAGACGGCGTGATTTCTATGAAAGAATCGTAAGATGCTATTTTATAACAAGTCTTTGATTACTTAATGAGTTTTCCTGGATTAATTTTAATAGAAAGCAGACCCTACCCAGTTTTTACAAATTCATGGAAGACAATGCAAAATTCACTTGGACCCTGTGATTGCTGCATCTGCAGAAGGTCCAGCTACAATGTAAGTCTACTTGTGAGTTAAAACAAAAACCATTAATAGTTTTCTGGTGATAGGATGCCATGGCAAGGACAAAATGATAATCTCATTGATAGATTTGATGTGCGAGCTCATCTTGATTTCATATCTCCAGTGCCTGCTCAAAGTGAGGGAGAAATTACTTCAGAAGAGAGGCAATTAAATTATGAAAGGTATAGAATTATAGCACAAAATGCTTTTCTCAATATCAATGAAGAGAAGTTTCTTAAACAACTTCATTTGGAAGAACAGTTTGGTTATACTGAGAATGAACCAAAGAAAAAGAAGCCAACAGGAGGTGCTGCAATTGGTTTCACTTATGAAGATAGTACACCTGGTGTACCTACTCCTTCATTTGTCTCAACTCCAGCAAACATAGGTTCTCACTATCCAGAGGAGGAAGCATCAGATGATAATTCCGACAGTGATCTGGACGTGGACTTGTCAATAAACATTTCTAAAATTGATTCTGTTCAAGCTCATGAAATGAATCGTCATGGACGTAACTTTGGCATGAGTTCTAACGATTTCTACTCATTTTTAACTAATGATTTAGAAGAAGCTGAAAGCTTTAAACTAGCCAAGGAGGAAGAACATGAAAAAGCTTTGTTTTCTGGAAGAAAATCACGGCGTGAAAGACGTGCTCACCGAGAAAAACGTCTTGCTAATAGGAAGATCAGTCCACCTAGTTATGCTGCAAAAGAAAGTCCTGGAATTCCAGTTGAGATGCACGAGAAATCAGAATCTCGATCACCATCACCAGATAACTCTGGGAAGATTACATTTATCACTTCTTTTGGAGATGAGGAGGAACCACAGCTGCTTATAAAGCCAACATATGCCGATAAAGTCAAGTTTGGTTCTTCTAAGTTGAAGAAGTTAAGGCAAGGACAAGAAAATTGGGATCGTGAGGTGTTTGTCATTAATAAACGGAAGGAAATGACAAGTTTGAAGAACTCTCCAGCTAGACGCAATCGATCAGTTTCTAGAGGTCGTAATTTACGAAGAAGAAGATCATCGTCAACAAGTTCATCTTCAAGGTCAAGATTACGGTCTAAGTCGAGGTCTAGATCTAGATCAAAGCGACGAAGGACCGTAAGAAAGCATTCCAGTAGCTCCAGCAGTAGTTCATCTTGTTACAGTTCGAGGAAGAGGCGTAGAACAGCCAGGGGCCGCAGTCGAAGTAGAAGCAGAGATGGCCGAAGATCAAGGTCGATATCGTCGAGTTACAGGTCTAAATCTGGATCAAAAAGGAGTCGATCCTCGGCATCTAAGTCGAGGTCTAGATCTGTATCAAGAATGAGATCAAGGAGCAGAAGCTCAAGTTCAAGTTGTAAATCAAGGGACCACAATAGAACACGTTCTATGTCTAAATCAAAATCGCGTACTCCATCACCTGCCAAACCGAGGAATGAAAATAAAAACAATTCTTACTTGAAAGAAGAAACCGAGGCAGACGTTAATAATGCATCATTGTCATCAAATCACATTATCACAAATGACAGTATATTGAAAACTAATATTACTGGAGGCAGTAACATTAAAGAAGAAAGCAAGCCTTTGCCGAGGTATTATGGAAGAAGAAAATCAGATCTGAGTTCATCAGGGATAACTGATTCCAGTGATGAAGATAGTAATGACAGTCCTAAGTATGTAAATATATTTGGTTGCCTGAAAGTTATTTGTTTAAATACATTTTGTTCTTGCTTCAGGAATACACAATCAAATAATAGTAATCTCAAGATTGGTAATTCAGGCACAGCAACCAAAGTCAGTAAGAACCTCTCAAAAGTTCCGCAATTAAAAATTCTTGAATTAGTTTCATGTCCGTGTCTGAATTTGCACTCACATCAACTAGATATGTTACGTTTTTTGATGTGGTTCTAAGTTTAGTTTTATTGTGGTTCTGGAGAGTTGGCAGCGAATGTCAACTGTTGTCTGGAAGTACGGATACATGTGAATAAGTTTCTGTTTCAGGGTGGAGTGAAATCTACTACAATGTCGCTGGCAGAACGGCTTAAGCGGAAACGTCAGGCTTTATTGAATAAACAATGTAAGGAAGTATATTAATGTAAATAGAGGATATTAATTAATCTTATATCTGATTTTGCTGTTTACAGTTAAAGCCGATAAAATTGCTGAGCAAATAAAATCCGAACGCGAGAAGCAAGAGCAACAAACACGCGAAGATGAGTTGCGGGAATTGGCATTGAAATTTCGCAGAAAGTTGGTTTTATCCATGTTTTTAAGCGAACAGAATTTAATATAATATATTGGCTTTCAGGCAACGTGAACGTCGACATGCCTATGAAAGTGATGATTCTTTGGACTCTAGTGTATCTTCACGTTCGAAATCAGCATCGCATTCTACGAAAGGCCAGCGAAGTCGAAGTTCGTCAGTTACGAAAAAAGATCGTGACCACGAACGCAATCGCTCAAGTAGACGCAGCGAACGCGAGAGAGAATGGGATGACTACAAGAATAACTCGCGTCGGCATCCCGGTACCAGTCGCGATTATGACCGGGAGAGAGGTCGCGATTATGAACGCGACCGGGATCGTGACCGAGAGCGCGACCGCGAGCGTGAGCCGGACCACAGCAGGTCTCGAGAAAGAGACCGCGATTGGGAGCGTGATAGGGATAGGAATTACAGGAGGCGGCGTTACGAGGAAAAGCGTAATGACGACAGGTATTACAAGGACGAACGCCGGCGAGATGGACGCGACGCACGTGAGCGAGACAATCAGAACCAAAAGCGGTCGTTGGTTGATTACTGATATTTGCTGGGGTGAATGTATTTTCTTTGATGTTATGGTGAATGATGTTTAATCTTTAGATTTGATTGCTCAACTTAGTTGATTCAACTTTCTAGGAATTTTAATTGTATGCGTTGTCTTACTACAATAAAGTTTAGTTTTATTTCTAATTGTCTAGCTTGTACTTGGTTTTACCCTAATAACATGTTTCCTCTCATTAAAGGAAGTGAAAGAAAATTGCTATAGTACGCAACTCATGTGTTTGACGTGTTTCTGCAGGAAGGATCTGCTCGTCGGATGGCAGGGAGGAAACCGAACGTCGCCCTAGGGATGTCGCATAAAATACGCTGGCGATCGTAAAACTAGCCAAAGCCAGCCCACCCGGCTGGCGCTGGACGCACCTGAGGCGCGGTATGTCGCTCTCGGTACTAAGTTTCAACCCCTTTTCTGTAAACCGCCCGAAAATGCGCTCGGCCTGCGAGGTACTTTATCTCGCATCCTTTGCGCAGCAAGAGGAAATAATTAAGAAAGAATGTTCCTGCGCATGTCTTAAACCTTAAACAGCTTTTTGAGAGGTAAAAGGGTAAATAGTAAATTACCGCACGAGGCAAGGACACAGCTGAGCAGTTGTTTAATCTAAAATATTGGAGGGCTATCAGGTGTCGTGGGCAAATACTGCTGAAAAAGCGTCGGCAATAAATTAGTGCGGAGGTGCCTTGAGGTCTTAGGAAAATGGCAAATTGTGTGGTGTAATCAGGAAGATATCAAGAGAAAGTGATGTTTTCGACGGCATTTGGTTAAGCATTCGAACGCAACGGAAATAAAATAGTAAATTGGAAAGTAGATGTTTCAGTTGTTTTTGAGAGCTCTTGCATAGTGCAATGTGAGGATTAGAAAATTGTTTTGGGACTTTGGGCCAATATTTTATATGCAGACAAATATTAAATATCAATAAAAATTTCAAACGAGAAACTTACTTTAAGCAAAAAAACATTTTTTTCAAACTATACAGGCATTTCATTAGGAGAAATCAAGTGAAAGAAGTTGAAATGAATACTTTTTAAAGTGGTAATCAGTGAAAGGAAATTGAATTTTCAACACCACGTTGAACGACACTACTTTGCAACTTGGTATCATGACATTCTCTACCTTAATGTATGTTCAAAGATCTAAAAACATCACCATTAAATCATTTTTATCATATTAAAACTTACTTCTTTTCTATCTTCTTTTAATTTACAAAATAATCTTCTAATTCTTTACTGGAAGCTGATGGCCATACAATATATTCTAGTTTCAGAAGCAAACAAAATAAGTAAGACTAGATCAAATTGAGAACAAATATCGAAAACAATCATTGCAATCAATTATATAGAGTGTTCAATAGCAAGGACCAGTAAATTCCACCCAATTCCACGTGGGTTGTGCAAAAACATGGGGGCAGGATAGAAAGTGATAACAGAATGGCACTCACCACACACAAGAAGTTTTCTTCTAGCAATCGTAGAGCAAAGAGAAAACGAATAGAGAAAATAGTGGTACAGTATTCTGTCTGCCATTCCGGTATTGCGGAGACTCCCCGAGGAATCGGAAACTCATTACGGTCGTCTTTGACCTGTGCGGCCGTGCGTCCACATGGACTTGTCTCTTGGGGGGTGCAGAAAAGAGTGGAACAGAATATTTGCTAGTAGAACATGTTGAAGGAGTTGGGAATAGAATGGACATAATAGAGTAAGTTCGGAATTGACATTAAAGTAAAACAACAATAAGATGGATACTATCGATTCAAGTTTATTAGAATTGAATTATTTATCAATAAAATTTTATCTTGTATCATATAGTCTGATATTTTATCATTTTTTTCCAATGTATTAAAATCAGTGCAGGGATTTTATTTCCCTAAGATGTTTGGTTTTCGTTTTTATGTTCATATGAACAGAGTTAGCAGGTAATAAATAATTCACGTGCATTCAGACATGGCTCATGAAAAAAGTCCCGACTTTGTGCTATTCCTTCCTCAGCTCATATTATCTCCCACATGCGCCCCGTGAGCCTGCGATTCGCGGGTCCGTCGTTGAATGCGAACAACACAAAATCCACACAGAATGGCGGGCATTAAAATCGAAGCCGGCATTAATTCTATCTCGTCTTCTGCCACATGCATACTTTATGCATCGTTACTGCAAATGCGACCGCATCAAGTCAGTAAGAATCACGCCGGGAACAAACAGCAAGTCTACCAAACGTGTTGCTTCCAATAAAAAATAAAACTGCCGCAGCTTCCAATCGCACCTTATTACTATTATTACTGTGTGCATTTGCACAACGCCGCATTGAAACCCATGGCAAATGTCACTCAGTCATATTCGTACACCGGTCGTAAAAATGAACAAACCTCAGGGATGTGTCGTGATTTCAGCCAAGAGAAGCGCAACTATATGCATCACATACTTACATGATTTTTATGTTTACTGTTTGCTGTTTACTTGTTTAGTGTTTCTCTCGCCGCAGCAATGCCACCCCTGTAACCTCACGGAAATCTCGCCCCAAACGCGGAATAAAATAACATAAACGAAAATAAAAGCAGAAAAAGATTCGGTGAGATTTCCATCCTTCCAAAACCGCCCCTCTCATGAGTTTTACATGCTCATAACCTTACGTTCTCACTTACATCCGCCGCTTCCTTATGTCCCGATGTCCTTATGCGCTTATGTCTCTCATGTCCTTTATGTCCTCATACTGCTGATGCGATCTTCGGCTGTTTGGCTCTTTGAATGTGCGACTTCGATGCTGGAAATCCATGGCGAACATAATGTTATATTCTGATCAAGCTATAAAATAGTCGACGGTACATCCCCACGTAGGGTGGGACTGAGGGCAAGCCGTCCGCTGAATGAGAATTAGGTTATTATTGGCAAGTTTTTTCTCTTCGCCGTTTGAGCCGTATGTTGTCTATTCCGCGTAGTTTGCGGTGTAATGCGAGGCAATGAAATGCAACGGCAATGCCAGCCATGAAAAATGCAAACGCAGCGCTGCAAAGTATGAAATATAAAACGGGAGCATGCGGGATGCTGACTGACCCTCGGTGAAGTACCCCACAAAAGTGGAAATATGTATAAATTCACCAGCAATTCCGGCAACCATTTCGGTTGGGCACACCGAAAATATATGCAACACTATGAATTATGCATGTGATGGATACTCCATGAGCTTTTCATGCATTTCATCACCGATGGATTTTAATATATAGATGAGTATCATCACCTAAAAAGTTAGTGTTTTTTTTTACAAGCGTTATACCTAAAAATAGCCCAGACGCAACAATCCATGATCCTCCATTGTCTATTTCATAAAATAATTCTTATATTTTATAAAGCCTGATTATTGTTTTGCATAGCTCACTAATGTTTATGTATCATTTCCTTAGTACCTTGTCTGTTTTTTGTTTGTTCGCCTGTTTTCCTTTGTTTTACGTCCGAACAAGTTATTGCACACCTATATATTTACACCGCCGTGCAGCAGGATCTTCGAGGATGAGGCTCCTCGCATGCCCGCCGCGTCCTTCTAGTTTGTTTTATTCGCTATCCGAATGGGTTCGGGATGGTTTCCAACCGTTATGCCAAACGACATCGCGCGCGCCGTCGCACTGTTTCTTTCCGTGCCTTTCCTGCTCCCGGGCACGCGTTCGCACCACTATAAAACCGAATAGCTTTGTTATCATGCAGTCTTCCTCGCGGAATGTGTGTTTTAAAAATAAATACACGACGACGCGCAGACCCTCTTTATTAGGGGCATAAGAAAACGACATAAAGACGTGTTAACAATGACGCTATTTTCATGTACCTACATGTCGAATGAAACCGCTGTGGCGGCATATGCACAGATGCACTAAATGTGCTTGCCAGTTGAAGCAAAGGCACACAAAGTAAGTATTTCTTGTTTTCTGTTGCACAATCGGACAAATTTTGCAATGTTGCATCAACGAAATTAATACCTACCTGAGTTGAGTGAACTGTTATATCAATAGTTAAGAATGGATTGGAGAAGATTGTTTAAGTCAACATAATTTGCTTATAATTAGCTATCATTAGTAATAGATTTCAAGATTTTGAATTAAGATTAACGAGGTACATTAGCAAATGAACGTTCATCTCCTCTTACCACGTGTCTACATCTCACGAAACGACAAAGTACAGGATTCGGCATAACAACTCACATATTCTCTTCTCTCTCATTTCCCCTTTTTCACCACAATCGGCATGCAGATGTTGTAGATGCATAATTCTCCCACAATTTCAATATTTTCAATTCAAATCATTTTATTTATTTACTTAACATAAATGAATCCTTCATTTATTTTATTTTGAATCAGCTTAGAAAGCTTTAGCAATCAAAGCACCATGACCAGGGAGGTAAACATTCTTAGACGACTTGATATTCCTGTAAGTACCAAACATGAGATTTGTATTTTAATTATCAAGTATAATTAAGTACCTGGCTTTCTTGCAATTTGCACAAATTACCACATCCAACTTCTTGATCAATGGAAAATGCTTAGTCAAATTTACAGATTGCTTATCATTTTCCAAATTAAACAAAAACACCAAACTTTCATTACCCAAAGAACGCTTTACCATAATAACATTACGATCATTGAAAATAGATAGGTCTCCTTCTTTCATAACAACAGATTCCTTTCTCAAAGCAGTCAAACTCTGGTAAATCTTGTAATGTGAGTTATGATCTGTTTTCTGTTGAGCCAAGTTGTTTTCCAGGTACTGCTCACTAACTGGCAGCCATGTTTTATTAGCAGTAGAAAATCCAGCGTTTTTGGTAGCATCCCATTGGAAGGGTGTACGTTCAAAGTCCCTAGAAGTTTGCTCAAAGTCCTCTGGTGGACCATTGCATGCACTAGGGTCGGTACCTTGCTCCCAAGTGACGTTACCATCCAGCATGCCAATTTCCTCGCCTTGGTAGGTAACAGCCACTCCGGGCATCATATGAACCAGCATGTTGTATCCATCAATGTTTATTGAATGGACCCGGGTGCCAACTCGATGACGATCATGGTTCCCAATCTGAAAATATCTAATTTACTTGAGCTTAATCTAATGCGTGTACGTACCACCCAATTTGCAGTTTTATTCTCTGGCATATTACTCATCCATTCATTAACCAATTCAACAACATCCTCGGCGGTAGTGTTTATGTTAGTATCAATGAACTGGAAATTGAATGTAAAATGAGCACCGTCTTGCTTTCCATCTCCATACCACTTCATAGTAGCTGACATGTTAGCATAAGCTTCAGTCATCATAATCCTGTCATCTTCATCAGGCCTAGCTTTGTTGTACTGATCTAAGAAGGCTCTCATCTTGTAGATAATATCATAAGATTTGGGCAAATCTTTAGTATACCAATGAAGTAGATAATCATAGTCCCAGTCTTCAATTCCTGGATATCCAGATCGAGGTTCGTCTTCAAAGCTTTGTGATTCACCAATATATGGAACGGCATCAATTCGAAAACCGTAGACACCTTTTTCAAGCCAAAAATTCATCACATCCTAAAAATACTAGATTAATAATTAAAATGTTAAATAAGAAACAAAAGATAACTTACAATCATCTCAGCAATTAGTTTCGGATTCTCAAAGTTCAAATCTGGTTGTTCTGGAGTAAACTGGTGCAGATACCATTGCTTCCTAATAGTGCTATATGTCCAAGCAGAGTACTTAAACAAACTAATCCAGTTATTTGGTGGCACCTTATCATCACCATTACGTCCATCTCTCCAAACATAGTACTCCTCATAACCTTCAGTTCTATTCTCAGAAAGAGTAAACCATTTATGTTGGTTACTAGAATGATTAGGTACCATATCCATGATAATCTTCAATCCCAGCTCATTGGCTTTATCAATCAACTGTTTGAAATCTTCCAGAGATCCATACTCTTCATAAATATCCTTATAGTCGGAGACATCATAACCCATATCCACTTGTGGAGACTTGTAGATAGGAGACAACCAGGCGGCAGTAGCACCTGCGTCCTTGATATGGTCCAACTTGCTGATTATACCTTGAAGGTCACCAATACCATCTCCATTAGAATCCATATAAGACCTTGGGTAGATTTGATAGAAGATTGCTGTTTGCCACCAGGAGGATTTGGTAGCTGCCACGTAGGCAACCACAAGGGTTAATGTTAGGAGAATAAAACGCATTTTAGGTGTTGCTTTGAATACGCCTAGGCATATACTGGTTGCTGCCAGGTAAAACGGATTATTTATAGCAAAAATGATTCATTTTTGTTAATTAGTTGCAATTTGATTTCCAGCCGTTAACGATAGATAAATTACTGATAATACTTGTAAGTACTTGTAAGTACTTATCATATACCTGTAAGCATTGCTAACATTTAGTTATTTTTAAATTCGTATTACGTTAGTTAGAAAGTTAAAACTAAAAAACAAACTAAACTAAACTAACTAAATAACTACAAACATTGTATTTTTCTAGAAAAATAATAGGTTATTCATTCCTCTTTGCTGTTTTTTTTTTTTTGGTTTGATTTTTAAGAACTTTGTAAATAAAGAGCAAGTTAGTCTTCTGTTAATCAAATGTAATCTAATCTAAAGGATTAATACTTTTTTAAAACATATTTTTTGTATATTATTTATTTGAATAATTCCTGACATTGCTTAGTGAGTAAATAACCTCAACTGAAAGTGAAATTGTAAAATGTGATTAATCAGGCTTCAATATTTGCATCTCGAGCACGTCGTTTAGGAGCTTAGGACGTGGAACAGACGCGGACAAGAAAATAAATTGCTCGCCCTCTAACTATCCGCTATTTATAATTTGCATTAGCCGGCGGTCGGTGCGAACCCTCGTTCTGCACGCTGAGATTGCAGCGCTCAGCAAAGTAGCCCTCGGTTGACAAAGGACGAGGGACGCGTCGTAGGGATGTCGGCGAAGTTAGCCAGTGGGTGTGCTGGCTACAAAAGGTACGAGCGACCCTCGGAAGGACGGGACCGGACCGAGTACATGCGGCCCGCATGAATAATGCATCGGCGGCAAGTTGGTGACCGACCGCCGAGTGGGACGGGCTGGCAGCGGCGATGGTCATCATCGATTATTACGGATCGACCAATCCATCCTCGGCTACCTTTTCGGGCGTTGTGCGGCGACGCTCTGGTCGTCCATTATCTGGAACTTTCGGGGAAAGTTATCACCCGCTCGTGTTTAATGGATAATCAATTTTACCTCTTACATGGGATTTCGCTACTGGGGAACTTCAATTCATTTTATTTTAAACAAATAAAAAACCCTTTTGACGAATCTTTAGACAGGTCTCTAAATGTTTGTCTTATTCAATCTTTATTTAAAAATAGTTTGTACATTAATAGGTCTTTATTCTTCTTGTTCTTTATATCCCACTCATGTGTCTTTAGTCTTTCAATGTCATCATTGATTGTGGCTGTGACGGGAGTGAAGGAAGAACAACTCGATTCTCAATGAAAAGACAGCGCAGGTCAAATGGAAGGCTATCGTATGTCGTGCGTCTTGGGGTTTGTTTAACTCGCACCGGCAGACAAACAGACGGCCTTCGCGGTCTCTAAATACCTTTCAGCTGGGATTCTTCACCATCGTTGTCTTTGCACAAAAAACTCGTAATTTGATCTTCTTTTTAAGATGCCCAGCAAACGCTCTTGAATTTCAAGTTAGACTCAAACTTCTCCTAACTAAAATTACTACTAAATCTTAAAACATTGTAGGTTTAAGCAAAACAATATTTTTATAGTAATAAATTGAATTTTATGCTAAGAATAATCGTCAGTAGTAGACAACAATGCATAACTTATCGGAGTAGCGAAAAGTTTATCAAACGAGCGCTGGTCGAGCGGTGGAAATAAACGTGGCGAGTTTGAAAGTTTTGCATGTTTCAGAAAGGGCAGGATACAGGACGCTGATTTATGAAATGCCGCGTCATTGCTTACCCGACGATAAAACTTTTGTTCGCTTCTGGACCCGGAATCTGGACGCTGGATTTGGGAAAATCGAAAACGTTGTAAAACTGGCATAAAACATTTTCAACTATTGCAACTAATATAAGAAAGTTACTCTAAAAAGTAGATAACTGCTTATTACAAAAATTTAAGGTTTTAGATAAGATAAATATTTTTTAATTTTGACTGAGTAATTATGCCAGTAAAGGTAAAGTATAAAATTATACCACTGGCAGTTCAGATGAATAAAACAAATGAACATCGACAAACTCTTTGCGTATTTCATGGAGTTGAAAACAATCGCATCAGCAATAACGCAATCAATCTAATCTAATGTTTAAAAAACAATTTGTAAATAGATATCAATGATCCTATTTTTGTTATATTCCAAATAATTATTTGTTTGAAATATGCGTTCATATCAGCAGCCGCACTTTTGGATAATAATGAACTTCATTAACATAACTTGAAAACCATTAAAACCAGATATTGAATTGATTAGATATTGAAAAAATGTCTGGTTTTAATGGTTTTAAAGTTATGTTAATGAAGTTCATTATTATCCAAAAGTGCAGCTGCTGATATGAACGCATATTTCAAACAAATAATTATTTGGAATGTAACAAAAATAGGATCATATGACTCAGTATGAATTGCGCAATACGAGATAACTTTTTAATTACATATTTCATAAATTTCGGGCCAATACATTTTGTAGCTTTTGAGTTTTGTAGGTTGAAAGATTTTGAGTTGAAAATAAAGTGTAAAACTATCAAACAATTTGCATATTGTCAAACGCATATTGTCGAAACTTGTGTCAAAATTGATAAATATGCATCAGATTGCTAATTTAACAATTACCATCGGCAATTTGCCGCCCTCGAATAACGGCGGCGCATATACACTATTTCATTATGCGGCGCCGGAGAAAGCACAGACACCCCCTGCAGCAGTCTATGTTGCCTTTCAATTCCTACGATTTCCGCAATTCATCTAACACTCTGAAATTCACAATTTGCTAAATTTTCCGCTACCAAATTATTGTTAATTGCACCTTTTATGTATTTGTGTAGTATTTGTATGTTATAGTATTATATGGTTTAACAAAAATATACCTGAAAAGACATTATTCAGGTCCATTGTAGAAGACATATTCTAGTTTGTTTCTGACTCATGTTTTTTACGCTAGTTTTCTATTTTAAAATTTCAAAAAAATACGCAACCTTCTGGATGTCTTCAGTCTTGTTGTTGGTTAACTGTGGGTTTGCACGAGCCCTCGGGACAGGTGGGGACCGGCCGACTTTGGAAGAATGTAATTTCGCGAAGGACGCGCAGCACTCGAAAGGACTTTCCTTAGAGAACGAAAACCCCGCAGGGAGCACGTGCGGTCGACATCCCTACCGCTCAAAACTCCTACACAACTCAACGTTCTCTTACATACCTTAATAAGATGTGTTAGTAGGGAACGGAAATGGAAAACCAGAAAGAACTGATAACATAAATTTAAAAAGTTATAGTAACATTAAAATGCAATTCCTTTCAACATAACGCAAATATTTGGTCTTTAAATATGATCGCAGCCTTACACAGGTTAATCCTGTAAATATGCACCATCTATAGATATGTAAATATCCTCACTGGTCCAGACTTGCCTTGGATTGACCTCTGCTCGCGTCAAAACACAAATCTTCTCAATGTTGACCCGACGGCTTTGTACGGCACGCGAGACGTGATCCAATTTTCAACTTGAACCCCCTGAAAGTTAGACCGGTTCAGGGGTCCATCATCACCTCATCACAGCCGCACCTTTAAGCTCATCATCACTGCACGTTTGCATTGGCACGCAAAGTGGCCGCAGCTCCCCTCGGATATCCAGTTTTTGGTCAGTTTACTAGTGAACAATTTTCCGTAAGGGTGTGATGGAATCCAGCATCCCTTGTTAATATTGACCTTTGGTTTCTGTTGGAATTGTGATGGTAATTTAAACTGTAACATGAGCAAGTGGGTAGTAAATGAGATGAAATTGAGATGGTGTCGAATGTGGTCCTGTTAATGGTCAAAGGTTAATGTTCTATAATATATAAGTGTGCTCTGGATTTAACCTTGGAGGCTTTAATATTTTCAACTTTGGTCTATTACCAATGAGGTATTAGATACAGGTGTTGCTTTAAAAGAAGCATTTTTTATATAGAGTGGTAATTAGTTTTCTCAATGACATTTAATTTTCTAATGTATTTTCATATGCCATATGGTCGTAATGACTTCACACCTAACCCTTTCATCAGTCTCATTCATATCCGCATTGTTTTCTTCCCGTTATTCAATGTTTTCTATCTTAGGATTAAACACATGTTGCCCAGGCTAAACGAATTCCCACAACATACGCCACAAATTGATCCATCTCCTCTCCTCGTTCTACCTTTCCAGTCCTCTCAACATCTTCATCGCTGTCATCGTCCGTTTCAATTCCGCCATCGTCATAACGCGCACCAAGGAAACGCGAGCTGTCCATGGAGAAAACTAACGTCCGGTATTCGGAACACATGTCGACATAACTGTCTCCGTTGCGCTGTAACCAACCGCAGCAAACGTGCGTCAAAAGGAAAAGCGAGGCCAGTGCACACGGACGTGTAACGACGGCATGGTGACGGGAATCGATGGCCGGACCGAGGTAATGGCCAAACACACTCATCCTAGCTCGGGCTACTAAGAAGAAGGGAGTTTATTGAGGGTTTGCTGCCTCCGCGCCAGAGTGTAGGAGACCATGGACACACTCTAGCAGTGTGCGTGTGTGTCGGGAATGTGTTCGTGTGGCCCATGCTGTCGGGAATTACAAGAATATGGGGTGGCAGTGGATGCTACTAATGTTCGTACGCCTCGTAAAACTTCTACTCGGGCGTGTTTCTCGACGATCGACGTCGTTCGGCCGGCAAGGAAAACGCGCAAACGGCGTAATATCTAGTTTGGAACCGATTGGAAGCCAATAGGTTCTTATTGACAAGCAAAAAATTTTATCCGATCCCAAAATGCTCCAAGGGTATTGAAACTTGCATGTTAAGGCAAGTGCACTTCGAATTAAATCAATTACCGCATTTTCCCTTGTCCTCCCTTTTCAAATACGCGCATTATTTCTGTACGGCCTTGATGGACACTTTCCATAAACTATTTCCAGGTCTGGGGGCTTCTTGAATCTTCTACGATGCCCGGTCGACCGGAAAGCTGACGTTGACATACGAGCATAGACTTTGTTTCCTCCTTTCTCGATTTGTGAGACAGATCACCCGAAATCGAAGAGTCCGAGTCCACCAAGCGAGACAATCCGCTTCCGGGAAAGACAAGCCTAAAGGTAACTGAGCTGACTAGCCCTCACCCGGAGATTGAGGTTTATTTAAATCGGTCGATTTTGATTTTGAACATCCAGAAACCACCAGTACTTTCAAGCCTCCCCAATACTCCAGTCAATTTCAATCTGTCTATCCATCACTACACATATAGACCTAACCTTACAAAATCAAAAAAACTAATTTTAATAAAATTCTTAGATTTTAGCAAAAATGTTTTATTTATATTATAAACATGTCAAATACATGTTTATACCGTTTTCAAATTCCCAAATAATGTAAGAACTTGATAAATTATATAATTGCTTTGTATCCATTTTTGTGAAGTGAAGGTGAAGAAAGTGAAGGGATGTTCATTGGCTAAACTAGTAAAAGATACAAGTTCAATAAAGCGCATAAAAAATCCTATTTAAATTTAAATAACTTCTGAATATTTGCGCGCAAGCTGCGGCGACATTGTCCTCCCATGTGTTCTGAGCCATCGTCTTTTGGCGTTTGCGCTAAAACGGACGACCCTTTTTTGGGCTTTGCGGCGTCCAGACACGCGGAGCCAAGAAGCATCCCTTCGCGGGCGATAGTGATAAATAAAATTTACGATGACAGGATATGAAGTCACAGACGGATACCACTATAGTCAAAAACCACCCTTCAAAAACTAAAAATGCAAAGTTTGTTTCTATGCAAATAAATTTTGATTAAAACTTCATAAAAACAAAATAAATTATTTTACTATATTTATTGATGTGTTGATTGATTGACATGATCAATTAATTTATCAATTGATATTGACACCTTGTGACAGATTGGCAGGTCCCTAACGCTAAAATTGAAATTTTACCCCAAAATCAAGCAAAACAACCCCAAAATTAAATACACTCCATGTGTAAACATCACCGCCTCGGTGATTTTCCCCGAACCCACAAAAAATTGAGTTTGTATTGTTGGCGGAAGAACACAAAAAAGTGTTTTGGGATAAACACATGTGACAGAAGTTGAGGGTCAATAGTGCTCAAAATCAAATTTTACTGTTTTGGGGTAGAAAAACGACAAACGAGGGGAACAAATTTTGACCAAAGTAAGTAAAAAAACGTAGTAAGAGATAGTGGTTATTAGGGGATTTTGGAATGATAATTAGGGGTTAAATTACATGGTATTTAGTAATATAAAAATAAATCAACAAGTGGTGTTCAATAGATAGATTGATTTTGTGTTGAAACATGTTGAAACTCGAAAAGTATTGAATGTATTGAGCTGAATGTTGCGTGATAATGCAAAGTGTAAGAATGTATATGAAAAGAAACATTTATAATAAATTAATTTGTTTAATAGTTGTTGAATATTATACTAGTTAATTTGTTATTGGTATTATTGTGTCTGTTTTAATCTTTAATAAAACTATTCCGAATATACCTGAATACAAGCCGAACTGTAATAACAGCTGTCAAATAGTATGTTTATTTGTTTTTTATTGTTTGGTATTGTCGTGTCAAAATTAAGTTTTTTTACTTTTATATCAAAGTATCAAATATAAGAGCTTTATTGAAAAACGTGAAAATATCTCATATATTACGTTGTAGTCCTAAGCAGAGCTTCTCTGATGAGATCCTAGATGCCTATTCGAAGCCAGTCCCGGCGGTTACCATGGCAGATCCTCTTATATCCTAATATCCAAAGTGAATATTTTCCAAGAGATAAAATGATAGAATATTCTTACGGTCGGCAAGGTAGCCGGTGATCCGGGGATTTGGCGGCGGCGCAACGCTGGGGCGTCGTGACGGACGGCGACCCTCCGTTATCAGCGGCCGGCCAGCCAGCCGGCACCGCCGTCGGACGAGATATTACTGCTCCCCGTTACGAAATGGACCCAATGTGCAAGGGTGGGAAGGCAGACGGAAACCGTGCACAGCACAGCGAGTAGAAAAAACGAATGGATCGTAAAAAAGAGCCCATGGTATCATATGCAACATGCAAGCTTGCACAGAAACCAAATTAGGTATTTAAACAGATATATGTTGTAGGTTTAGAAGCAATAGAAGGATATTTATCGAATATAGTATTTTTTAGTAATGATCTTATTGTTTGTAGGACGGAGAAAAAGTAGTTGTGAGTAAATTTTTCGTCGCGTGCCGACACGAAAAGTTATTATTCCAGTTGATAGAATACATCGATTTCCTTCGGCAGGACGGCAGGAAGTTGCCCCCGCACGCTGGCTGAAGCAAACTAACCGGAGAAAATGCCATATTCTTATCCGGGCATTATATGCATTATACATAAGCGACTATTTGGCATAAATAATGGCAAACATATGTTTACATTTTATACTTCAACATTTTCCAACATATACTAGAGATGTTAATATTAAAATAAGGATTTCTCAAAGAATTAAATTAATGCTTGGACTTGTTTAATTTGAATTTTGTTATTGAATAACAAAGAAGAGAATGAAATATGAAACGAGTTAAATGATAAACTTAGTGTGTGCTTCATCATAATCTTAAGAATTCCGTGAAAAGAGAATTCAGATATGAAAATTAAGATTTTTGTGTTAATTAAGGCAATAAGAGTAGTCTTCTTACAACGTGATTGCATATAATTTAACAAAATTTGTAACCCAATTTTTAGGATTGTGATTATTTAGGTACATTGATTTTGAGTTTATCATATATTTTCAATTATAAATGCTAGTTGGTAGTCAAAAATCAAAATAGTGTCAAATTTAATTCAATATATAACAATCGTTTTTTGTGATAAACCTAGTTAAGTTTACATTAAAATATTGCATTTTATTTCTTAAAAACCATTCTTGATTTTAGTGCAAATCCATTTAAGCATACTCTAACTTCCCATCTCTTACTTTCAACACAACTCCCATCATTTTGAAATAATGACTAAACAAATTTTATCCTCCACAAAATAATATTCTCAGTCTATTAATCGATTTTATGATTGATGATACTTAATGACCACCATTTTTACCACCCATGTTTTGATCCACGCTCCTACTCCTTCCATTCTTAAACTACTACCGCTGTATCGAAGAACTATTCCACGTATCGATAACTTGCTATCAATAACTCACATCATGATGAACAGTACGTGCATGATTCGTAATTTTTTTATCTACTTTTATTTGAGTTGGGATTTTGGCATACGTTGCATACACATACCACCCTTTTTTGCACCAACATAGAACATTAGAAGGGTTAGGTGTAGAAGACTATAAGTCTGTGCATTGATAGATAGGTAGAAAAAGTGTAAAATAAATCGGCTTGGTTCGAGGGTTTTTGCGGGTTATAGGAGTGCACGTCATTCTGTCCAAACCCAATAAGGGTTGCACTGACACCAAAGAGGGTAATTTGACTAACAACTGCAAAATTTTGGTAAATTCATGATTCAACTGCTGTAACTGCGATTGAAAGAAGAAACATCTGTCTAACATTTGTTGAACTTGTTGTAATTTTCTTGAATACTTTAGGTTGATTTAGAGGAGAATTAACAAGACCAAAGATTGATGTCTTGAAGCTATGTATGCTTAGAATTTGTCTAGCTACACCCTCTCTGGAATCAATTACAGGCCGACGGCAGCAAAACAGAGTAGCGGTCAAATAACTCCTCCCGGCCTCGGACGTGCGGCTCGTTTTGGCTAAGTAGACTATAAATATCAGAAAGTGCCTAGAATACCCCCAAATGCCTTCCAAGAGATCACCAGACTAGTTGAGACATACATCAGTTGTCAGACCACTATTATTAAGATCTCTAAAATAAACAAAAACTGATTCCAATGTAACTCAATAATTTAGTTAGTAACCATTTTTATTTCATTCTTTATTTTTTTTTTTAGAAAAAGTACAAGAAAGTAAATCTAAGGAAAGCAAACATTACTTCGAGCTACACTCTGCAGTCTGATAGTGGTTTACTTCTACATCTTCACCTTATTTCTGCTTCGCCCTTCTTTCTATTGAGCTTTTTAGTATCTTCTGCGTTCTTTCAAACTCGTCTCATTTTGGTTTTGCTTTCGTTTGCCGGACTTGGGAGTGGCCGTTTATGCACTCCCTCGCTGCAAAGGGTGGACGTGCGCGCTTCCGGGTCGAGGGACGCGCAGACGTCCACACCGATGAGGCTGTAATGGCCCTTGGAATGGTTATGGGCGATGTTGGACGCATGTGTGCGGGAAAACAAAACATATTTCATGGTTTCTTCTTTGCGTACATAAAATGCGTGTGGCGTAGGGCATAATTTACATATTTTTCTTATTTCCATGTTTGTTTTTTTACGGTTTTTATGCGGGATAGTATTGGATGTTGAGTTTAGGAGAGAATAGACAAGTTGGAATGAGAAATATAAAAAACCCTTCAATAGTAGTAATTTTAAAAGAAAAATAGGAAAAAGGTTTTTTTGTTTAATTACACACAAATCTATAATTTGTTTTTAGCTTTTGGCTTTGTTTTAAGAGAGTTTGACCAAAATCTAATCAAGTTCTTTTCAATAAAACATATTTTGAATAATAAATCTATACTGATATTAGAATGTTAATTCTACTAAATATTTTATCTTTTTAATTATATGTTCCTAAATTTATATAATATGTAATACTACTTTAACCATATTCCATTTAATTTCTCTTTACAAAACCTCAAATTTTTTGAAACCCTTATCGTATGATTCTAAGTATATTATATTTTGTGTTCGGATTAGGTGCTAGCCAATCTGTCGTGAGCTCGACGAAGCTCCTGAGCTTTCCCCAGAGTTCTTTCTTTTCGTCCTTCTATCTCAATACCCAGCTTACGGCTTCCTGCTGCTTCTCTGCCGCTCGTGCGCCGCAGCCGCAAAAAAGCAAAAAGGACACGGCCACACACGTAGATAATAAGCGCAGACGTTACAGCGTCGCCTACAAAGCGAGGAATTTTATACGAATGCGGGGTCCGTCAAAAATACGCAAAATACCGGCTTGCGTTTTTTTTCCCGACTTTTACGGCGGCGAGGGTTTCATCGGAAACTATGCCGTAACTACGCGCGACAGTAAATAAGTAGGACACAAAACGACTCGTCGTACAAAACTCTCTTTACAACCCATCCTTTTTTTCTTGTTCTGGTCTTATTTGCCTTATCTTATTATACGACTACTACCACAAAAGCTTACTGTTACACAGATTTAGTAATATTTTGTTTTATGTTATTGTTGAAAGAGTAATTAATGTGGGATATAATAATTAAGTGATGTTGGAAATTTTTGAAACCCTGGTACAAGTTAATCAAGAGTTTTCTAATAGTAAACCTAAAATACCCAGGAATAAATTTAAATTCTTCAATAACCAATAAATAGTGATCCTACACTATATTTCTACATTTTTACCAATTGACAGCTACCTAAACAAACTCATCTCCTAGCAGAGTTTGACATCCTCGTAGAGTCTCCTCAGCTGCGACCCAAAACTAATCGTCCATATGCTGCCTCATTGCTCTACACCCCCACCTCTACCGCTCCAAGGCTCTCATTACTTTCCATCTTCCTAGCCTCCAATACCACCATCTCGCAATGCCACACTCTCTCTCCACTGACTTGAGGCATTTCCTAGCGCACACAATGCACTTCACCACCCCGTTAACATGCATGGCGCGCCGCGCAAATCCTGCATATTCAAATGTCACTTAAGTGCAACTGCCAATACGCCGATGATGCATTAAAAACGGTCGCGGTAGCCAACTGTACACACACATTGCACATTTCACATGCGGACGTGGCATGCGGATGAGGGTTTTAGGCAAATACGATACCTAATCCTTTTTTGCGCGACCAACCGTTTTTTTTCAGCCACCACTCGGTTGAACAAAGACCTAGAGAGGTGCGCAGGTAGGAAAGAGAAATGGGTTCAAATGGGTTACACGACTGATGGGCTCATACGTAGAAAAATTGCACTCTGCATATGGTGGAAGGTTTAACCCCTTGTGAATGAAGGGTGGCGAATACAATTTGAATGCACGAATTCGACACTTTTGAGCTTTGCATACTTTCGATATATTAAAATATCGATGACGCAACTATGTAAGACCGTTTTGGGTTTGTTCAGGTAGTCGCTGCAAATCATCCCTTTAGGACATTTGAATACATTGGTAGTTTAAATAACGGTTTTAATGCATATTCAACGTGCAGATGTTGCGTATTAACTTAACCTCAAAAACTGAAGTCTGAGTTTAAAGTTGTTTCAACTAAAAGAAATTATTTCAAGTAACTAGTAGATTATATAGGGTTAGATTAGATGTAATAAATCGTAGTTATCAGGTTTAAAAATCATTTTAATTGAGTGCCACTCGATTTCCAATCTAGATTAAACCACTTTTTGTTTGCTGCTTGTTGAGTACCAGCCCTATCATTGTAACATTTTTAGGGCATTTCAAAGACCACTTTTGGGGTTTTGTCAATTTCTCATCCTACACAATCTCATATCTTTACATCTAAACTAATAAACTACTCGTCAAACACGTACTTGTAAATTGTGCTTCTTGATAAACCCAAACACTCTTACTCGCCACTTACTGTTCATGTGATTGTAATCTTCTTCACAATCTTTAAAATTAAAAACATGCGTTTCAACCACAATTTTTATTTATTAATTTTAACTAAATTTTTGTCCAATATTTAACTTGTAGGATAAGCTATGTTTCACTTTCTGTAACGAATTGAAAACTGTGTTTCCCAGGTTCTCCCGGTTGTTGAACGATTTCAGAAGGTGTTTGGGAGGAAAAATTTTTCACTCCTTTTCCTCTGTTTCTTAGCATTATCTTGTTCTACCCTTCCCAATGCGTGTCATGTGTGTAGGTAATTTTTAATTTCATCGTTTTTTTACCTGCCCGTTGCACCGCGGCATGGGGTTAATAGGACGCGCGACAGACGACAACCCTTTTCTGATGGGATTTGGACCCATTTTTTATTCATCAACACTCAGGTACCGGAAAGAAAAGCAGCGCGGAAGAATGGCAAAAAGGGTCACGCTTGCAGGTACGCACAATGCCAAAACGCAGACTACCTGAACACGCCAGAAGGAATAAATTTGAATTCACGCATTGAAACCATCCTGTGATGCAATTCAGTCGAACGCAAACGCTCTCACATTAAACAACTCTATGGCAATCTTATCAAATATTTTCAACAAGTTACTTAGAAGATAAGATAGTGTATAAAGCAAATAGTTATCAATTAGCAAACTGATAAGATCTACGTTTTAAAGTGCTTTCTGCTTGTGAAAGTGCGATATAAGCTGATAATAGTGGTACAGTCAAGTAAGTAATAATTTGAGGTTTAGTTATGTTCAATATAAAAAACGTCCTGTGTTGTAGTCATGACTGTGTGGTTTATATAATCATAAATATAAGTCATATACGGAATGAAAACTGAAGGCAGTCCATTTAACAAGGAATTAGACACACAATAACAGGAAATAGTAAATTTAGTTTATATTGGTTAACGTTCTAGTAGTTTCTTTAAATTTTCTAAACTGTATTGTGTTTGTGTTGACAAAATGGCGCCTATGTCCATCTCATGTCACCCACACTCTGATGACTAATTATTCGAAAAGTGTTCCCTTATTTTTTCCTAGGGTGTCCACCCTTTTACAATTGCGAGGTTTATTCTCTCACATATTTCACTCTAAGTTAAAATCAACATTTCAACTAGTTTTTTTACTCTCATAATCATCCAAGTCTCACATGAATATAACGATTATTGTCTTTGTCTCTCCAAGGGTAGCTCAACATATATAGGGGTGCTAATTAACAGTATCTGTTTTATTGCGGCGTTTGGCATTTCTACGCAAGCTACGTGCGCAATAACTACCCACGGTGGCGAGTCACGTTCAACCCCGACGGCTACTCATCCTCTCTGCAGACATAACAGTCTACGAGTCTAGGACAGTATGGCTATAGTTTGCATGTACTGCTGAATGAAACGAAAGCGTGTGGTTTGAATAGCCTTAGGGCTCCTGGGGGCGGCGGGTCGTTAGGGTCGTTATCAGCTACTAGTCGAGGATGACCCGTCCGACTAGCCGCAAACGTCATTACATCGAATGGTTATGTTTGCGCGAATTCACAACTTCTAGCTGAGTCCAACAATAATTATAACAAGATTATATATTTTATTTGTGGTAAATAGAAAAATGGTGCCATATGGTACGTAGAGATGAATCAGTCGCAATGAGGAAAAATTATGTCGAGATTTTTGGGAAAATTTTCTTCTTAAATCTAATGTTGTAATTTGTTGCTTTTGATTAGGCGTTATATTCGTCACAATAAACAAATAAAATTATAAAATTACTTCTTTTTCTGCAACTGCGTTCTTTAGGAATTATTATTTTTTATTCTAACAAAATTTTTGTCAAGAAAATTTGAAAATTAATGCAACAAATCATATAGTCAAAAATAATTCCAAAATCTATCTACCAAATTTCTATGTAATATATATATATATTTTTTTGATTTAGCCCAATTAAGCATTAAAGAGTAAATTAAAATATATTTTTAGAATTTCAAACAACAATAATTCCCTTTTTCCCGTTTTCTTCCTAAGTATAAAAATTAAGTTTTGAATTTAAGGCAATAAAGTCAGTTCTTCCAAGAAAGATTGCTTAAGTCTATTTGGATATTTTTATTGAGTTTGTGGATTTTTCTTCTAAAATTTACCAGTTTTTGTATATTTTTTTTAATTTTAAAAATTATAACTCTTAAATTAACGCAGTTATTGCTTAAATCAGTGTATCATCTTATTGTACTTATTTTTAATGTGTAAACATGCAGCACTCTCAATATGTGAACTCAACAAGCAAAAGTTTGTATCGCGAAAATATCGTCAATATAAAGCGCTCGCGCGTAAAAGCTTTCGACGTGCCCGCTTGTGAGCTATATATCGCGAATGTAAACCCACTTAAATGTTGTAACACTCTGCCATCGTCACCATCGGCGCCGCCGCCGCAGAGAGAGTTCATTGAAAAAGCGCCGCAAAGTGCGGAAAAAATAACTACGCGTCCCGTGCATGCGAATAAACATGTGCGATGAATCTGGCGCATTATGCGCCGCCGTTTTTTCTTCGTTTTCCGTTTGCTACGGCTGCGCGCCGCCTCCGCTTGCGGACGGACGCCCACGCTTGAAATATCGGCCTGAACGCCGGTTGGGACACTGACGTATGGCAGATTTTTAAGCATGACGCATCATCGCACGGCCATTTGTACTCAGAACTTGCTTGCGATGTATAAATGGGAGATTTATCAGGATAGTACTTTGAGAATTCTAATTAGATATGATTACTTAATGAACAATTTAGTCCAAGAGGAAGTATTGCCTAGTGAAGGAAATAAAGATAATTGTTTGTATGTTATTGAGGATTTTTTTAGGTTAAGACAATCCTGTAAATATATATTTCATGAGTAATATGAATGGGAATTTTTTGATTCATCGTTTCTTTTACTCAGTCGATTCGGATTGCACGCGTTCAACAATACATCGCTTCGATACATTTGTGAGACGGCTGCAAAATGGGCAGGAATATGAAAACGGTAGTGGTGCGATGACGATGAATTGAGTTTCGAATTTTCACGCGCAGATCATTTATCCGACTTTGCGGTGCGCTGCCGCCCGCGCTCGCAAATCGACGAATTATACGCAGACAGTTCATAGTGGACTGATACAAATGGACATCATATACTTGCACTATACTAGACTAAACAAAACATCCCTGCCAAACACCATCCAAACTAGTTTAAACAAACATAAAATAATCTACAAAGCGCTCCTTGTTCAGTTGTTAATATTCTGTCAATGTTTGCAGCAACTAGTTAGTTTTTCTTAAACAGAGAAACACTCAGTATATTAAATTGAACGTAGAATGAGGTAGCAGGATGAGCACGGGTAGGTGGCACGGCAGCGGCGGCGCCGAAGGACGTTGTTTTGCGGTCCGCTCTCGCTCCCGCACAACTTTTGCTTACTTTGCAAAGTAAGAGGATTCTTATTATCGATCAGTGTCCAAGTGGTCAGATGCGCGCGCGCACAGGTCCAACGCCAGCGGACGCCACCCCCACAAACACATGCAAGCACATTTCCCCTCGCAGGCCGCACGGTTTTCAAGCTTTTGCAAGGCGGCGGTCGGTCGTATTAAGGTCTCACGCACTTGGACTCTCCACCTACAACATGGAAGAAGAGCTAGCAAGAAGCAAGGCCCGCATAGATACGTAACCGAATCAATTCTACCTACTTTATATTAATGACCAGGACGGCCGGGAATCAAAGAGACGGCTGTGGGGGGGAATGAGATAGGCTTCAGGGTAAAGAGAAAGTAGCTCGATGGCCTGATTTTTTTTGTGCGTTCTGTACGACGCAAATTGCTTTCTTTGTTTTATGTTTTTTTGTGGCGGTAAAAGAAAAATAGGATAATTAATCATTGATTTGTGAACTTACTTAAAACTAATTTGGAAATGTTTGCCTAATTTAAGCAAATATTGGTTTAATATTAAACACAATTAATGACAGAGACTTTGATTATTGATAGAAATGTATATTTTAGTTAAATCTTTTTGTTGTGGCAAACTTTTAACAATTTCACAGTACAGCACAGTCGTTGAGAATGACTGTTCTAGATAATAGGATGACTTAAACTATTTGTCTATCAAAGTTAAATTCTAAAATCTATCTACCAAATTTTTATTTAATATATATTTTTTTGTTTTAATTTAGCCCAATCTTACATTAAGGAATAAATTAAAATATATTTTTAGAATTTCAAACAACAATAATTACTTTTTTTCAATTAGAAATTTTCTTACCAAATATAAAAATTAATTTTTAAATTTAAGGTAATAAAATTAGTTCCTACCAGAAAGATTGCTTAAGTCTATTTGCACATTTTTTAATTAAATTCTTGGATTTTTCAATTTATAACTTAAGATTCTTTCTCACTTAAGATAAACTTCGAAATCTATCTGACAATTTTTTTTATTAAATTGTTACTTAAGTCTATTTTGACGTTTTGGTAAATATTTGCATTTAAGACTTTAAGTTAATTTTACATCAACAAATGAATAATAAGTTTCTAGAATTATTATAAATAATTAGATTTTTACGGTTTTTTGTAAACAAAAAAATTGAATTCAACGCAACAAAATTTGTTCCTGCAGAAAATGATTACCCAAGTCTATTTAAACATTTTTATTAAATTCATGGATTTGCTAAATTATAGAATATTTTCATTAAAATATAAATTCAAAATTCATTTTTTAAATTTTCCTATTCCCCATTAATTTGTTCTTTCCCAAAAAAACCCTAAAAAGTCACGCTACACTTAATCCGGAAATTAACGGATATACGGCATCTCTTCACACGTATTCAATGCATCAAAAAAGGGTTTTGCAACAAACTGTTACACGCCACTGAATACAGAAAATTGATGCTACCTGAACTTGTGCATCAACCCTTTCCGCAATACCCTCAGACAGCCTTTTTGTAGCATACTGCAACATTTCCCATAAAAGACGGCCACATTGTTGCATTCTCTGCAATTTCATAATATTTGGTGCATCTAACGGATATCCGCTCACTCTTTGATCAGCCCGAGGTCAAAACGCCAGCTACCTGCAATTCTGCACCGATCAGGTAATAATATTTTACCGCGCAAATGCAAGGGTTGAAATTTAACGGGCGCGACACAATAGCAATGATCGTAAATTTCCAACAGAACGAAATGATAAAAAATGAGCGCATAAAGGTGGCAGACGTAAAGTATTTTATTATCATCAGTGTGAAACGAGAGTTTTATTTATTTGTTTCTAATCAGTTATATTAAGGTTGGTTGGGTGCAAATTGAAAATTTTATTATTTCAAGTTTTATCTGTACTTTCACATCCTTTTATATTCTGTCGCGGGGTTCTAGAGTGTAGAATGGATTTGGATGGAACATTTACACTGGTCAAGCATGTACCACACGTGAATGGTCAAGGGTAGATCCTCCCTCTATTGAAACCTATCTAAACATACCCCTCACTGCAACTTGTCATCTTTTATCTTTAAACACGTGCTATCTCTCTATGCTACAGTGTGCTAAATTTATTTCAATACAACAAGAATTAATCAAGCACATTATTAATTTATTTTAAACAAAGATTATTCTAAAACTAACGTAATTAATTGATTTTGGAATTATTTAGTGTTTTATGTTGACAAGTAATTAGCAAACTTTCAACTAAATATTTAAAGAAATAAGTTGCCAAAGAAACCAACTTTAATAGTTGATTATCAGATGTCTATCTTAACTTAAAATTGATAATTTTAAAATTAGGACAGATATTATTAATATTGACTTATTACTTATACTAGTAATAAGAAAATTCCATCATTAAGAGAATGTTACAGTAAAAACAATGTTGTATTTCTTCTGACTAATATGTTTTCTTAATAAAATAATAACAAATTGATTTTCAATGCAATTAAAGTATGTTCGTTCGCTTTACAATCTTATTTTTTTTAACAAAATAATGAAGTTTATTGTTTATTGAGAACATTAATATCTAACAAATTTTTTTTTCTTTAACAAATCCGTTTATATTATTGATTATAATTAAAATTACAGAAATAGATCTAAACAGTATGTATGTATGTTGAAACAAAATATTTGGTAGATTATTAATCCGTATGAAATATTTCTCACGATGTTTACTCCAGCCACAACAAGTTAAACAAATCTCCCCTTTTGGCAATAAATACTCTCAAAATAAACCCATAACTTTCTCTACCTCAACTTTAACCTAAAACGTTTTACCCGTTTTTTCTATCTTTACAATCCCTCGCACTTGCACATCATGCCGATTTGTACCATTCACATGGAAAAAACTCAACTATTATGTTTGCATTAATACCATTCCCATCTCCAATATTCCCAATATCTTTTCGCAGACCTAAAATGACACTTTGCACAAGGGTGCTAGTCTCTACACCCTTCGAGTGCCAACTACCTGAGTCCTAATTCTCTTATTTTCGATTTTCCAGTATTATACCAATTGTAATCACATTGTAGGGTGTAGTTTTTTTTTTTCTGCACTCTTCTGGGTGTTGTTGAAAAAGTCAACAAGGATAATGCAGCCGAGAAGAGTAATCCCCATCGAGACAAACCGCATTACACAACTGATGCGTTAAAGATATCGCTGGAATCATTTCAACTGCTATCAAATGGTTTCAAATGATTTCCAATGGTTTTAGAGTGAATACAATGACTCAATGCATGTGCTAAGTAAACTCTCGTGTGAATCGGAAATGTTGAAAAGCATCAAACATCAGGAAAAAGGGTTCCAAAATTATAAAACCTAATGCAATTTGAAGCCCTGTCCGTAATAATTTATTACGCATTATATTGGTACAATTGGAAAGTGAAAAATACATTTGATCCGTCACATGGACTACTGATGCACGCTCACTATTCACTATTGTTGGATTGGATTTTAAACTGTATACACTATTAATCACAATTTGAGGTTGTTCATCAGTTTAAATTCATAACGGAGTCAATTCCAAGTAAAAATTGATATGCTTTTTGATGATGTGGGTATATTCTTTATGATTTCACTCAAAATTTGATTCAATTTAATTATTTCTCAGTAACTGAGAAAATTTCACTTCGATTAAAGGTAGTTTATATTAGATATGTACACTGAATACAATGATATTTGGTATAAACTATGAGCACGTGCTCTCAACTTGAGCATATTCTTCACTGTCTTGTTGTCCTCTGTGAGTGCTTGAACTTGGCGTTGAACCTAGAATCAGCGTTTTATTAAATGATGCGCGTGAAAGGGTTGGATTTGGTTAGAACTGGTTAGGCATGTGCGACATTAGGTTAAAAGTTTATAAAAAACCATGCATCGGTTACACTCGAGTCATATTCCTATCTGGGACCCTTTTGGAACTTTCGTGAAACTTGTTTGCCGGCTGCACGCGTGGTCAAATCAAATCAAGGTGAACTAATTGAATTAAATTTTCATAAAACAATTTATAAACATTCACTTTATTATTGAAGTTTAAATTATTCAATGAATATTAATTTAAAGATTAATAACTTATTAAAATCATTTTTTAGAAATTAAAAAAATATCGTTTGGTCTAAAACTTGTCTATATTAGAGGAATTCTGTTTAAAATATATTTAATCGGTTTTTGGTTATTCTATATTAAAAACAACATATTTAACCAACATATAATAACATTGAATATTTGTTTTAAGAAACTTAGAGAAAATTATCATATCTGATAAAATACTCTTCAATTTTTATTTTCAGTAAAAGTAAATAATTATTTAATAATAATAATATATTTTGTACATATACAAGACAATTATGAAATTCTTTACAAAAATTTTAATCGGGTAGAAGTTTCCGAATGCGCGCAATTAGCGGTTCTTGCAGACTTGAAGAAGTGTGGAACTTGGGAGAGATCTTTTTGATGAACTATTCGATAGCAATTATACGGTCGGGATGATTGCAGAGCAGTTTTATTGTTGGCTCATTATGTTTCATTTCAATTGGTATCATTTTAGTTATCGAATACAAATTTGTGTTGGAAATGTTGTGTAATTGAATAGCTCCTCGTTCGCCGAGTTCTAATTTCCGTTTAATAAATGTAATAAATAATTATTTACTTACTAGAATAATTAAAAAACTGCAATAACATGTGTTATTAATACATAACAAAAACATTTAACTACAATTAGACATTATTGAAGGCAAAAGTTCGCTGCCTTCTTTAGAATCTATCCAGTTCTACTTTTACTGAAAAATATTAAGTAAATGTTATAGTTAAGTGTTATCTACATAATAAATACTTGGTAATCACATTCAACAATATTCTGGAAAAGTTCTTTGTCTCAATTACAAAATATCTAAGTGATTTATAGATAGAAAATTTTAAAAGAAAAATTTAAATCTATTTCAACCAAATTTTGTCAGTCTTCTTCGTATAGTAAAATTAAAATTGTAATAATCTCTGTAGAGTATTCTAGCGTCCATTTTGTGTGCGTCCAAATACTTATTGCTGACCATTTGGCCATTTTCCTGACTCTTTTATAATTCAAGCCAATGCACCCTCGTCCATCCTACAAATATCCGCCCTATGGACAACGTATTTTTTGCCTGTACATTTTTAAATTGCACAATAATCCATAACATCTACATTATTCTCATACAGAATCATTTCTGTTTTGTTCGAAAAACAGTCGTTCCTCTAATGTACCGTATCATTCAATATTTCTATCAAGTGAGAAACGCAACATAGCCAGAATTTGTCTGAGCCTACGTGCCAAGTATTGATTTAATCAAATTAGAAACCTTCCAACCCTCAACTTTTTACATTTTAAAGTATTGAACTGTAGAAGACTCACAACTGGCTATTGTTAGGCCGGCGGGTCGACGGACACGTCCACGCGCGGCCATTTGAGGAAGGGCAGGGGGTGTCATTGGGGGTGTTGGTGATTTATGCGCGCGTAAAAAGGGTGTCCCTTTGACTAGGAGAAATAACCTAATCCGTTGGCAAGATTAGTTTTTGTGGCCAGGGAGAGCTAGTTGCATGCAAGAAGAAAATTATTCGGAGAGAGAGAATGAAGAGAGAAATGTTATATGATTTCTAATGGAATAATAAAAAAAATTACCCAGTTTAAATTGTTTATAAGAAGAAAGTGAGCAATTGGTTTATTTTATAAGTTATAAAAATAATTAAAAATTGAAATGTGGAAAATGTGTGCAAATTTAATGACTAAGATAAGTTTATTTGCTTCTAACTTAATTTTTCAGAATTTTTCAATATGATAGATTAACAAATAAAAATTATTTCACAAGATAAGATAACAGAAGTATATCAGTAAGCATAGACAAATTAACACTTTAATTTTCTGAGATAAATAAAACTCGAAAAGTTGACGTGTCCATAAAAAATGTTTCTTTTTAAATTTTTATTCAATTTGAACCACCCAGTTGAAAATCCTGCTTAAAGCTAAAGTATTCAGATAATAATGAAGTTGTTACAAACGAAAACAAGCGCAAAAAAGAAAATCAATAAACAGTTATAGATGAATAATTTTTCAATTTGCTAAAATAAATAATATTTGAAAAATTAATATGGCAACAATAATAAAAATTGTTACATTCTTTGTTTGAATTAGTACAAAGTTCATTTCCAATATATTTTCCTTGTTATCCCATTTTTCTTAGTTTTTCACTTGATTTTTTCAAATTTTCAAATTTTTTACAAATTTCTCGGTTACAATCGGTATATTGTCTATCTCTATTCTATCCGTAGTTGTCATCCAGTGTGCACATAGGATTTTGTTAGTGTTGCGCTGAAATTCGCGCTCGCGGACACTTGTGTTTAAGTTACACTCGCCATATCCCTTAATTAAACAGTTTCTGTTTGAACAGGCAGATTAAATGTGACATAGAACTGTAATCGCGCTTATTGTGTGTGCCACCGCCGCCGCCAACAGCCGCCTCTGCAGGGTCATGCACGGGCACCTTTGCAAATCCGGGCATAAACTGTCCCCGGCCGGGCCCTGTGCGGTCCGCGGCGCGCCCTAAGCTTCCCGGTTGTCTTTGGAACTTTAGGCCGATCGGGGGGCCGAAATATTACTACTAATGCTACTGTTTGATTATGCTGCTGGCTTGCAGTGAGGAGAACGCTATCAATTACGCTGAATTAATTATTACTGTACTCTAATCGTTCTAGATGCAGCAGACCTACAAACAAGAATTTTACCTTAAAACAAAGCTAAGCTATAGGGACAGTACCTCGTTACTTTTCAAATTTACAGAGAATGCTGAGTCAGAGTTTGATATGGTTAAGGAACTTTCTTGCCCATCGGACACTACTTACAACCAGTGTCCCCAAAGTGTATTTACTAATTGTTGTCTGTTTGATTTGCGACTTCCTGTACTGGCAGCAGTGATAGTGGCGGCGGCGGTAGGCATCGGGCATGATTGTGTATTTTTCGTCGGGGGTTTGGCTGACGTGGAGAATAGATTGATGAAAGGTTTTTATGGCGGCGAAAAAATAGAGAATATTGAGGAAGCAAGCAACGGAGACGATGAGGCAGAAATAAATACGATTCGTAAAAAAAGTGGCTGGTTTTTGTTAGTTACTTTTTTGGATGGGCCAAAACGCCCAAATGGCGTTTGAAACCATCAAGGTTGAAATTGATGTTTTATGATAAATGTTACTTGTTTGAGTTCAGCTCTTATATATATATATATATATATAAAAAACATTTTATAAATATAAATTAACGAAGTTTCTAAATTATTACCATTTGTATTACTAGATTCCCGGTACATTCACTATTTTTTAGATTCAAATTCAAATAAAAAACATTATGAAATATACTATAGTTTAAATTAATAAAAATGTATTTATTAATCTATTTTTTCTTTGGCATATCCACCACCTTCACGTAGGTTGTTTAACAAAAATGTTGTTCTTTATAGCACTACTTACATTTGAGTTTCTGCGTAAAGTTTAATTCAGCAATTTCTATGCACATTGCATAAAACACAACGTGAAGGGATGGTGGCGGAAACAGTATCATGTTACATCCAGGCCGGGATGACCACGTTCTTTACTTTAGTATGTGTCAAAAAATTTAGACGTTTCCCAGCGGAGGCATTGAAATTGCATGAAAGTGTCCGAGGGATGCGTCCCACGGCGCTCGTCACGGCTGTATCGCAAAAAGAAGCGGCTACGACGGCGGCAAAAACAGCCGCCTTCCGAGTGCCAGGTTATAAATATTATTGAAACTGCTCAAACTTCTTTTACTTTTAGCTTTGGTATAAATTAAATAAAGAAAACTAAATAACCTTAAAATAAACAGGAAAAAACAACCTAAGTTCAAATTATAAAAATATGAATTTAGTAATTAATTTTTTTTAAAGAACCTATTGAAATTTGATCTAGCAATTAAATTATATTATGGCCAGCGTAAATTTCTCGCAATTTGGACGTTTTATGTGATACACGTGGCGTGGCAGTAGGGTGGCTTCTAGTCCAGGGTCCAAGACGACCGTCAATAAATAAGGATTACGACGATTACGACGGCTGGTCTGCGTAATTCTGCTTCCCAAATGGGCCATAGATTCCTTTTAAAGATATTTATTTTAAAACTAACGCAATATGTCCAGGCCAAGAACTATTGCAACCAAACCCTAGTAATCACACTCAACTAAACAAAACAGAACGAATTTTAATTTTATGAGAAAGTACTGTATGAAATTTTATTAAAAGTTGTGCTTACATCAAATAGCACAAAATATCAAAATAAGTAACGTTTGTCTTAGAAGGGTGCCTCCCTGACTTGTAACTTGATACGGTCCACTTATTTTAATTTTCTCGAATTTTTACTATTCGCATTGGGAATTCCATCGATAGTTTCAATTCAATTTAATCCAGCATCTGACTCAACACTCCCAAATGTGTTCACAAATTGCAACATTCCATTTATTTTTCTTACTTTTTTTTTAAACTATGAACCTTTATTTGAAACAGATCTATGTCCTAAAACTTTTGAATGAAAACACTAAGTTGTAGTTAGACAGAAAAAAGAAAGACTGAACGTACGTCGTAACTTTAGCTTGTTATATACTGCACAGGTAACGAGAGGGATGTCAGGTAAATAGTCGCACAATAGTTGAGAGGCAGATACGTTAGGGGTGGGTTGGTGCTAGCGTTAGGGAGGGTAGCCGACCCCTTTTACGCACCACCGGTCGCGTGGTGTGCTACCCTTCCTTCTAAACGCTTGAATGCAAAGTGTGCGCTGCATCCTGCTGACTGCCAACAAGGCTGATTTCAACAGTGAATAGACTAGATAAAGGATGGGCAAAGCGACATCTGTACTATTCTAGTGAAAGTTTCTCTTAACTTGATTATGGATTTAGGTTTCAATCCTTGATTATTATATACACTTTGTTTAGTGTTCTAATTTACGTGATATTTTCAAGTTTACAAATGCACAAGTATTACAGTTTTATTCGATTGTTTGTTTTGCATTTCAGATTTGATAAGGGTTTATTATAATGATGATTCAATTAAATTTGTTTAAAATCTATCCACTTTGAGAAAATGTGCTTCAATGTACAGTTTGTTGGGCATCAAAGAAAGAGAATGTCCAGAAGGGTCGCCGACATGTTTGTACATAAAACCGCCGATTTTTCTTTGAATGTTTGCTCAAAGCGTTTCACGCTTCGCAGGAATGTGCGATGGGGTTCGAAATAGGAGGAAACAAAGGAATCTAGTGGAAGGAATGATGTCATAGAGGGTTGCATACAATCCAAAGACTACAACTGCATGAACATCAGGGAAACAAGAGTTTTTTATGGTTAGTACTACCAATCAGATTACTTTAAAATTTTTTTTTTTTGACGGAAAACTATCCGGTTAACAACTCTTCTCCTTCAATTTAAAACTATAGACATAACTGTGTATAATGGCATCATCAACAACAGTGCAACTTTGTAGTCCTTTAGTGCAAATGCTTTTAAACCCTTTCAACTAAATTCCGCCGCAAGTTTTGCATTTGACAGCTCTCCACCCGCTTCCGTTCAGCACGACCCCACTCGGAATGTCCAAAATTAGTCGCTGCTAGTTAATAGTTGGCAATCGTCACATATTCGAAGTCAACACGTAAAGAAGAAGCAAGCGTAAATTGCAAAGTTGGGCCGGCACACGTAAGACCGAAAACTCTTAGCTTCCTATCCTCACGCCCTCACTGCTGCGTTGTAATTAATGCTAAGAATTGACAAGTTTCGGCGTCAAGTGCACGTTGACAAAGCGCACAAATCGTCAATGGGAAGTGGCGAATAATCCGGACGCAATCGGGGAAAGAGTGTTGAATTATTTTGCTATTTGTTATCAAAATCAGCAATAAGCAAGTCGTAGAAGAAGAAAATCATGTTGTTTAAAAAAATATACATATTAAAAGTATCTTAAGTTTCCTGTAAAATTAAACAATTGAAGATTATTGTCAGTAATAGTGGTGTGTAAATTTCTTATAAAAAATGTTGATGATAGTTTCTCTTATGAGACGTTTAATCTATTTTGGAATCATCTTGTATACCTCGATAAACGATGACACGGACAGTAGGAATCATAAAAGCAGTCAGTTTATCATTGCAAGCCGACGTGCACGCCACCGACAACTTTATAATCAACCCCATCGCCAACGCGCAAAGTGGTGCAAGGCGGTGGAAGCGTCCAAAGTAAACATTCAATTGTTTCGACTGCTGCTCTCCGAGTCGGATGAGGACGCTTCGTCCATGCCGCCCTCGGCTGCTCGCACCGCCTGCTTGCTAATGTAAATACGCTTCAGGGCGGCAGGCGCGGACAAGTTATTACAACTTCAAAATTCCTAATTCAGAACAATTAGCAAATGGCTAGAGTTCAAAACCATCTAGATCGGAGATCTATATTCACAAAATAAATGTTTTACATTCTAATATAACCTTAATCTTTGACTATTCTTGGGAGAAACGTTTTTAGATTAAAATTTTCTACTTTTTTCATTTAGTAAAACTCTATATACTCAGCGAAAATCCAGCATTCTGTCAATATAACGCCTACAATGTTTTTATCTTTTATATAAATTCATGTTGGTTTTCTATTCTAATGGAAACGATGGTGGTTTGTCTCAAGAGCATAACTATTCGAGCGCAAAAGGGTTAGGCCTTTGCAGAAGGGATGGCCGTAGAGTCGCATTGTCATCGGACTTTCTCCGCGGTAGCGAGAAGGGATGCCGAGCGGGTGGCGCGCGCGAGTCCCTCTCAAGCGCCTTGGCGTCCGAGTGTCATTACAAGCAGCGGCCATACTGGACTCCCGTAGCCACTTCTCCCCGCCAACGCTGCTGCTACGCCAACCCTTCACCGGCGCTTTTGTTGCTCGCCCGCGTCGGGCGGGCTACTGTGCCGAAACAATAGAACATAAATCCATAACGCAGGCATTAACGATTTCGATATGTTGTAAGCAATTCTAGAAGAGAAGCTTTTAGAAAAGGGGTGACCCATCGGCCATTACTCCAATCTGATCAATCTGACAAAGGGAAAGAAGAATTTAATTATTTAACTTTGTACAACTATTTCTGATTCTGTTTTTAAAAGAGAGTCGCTCAATGGACCAGCAAAACACCTTAAATATTAACCTTTATGACCACATCATTTAACCTTTTGGCCCCAAAGTGTGACGACGTGAGTCCAACGGGTCCACCACTTCTCGCCTCGTTTTCATCTCGTCGTTGCTTTTTATTCCCGTCCGAAACGAGCACCGGTGGTTTTTTATGCTGATGCATTCAGCACCTCATTCTCGTGTTAACCTTTAACCTACGACCTGGCATCTCTCCAGAGGGCAGACAACACCTCACAGCATCCCTCATTTATTCATCACGCCCCAACGTTTGACCAGAGCGTATAAATAAAACAAGTATTCAGTTTACACTGCTTTCACAAAAAAAAGTATTATTATTTTGTGGTTAGTTGAGTACCTTCTAACCTGATTCAATTATGAACAGATGAAAGTCTTGAAAGTTCAGGTTGGAAAATGAAGTGTTGCTGGGAAGGTTGCGAGAGCGCAGTAAGAAATTGAATTAGCAAGTTGCGCACACTGCCGCCGGTATTGGATGCATAGTATATTTGGCGGCAGGGACGCAGGCGGCTGAGATGGGCGGCGGGCATACACAATGATACACATCGCCAACTTTGCTGTGCTTTTGATGCGCTTTGGCAATATGCATGCATTATTGCAATTTCTCTAATTTTCGCATCATTCAGGAAGACTGCGTTTGCAGTGGCCAGGTTGGCGGCATAGGAACCGACGAGCTCCCTCATGTCAATTTAACCAATGTATAATTATAAATTTTTAATCTTTATTTGCCAATCAAAAATTTGTTAAATTATAACAATTTAAGAAATTTGTTTGTCCCATCTAGACTTGGGAAATAATGCAATTTGTAGGAAACTGGTAAAGATATTTAAAAATTAATTTGAAGCATTTCATAGAAATATAGTTGTTAATTTGTAAAATGCGTATATTAAATTTAATTGCTCAATGGTTAGTTTCTGTCAAATGCTTAAGTAAATAGAAAAGTACAGAAACAAAAAGTATTAACTTAAAAAGCAATGTTTTCCTTGAGTTTTTTATAAAATAAACAATATTGATTATATGTAACATCAAAATAGTTCATTGGGAAAAATACTAAACATTAGTAAATGTTTAAATAACTAAGAAAAAATACAAATGAATTGAGTTAAACGTACGGTTATAGAGTTTTGGTTGAATAATCTTGATTTCAATGGATTATATATAATTTTAGTGGATTGATAGGATAGATATGTTTTTGTTACTAAACAATATTCAGTAATTTCAAACAAAAACAATTAAATATTTAACAATTTTGATTTTCAATCAAATTCTTTCTTTTTCAAAGTAAGTAAGTAACCCTATTAAGTTTTTACTAATATTTTCTAACTTTTTCTGCATTTCATAATTATTAACAATTCATATTTCAACATTTCAGTCGAGAAATTTCAATATCTTTGAATATTTCAATCCCGGTTCGACTTAAGACACTTCTCTTTTTTTCATCTTCTCAATTTCTTTTTAAGTTCGATATTAACTATTACTTTGCATGTTGCATCCATGCATGCTTGCATTCTTGCTTTCGCAGTTGAAAGTAGCTTTTCTCTCGTCTCCGCAGCAACCCTACGCACTCTTAGTGACGTCACCCAGGAAACGAGACGCGCCAGCACAAATTCCAAGCCTGAGCCGGAAGAACACGTTGTTGTGTCCTCGGCTCCTTTTGATATCCACCGCGGCAATATCGCGGGCATTTTTATATTCGATGATTTTCATTTCCTTCCGTCAGACGCGGGCAGACATGCATGCAGCTATTATGCGGCTGTACAATGCGTCGATGTTGTAGATGAGACATCAGAAATGAAACTTTTTGTTGCAAAAAAGCGCATCAAGTGGGGATAGCTATATGCATAGATATCGTTGTTATTGTCATGTCAGAATCTGAATGTATAGTATTTGATGTAGAATATTACAAGATGCAAGTTACAAAGAGAGATTATTTGAAAAAAGATATATTGGGGTTGTTTAGGGGTTATTAATTTATTTAAAATGTTAGGTTAGGCTTAATGTTGGAGTCACTCTGAGTGGAATTTTGAAAATGTCTTTGGTAAAGTTGAGTTCTAGGCTCGAATTTCTATTTCAGGCCTGGAATGTAAATAGTGAAAATGCCAGCTGGTAATTCAAGGATGTTACCGTCTCTACAATGACGAAATAGTTTTCTTCTTCGTTACTTGGCCTTCATTCAGAATAACATTTCTCGTTCTATTCCTTGCAACATAATTTGCCAGAGTCTAAGCAACTCAAAAACAATGCCCATCTCCCCTTGGACCCAATGCCCAATGCCAAAAACCTAACCTTACTATAAAATACCCCATTGTTTAAAATTATTTTAAGAAATTTGTAATCATCTCTTTCATTTATGAACTTCCAATCTTGTTTCGATTTCTTTCCAGGAATGTCCTCGATAAGATCTTGGAGTTTCGGTACATAATCTGTATATACAATCTTTCTTCTTGAGAATGTGGTGAGTAGTTGTTGTGGTCGAGGCTTTGTTCGTCGGGACCGTCCGAGAGGCTGGCGAAAGATGCGGTCGGAGGCAGCAGTAGCAGCGACCAGAAGACGACAGGACCACCGTGTTACGCCAACTTCCAACGCCTCCGGGCATCGCTTCCCGTTACTATAATAAGTTGGGCGCATTTCTGCTCGGCTAAACATGCCACCTCGGCGTAACTATAACTATCACTGCCGACCCCCGCGCGCAGACGGGCAGCAATAGTGCCTCCGGCGAGGACAATGACAATGCGAACGCAAACGGCTATCCAACCGCCGACAACCCGTCCATTATGCATTACATTTTGCGCGTTTTCAGCGTAAACAACACGAATGCCAACTGCTGGAAATTCCGTTTTCATCTGTTAAATTTAAATTCACAACTAAATAAATTTAGCAATAAGGGGAGAAACTGAATTACAACGAATTTGGAGATGATGGAAAGTATTTTCTACTTAAATATCTCTTGACAGAATGTTGAAAAAGATTTTCTTTTGCGTTAGAAGGACATTAGAAACTTGACAACTCTTTGGCAACGCATTAAATTGTCGTTTCTAAACGTCCTTTCTTATTAAACACATACCAATCTTCTTAAAATCCTTCTTTCCGCATGACGCATCATTTCCAAAATAACATTAAGGCAAATTTCTTTCATAATCGCTTCGTTAACAATTTCTTATCAAGACGTGCGTGTCAAAGAGTTGCCGTCGCACCAATGGTCGCTAACGAGGGGCGCATCGCCATCGGGCATTATCTACCCTCTACGCCTTCGGACATAAATTTGAATTTAAAGCTTAAACTTCCATTAACGTAGCATCACATTCATTCAAAATTTCGTCACAATTTATCATGAGAATTTACAATCTAGATCAGGGGTCGGCAACCTTTTTCGGACGACGAACCATTTTTTGTAGCAGGCAATGAATTCGCCGGACACATGAAAATAATATGCTTCGAAAAGATAAACTGAATTATTTCAATGTGGATTAATAGAACAATAGACCCTTGAGCCCCAAGATGCAGCACAAAGAAAACAATAATTTGTAATCTAACCCGCATATTTTAGTCAGCAGTAACGGCACGCTCCTGCTTTAAGTTTGTTGTTTTCTCTTGAAAATGGTCATCTAGGTTGCTTATTGTGCCGGTTGGTTGATCAAAAGAAAAGAGTATTGGTAGTTAGATGTTGCTGAACTATGCGTCAGAAATATGCAGCAGTTTAAAACATTCTATCAATTTATTGCATAACTAAGTTAGAAATTAGTATCGTGTCATTTGAAAGTGTTAAAAGGTAAATTTCCTGAGGCTCTTGCTGTGTCGGGCGGGCGAATTTCATCAACGCCTGGAGCGCGCCAGAACCAAATTCGATCAGGACTGAGGGGAAGCTGTGGACGCGCGAACGGACGCTGGCAAATTTCGGGGATATGGATGTGGGCGGAATGCGACGTGTTTCCATTTCCGTTGAGGCGGCATGCAAATTTAAGACAAATTGATTTGATCAGTAACGAAAATGTTCTCGAATTGTAGAACCACCATCCTTAAATCCTTAAATGTTCAGATTTGATTGATTTTGAGCTTAAAAATTAATGTAGGCATTAGACAATAATCACGTTAGACTAAATGGTTTGTGGTCATTGCAATTAATATTATTCACCTCTTCCTCAATTTCGCTGTAAATTCACCCGAGGCGACTTGCAAATATGTACTAAGCACACAACAAATGTGTACCTAAGAGTAACATGGATCAACATCCACACCTGGCATACTAACCTTTCTGGCAGAGACTAAAAAATATTAAATAACAATTTTGACCGTTGGTCAATGAATATAAAAAAAAAAACTGTCGGGATTCAAAACACAATAGACTTGGATAATTTTCTACCTAGATCAATTTGTTCCGCATCCCTTTTTGCCAATCCCTTTCATAACCAGGTAGAAATCAATTTCATTCAAACCTAAACCCAAATAAGAACCATTCTCTATATATTTTTAACCTATAAATCCACCTGCACTGAAAAATAAGACTAAATCAAGAATATTGGAGTAAAACATTAAATAGTCTAATATATATCCTTCAAGTATTTACAGAGCAAACACAAAATGATTAATATCAGCCCATGTGTTGACCGTGTTGACATGCTGACAGTAAACTATTGTGGGTTCTTGTGGCATGCTCCTCACTCCCCGTGCACACGCGGTGCCCGACCTTGATGACCTTGTTGTACCTACATTTACCTAGAGTAGTGTCCAGCTAGTCCAGGTGTGTGCCCAGTATCCCCAGGAAATATTAATTCTGTTTCATACTATAATTTGCCTTGCTTTACTTTCGTGGTGACCAAACTACCCCAAACTTGTTTAGAGGGGCTATGTTATAAAGTAAGCATGGTGGGATGTAATCTTCAATAATTTGCCAACACGTTTGAATCGGGAATTGGTCAAACTAGTTTGTTACTGGACGGCGGGCATGATGGAAAGGTTAAATATAATGTAGTGAATTAAAACGTTTTGTGTTTGGTGCCGAGGATGATAATAAATCATGCTGGTTTGTGTTAAATGTGAAATTAAGTTGAATCAAGTGAATAAATCGAGTTTTTATTAAGAGTAATAAACTGTTCTTAAAAAGAGCGGATAATGGAGGTATAATTTGATAAATTTTTAGGTTAGGTTAAAAGATATTATAGAAAAAAAAAAAAAGAAGAAAAGAAAACGTTTAAAAAGTTAATCTAAATTAATAGTTTATAGTAATTTTTTTAGTGTTTTAGTGTTCAAAGGATAACAATTTATGAGTAATTTTCCACCCAAAATTCATCAGAGTAAAACAGGACTATTACAATATGTCAAGTGTATTTAATTTAAAACCGTATTGTTATAGATATTTAAGAACGGAAATAATTATTATTTAAATATGTTATGCTATTATTTAGTAACACCAATCATACTATGAATGACAAAATAGAAAATCATATTTAGAAATTCTAACCTCAAATTTACAATACTTGATAATTGTTAGATATTTAATAAGAAACCATGCAACACTGCCATTTGCACTTGCTATCTTACGATAATGCAATAATTCCAACATTATGCAAATTCAAAATGTGCAAATGTAGCGTGTAAACGTCAACTATATCTCTTCTCACATATCCTCCAACCCCCAGAACGCTTTTCACATTCATTTGCACATTGATACAGCAAGTATCATCACCACTCTCTTCAGCGCTACAGCATGACAGGAATATCTGTATTCTCTGGATATAGTTTTGTCGATTATAATAGAATTCCATTAGCAGCCTGCCTTAGTACTGTCGGCGGCAGCGGGCGTTGCGAAGGGTTACCCGACGCTAAAACTCGTGAATAATAAATGACGACGGGCAGTCCGGCTGTGGAAAAGGGTTGGTGCGGCTGGCGCATTGCGAATGCGGATGGCAGTGGTCGGCGGCGTGGGGTAGCCGTAGTGGTGGTTGGTGATGCCCTGCGTCCACGGTGTGCACACCATGCCTGCTCTTCACGGAAGGCCTTTTGATTAACGATTCATGTCCTCCCGCGTACTTTGCATACCTCGGCCTCGTCCGTTTTCTCTTGCCGCCCCAGCGAAGAGGACCCTTTTTAACGCAGATGGGACGTGTAACGACGTGTAGAACATTGGTATTTTTCATTATTTCAAAGAATTTCTCATGGCAATATGTTGAAAAGAAGGAATTTTCTTGTAGGTAACAAAGAAAATTGATTTTTGGAGGTTACCAACATTTTGAGGTAATTTTATAAAACAGCATGCCTCAGTTTTAATTTTCTTTCATTTCAATGGCAGAGTACGATTACTTAAATTTTCTGTTACTGGAAGTGAAAAAATGATTGTGATATCGAAAAGTGTTACTTAGGAAAATGACTTAAGGTAACATTCAAAATTGATTTCTAGGTGTTAAAATGATTCTAAGGCAAATAAATGAACAATTTTCGCCAAACACAACAATCCTAACTACAATTCTCATTGCAGCTTCAGTCTTTTTTAATTTTAGAAGTAAATTATTTATTTTCTCCTAATTTTTCATTGATCAGTAAATAAATGTTCTTATACGCTGAGACCAATTTTCGCTGAAAGCAGTATTGTTAGCCACACATTCCATCTCTGCTCCAATTTCTTCCTTAGAGTAATTAAAATTAAAAGTCTTATGACTAGTTGGTTCTTAATAGAGTTGTATAATTGGTGCTGCTCCTCCATACATGGTAGAGAACTGTGTGTGGCAAAGCGTTCGGAGAAGGCGTAATTAGAAAAGGTCGATGTCGTCCCCGGGTGTGCGCTACACATGTCGGCACGGCGGTGGCAGTGAAGGCGGCAGAGGTTAGTGAGGGTGGACGCTCGCCGCTGTGGCCGGGGTGGCAAGTGTAGCGCGTAAAGTACGCCGCCGACGGAGGCGTCGGGCAAAGGACGATCCGCGCCGTTCCAGATCTCCGATTGCAATTAATTCGGCCGGCGTGAGCACTAATTTACATCTGTGGACACCCCCATTCTCAGGCTGCACTCCTCAACCAGCTCCAGACGTTGCCGCACCAGTCTAAAGTAGATTTAACTAGGTTTAGCCTCACGAATGCCAGAATGTTGCTGATGTAATTTCTATCAAATGCGGAGATAATACATATTGCATAGTTTTGCATTGTTTATTGTTACTGCGTGTATTTTATCACCAGCAATAGCGGCACTTCACTTGAGTGAAATGCATATTTACTTGATAACATCATAGTCTCTGTATTGTAGAAGAATAAGAGTTTGAATCGGAGATTTTCGTGCGAGTGCACAAACAATATGGAGGTGTGTGCGGTAATCGTGATTATATTATGCGCTTATCGTATTTACAATAGATGCATCTCGCGGATGCGCTACGACAACAAATTCAAATAGTCGTGGAATCGCGGGAGCAGAAACAGCGGAGATATTGTAAACATCAAGACGAGGTGTAATGCAAACAAATTGGAGAAGGAAAATAAAACACAAAATGTATCATGATATTACTCTTCTACTTTAATATTTCAAGGAAACTTTTATTTCTGTTTTGCCACGACAGAATAAAATGCCTCATAAATTGAATATTTGTTTATAAGAGTAATCGAAGCTTCAAACAATCAATAGACTAATAAATTTTTATTAACTTTAGAAAAACAAAATTTAATTATGTTGTTGCGTTTTTTATTTACCACAGAAATTAGTTAATTATATATTTTTTTCTATTTTTAAAGGGAAGATTTTTCGAGATTTTTTAATATCAGTTCAAAATAAACTTTTTTTATAACCTATGTACTTGTTACTTAAAGAATAGCTTAATTATTGCCTTGTATTATTTTGTAGTGTGTTTAAGTTATGCTCCCCTAAAATAATTGGAAATGTATCATAATACATAACAATATTACTCTTGAGATTTTTTATAGCATTAGTGCAATTAACTATACTTTAATATTTCAAATATTTTAAGGATGTTTTGATTTCTGTTTTGCCACGATATAAGAACATGCCTCATAAATTGAATATTTGTTTATAAGAGCAATCGAAGCTTCAAACAATCAATAGACTAATAAATTTTTATTAACTTTAGGAAAACAGAATTTAATTATATTGTTGCGTTTTAATTCACTGCATAAATTGGTTAATTGTATTTTTTTCTTTCTATTTTAAAGGAGAGATTTTTGGAGATGTTTTAATATTAGTTCAAAATAAACTGTTTTATAACTCATGTATTTGTTATTTAAAAAATAGCTTAATTATTGTCTTTTATTATTTTGTAGTGTGTTTATGTTATGCTCTCCCAAAATAAATAGGCTTTGCTTCAAAAAATAACATAAAAATTGTTTCACATTTTAAACATTTTGAGAGTAGATATTTATTAGAATTCCTATAATTAAGAACATTAATTTATTAACTATAAAATCCAGTACTTAACTGTAGTAATCAAGTTTTCTTTTTTCTTTTTCAGAATTTTCAAATTGGAACCTTCTTGATGATTTCTATTACAATTCAATTTTGTTTTATAATATCTAAGTAATTTGTGTTATTCTTGTTAACTATGTTTTTAAACAAATAAATAATAGTTAAATTTCCTGTTTCCAAAATTCCACTTATTTCCTACTCCGTCTCTTTCTACTGCTATTTCTGCTACGTATAGAACCAAAGAACAAAGTCTGCAAGTGCAAACAAGTATGAAAAATGTCGCCTAAATTTTCCTCTCCTTTGCTTTCGCTTTTTCCGCAACGCAAAACGAAAGCGTCGAGGTACGCAACGACGGCAGCAGCAAACGACGATTCCGTCATCCCAGCCGCCTTCAGTTTTAATTTCGCCGTCGTCGCCAACACGCGTACTTTTCCAAGAATATTATTTTTAAACGTAAACCTAAACTTTCCATTTCATACTTTAATAAACAACAAACTAAAAAATACATACCCACTTACTAAATCACGTCTTTACTCTTCTATAAAATCAGGAGTAACCACAGCAAAGGTTGTGTTTGATGTGAATATGAGGATGAAAATAGAGAGGATGAAATGAAGGCTTTTGACCACTGACCAAAGAATATTCGCCTCTATCTTCCAATCAGCGTCAGGGTCTAGAGGCTAGCAGGCAGGATAAAGTCACACCCCAAAGGGTCGTCCGAACGCTGGTCGACGTTCTTCTCCACCTCGCCGCCCCCCTTGAGCAGCACAACGGAAGTGTAACGTGCCGTGACGCTGTGTGCGCGAGTGAATAACCATCATATTAAATCGCCGGCAGGAAGAGGGTGATGTGAGTATTGCACACGAATAAGAGACCAGGAACGTGATACAAAACGAGGGTGAGAAATCTGACCCTTGTCCGTTATTACACGAACGGGGCGCGTTTGCTTCGAATTACGAAGGACAGCGCAGGCACCGACCGGAAAAGGGTTGCGAGAAAGTGGAGATGGATAAGAAGTGAATAAGGGGTAGCAAAATGTTGCTAACTAAAATCGTGAAACTTGAGTTCCAATTAAAAGTATCGGATTTAATTTAATTTGCTATGATTTATTGATGTATACACTAACACTTTATTAACATGCAAGCTAGACTGGTTGTACTAAGTAAGGGTATAAATAAACACAATAAAAAAAAAAACAAAAGAGAAAATAAATAAAATTAAAAAACACTATTTGACAGCACTGGCGCTGTCATACAGTTCGACTCTCACATCGGATACATTCGGAGTAGTAGAGGTAGCGACAGTACCAATAACACTTTAATCACAATTTAATGCAATAACGATAAAACTAATTAGGGTTTTACAAAAATAACTGTTTCCTAATATTTTTCGCTAATAAGCAGTACATTTCGATGCAAATTTTAAGTCATATAGTAGTTCTCGCATTTTTATAGTTTCATTCCGAACATCAATCAATGGATAAAAAGCAGTTCAAGTAAAGAAGTAATTATTAAAATTAGGCGCTCTTCACGTCACACACACGTTTTGGGTTTTGCCTTCTCGGGGGCATAATGAATGTTCTTCTCGCTGCAAGCAGCCGCCTCCCAAACGCTTTGGGAAATGCGAAGTGCAAACTCAAAGAACGACGCGTACGTCGAAGCGGTGCGAGAAGTCGGCAACGACGCAGCGAGCGCGTTTTCTTGATGGATTAATCTGCTGCTAATGAGCGTAAGAGCGATAAGTCTCGTGCCGCCGCCGCGCACACAGCTAATTAGATGAATGCAAACAATGCCTGCCCCGCCGGCTGGAGGGCGCACGCTGAGCGTGTGTCGAGGCGAAGAATTCAATTCCTTGCTGCGTGCGTGCGAGCTTTCAATCTCACACGTATCTACACATCTGCACATTGAACATTGCTTAAATTTCGCGCCAGATAAAGCGGCGAACAAGAGAGTGTGGCATATCGTGTGGTTTTCGTATGCTTGGATCACTTAACAAAACCGAATCGGTATCTACGACAGATAGACAGAAAACAAGAAGAGCAGAAACCAAAAACATCTTCACCCAGTAAATTACCTCAGCGAGAATATTATTTTAAACATCAGATAAATATTAATTGAATATTCTTCGAGTTGTTCTTGACTTTATCAAATAAACAACATATCGAAACATCCTGTATGTGGTATGTTGTAGAACGCAAAGAAGATTAATGTTCCTTCTATAGTCAAGCGCAGCCCTTTCTTCTTTTCCAGTTTCGTGGACTGAGGCTTAGCAAATTTAAAATATGACAAAACAAATTTCAGCCATATTATGAGCACACCCATTTAAGCCAATTTTGCTGCAATCTCTTTAAAGTAAACTGCCCAATTCTATTTTGAAATGTTATTATTTCAACAGAAATTCACTGCAACAATAACCGAGATTCAGATATAGAATGAGAATAGTCTTCTGTAGCATCTTATAATTTGTTTTTATCTATAAATATAGTAGAGTGAGTAACCTTCTATGGCTTTCTAGAAATGCGGGTTGCTTGTATTCAGTTGAGGTAGACATAGGTTGTTTAATCGTACAAAATTGTTACTAACATTAAACAAGGTGCTGCCATCTAACGGATTTTTACTTCTAGTGTATTGGGTTTGTCTATATTGATACGGTACAAAAACAATTAAAACATGGTCTTCACAATGTATTTTATGTATTCTTGGCTTAATTTATAGTGTTCCATTTTAAAATTGTTACTTTTTCATTCTGTTGAATACTGGATTGTAATAAGCAATTTATCCCACTCCATTTACTTAACTTTCTTCTCTAAAAAAACTTGCTGTTAAGATAAATTGTATTTTAGAATTAATTCCACACAATTTATTTTTAATATAACTCAACAATCGGGTTTATTAGCTTGTCAATTACAGAATACAGAATCATTTTTTAAAAAATCATAGTATTTATGATTTTGAAATTGCTTAAATAAATGTATAAGGGTAACCTAACCAAATATCTGGATTTTAGTACTTTCAATTTAATTTTGAGTCATTACACATTGTAAATTTAATTTATATTACGATAGAAAAATGTTGCTTTTATCGAATATATTTATTTAAAAAAAGTAATGAATTTATATTTGAGTTGTTAAACAAATAAATGTAAATAAACTCATTGTAACGCAATCTTGTTTTAGTTCAGTTAGTAATATTTTCTACTTAATCCTGTTGGACGTATTAACAATATTAGTTTCTTCTAAATGCATCAATTTTCTTCCAAATTCTGATCCAATGAGCTACAAACAAAAGCTGCCTAATCATCAAACAACATCACCATGGTAAGCCTACCACACCAATTCATCTCCCAGCGCTGGGCCGATATAATAGGTGTTTTTACGCCTGCAGCGAGAAGAGCAGGCAGCGAGAAGGATTGGCGGAATGCTGAATCCCATCGACCAAGCACCGAAGAGTGTGCTCGCCGCCTCGTTGAAAGGGCTGCGTCCTCGCTGACTCCACGCCGAGCCTCACTGCACTGCTTCGGACAGCTTTAGATTGAGTGCCTGCAAGTCCCCAAGCACGCAAGAAATAATACAAAGACTTGCACCACCCCCAAGTACTCACCAAGCAGATAAAACAATCAGAGTAAAAATCACCACTAAACAGAAATGATTCTTCTCATTAGAATTGATGCATTTAATTAATTAATTAATTAATTAATTAATAAAGATGATGAGAAAGAAGATACATTTGTGACTTGGTCATTACTAGTAATTTTAATTGTGTAGCTTACAGATAATAATCCAACGTAAAACTATTAGTCTAAGTGCGCAGTGTCTGGCTGAAGAAAAGGGTGCATTCCCCACACATTCTATTGTTTCCACGAGCGTCTTCAAGTGGTCGGCGGTGGTGTTCCTACACGAAGACGACAGAAACTCATTACCTCTTATTCCATTCCAGGGAGGTGGATTGCTGCTGGATTGTTTATTTAGAATAATTGAAAATGGAATTACCTATGAAGTGGAGTTTGGGTTTGAATATCATCCTTTTGATGTAGACCAAGTCTAATTTCAATTAGAGATTCTCCTTTCGTTTTAAATATATGCAACAAACGATTATATTTAAAATAATCGTTTTTAAGCCCCGCTTCGTATGTCTGTCGGTAAGCTATCTGACTATAGCACTGTCAGCGAGCTTGAAATCCTGCTGGGGTATATTCAATATAATTTATATTCCCACTGAATCCAGTCCCAATAATAACCTTGGTAGTTGATGCAAAGTAAGAAAATGGAGGTTGAGTACGGTGTCTGCATCCGGTATGGTTGCAGTACGCTTCAAAAATAGCAACATGAATTTTATACAATCATAATATTCTGTGTCTTATACACTAAATAAATACGTACATGATCTATTGTACTTAACTCGTCAAGATAGGTATTGTATATATGAATAAGTTCAATTATTTCAAAACTGCAAACTTTTTACATCGAGTGTACTTTTATTTTGACTGAATTCTCCCTCAGCTGGGTTCACCCTACTATTTTGAATGCTCTTGTTGTTTATGTACCTAACTATTATATACCCTTAGACATTTCACTTCTACCTGCGTTTTTCCCTCTACCCTAAACATTTAGTATCGATAAAACATCGATACTTTGTATTAGAACAAACATACTTTGACACTTAGTTTATATTTTATGAAATCATCGAAATACTTTGAATAAATGTTGATAACCCTGGTAAATATTAGACTGAGAATAATAAGTTTTGCTGCTGTAATTTTGCAAGATCACCTATTTTATCTTCTTTATCCACCAATCTCCTGGTATAAAATTCTATCCCACATCCATACCAGGTGAACTTCATCCACCTAGCGGCAAATAGACGCACTGCAAGCAACTTACCTCTAGAGCTTTCAGGGGAATACCTTTAAAGTACCTGGAAGAGTACCTGGTGAGCTTTTACAGGTATACTGAAGTATTCTCTCTTATGGTTAACTTGGTTGCCTACCTCAAATATAAATAAGTAGAATGGATTCTATTTAATAAATTCATAGAAAATATATTTATGTGATGACTGAATTAATTACTTTAAAATGGAAACATTTAATTTAAAAAGAAAACATGATTTTAATACCACTGAATTCGTACAGTAATCAATTAATTTGAAAGAAATGCGATAAAATGGATAGATAACATAAAATTGTTAATGAGTCGGTTACTAATTAATCCTTTATTAATAAAACGAGATAATGGATACTAAAATTTTGACGAAATTTCATGGGAATTGGGTGCACAGTAAATAAGTTGAATCCATTGATTTTTTTTTAATAAATGAAACTTTAATTTCTATTTTTCTTGTCCAATTCGTAAAATTTAGGATCCATGCTCGGCCCTCATCGCCTCATCAAAACACCAACATTTAAATTTTAAAAACATGAAATCTATTTGTATTGAACTAAACATTCATCGTCCATCCGTCCGTAATTCGTATCGTCACGTCTCATATATAATCTGCATCGACTGCGCTCTCCTTAAGTACATGCAATCTTACTTTGTAATCAGCTTCGTTTAAATTTATTAGGAAATTTATTGTTTGATTTTTGGTTTATCTCCACCGCGTCAACGTGCTTCGCTCTCCCTCAATTCCCGCCTGCCTGCAGCCTACCATCAATTGTCTTAGGAAGAAACACTCACTATGCAATACGCAATATGCATTAAATTTAGTAGTAATAGAAGTAATTAGTGTTTATTTTGTACAATTCGATTCTCGTCTCTGGCACCAACTTGCCATCGGATCAGCAGATGACACAGATAGCGAGTGCTGAGGACGTGAACGGTATTTACAAAGGCGCATTCTTCGTCGCGGGGGAGAAGAGGGAACTGGCCGATTGCTTATCATTTAGTTGACGATGCAATTTCACAATTTTTCATCGACTTCCGCTCGATCGGCATTGCTCGTATTTGATATGATCTGGGAATGTGTGCTCTGGGCGCACTTTTCGGACCGACCCCGCAATTTGCTAATTTTCCGCCGAGCGGACTTTTTTTTATGTGTACGTACAGGAGAAGGTCGGTCCGAAATTGCCGCCATTAGTCAGTCTCAAAAAGTCTCACATTCATTTCACATTCGACGCACGAATTGTCACTGCACACATCGCAGTAACTTTCCAATCATCATCATCATCGTTAATTTCTCCTCAATAACAGAGAAAAAAAGTACAATTTAAACATTGCTTTGGTATCAGTTACAACAAATAATTCAATAATAAGAATAATAAAGAGTGCTAATAATTTGTCTTCCAAAATTACACAATATAATAATAGGTTGAATATATTACTTATTCGTTTAATTACGTTTAGATTTTCGTATTTAGGAGCACTATGAACTAGGTTCGTGGGAGGCGTGCGTGTCCTCTTTGTGTTAAATGTGATTTGTATCTCACTACGTCCTATGTACAATTTGTAAATGCGTCCATTCGAATATACAAAGTTGGCCCGCGGTGGCGGCAACTTGATATATTGGAATGTTGCACGCCGTCCGCACACATATGGAACATCGTCCGTCACACTGCGCCCTGGGCTGTAAAAAGGAGTCCGCAAGCTGCTCGGCGCCGTCTACACTGGGCGACTTTCAACCCGCATGCCGCTGGTAGGTTTAGAGGACTAGTACGTGATACTCGGCGGGGGCGGCGGCAACCGCATGCCGCCCCATGGAAAGAGTCATGTGGCTTCCTTGGAAGGAATGCTCGCCGATGACGAGTCCTCGTCGCCGGAGAGCATGGGCAGCGATGCGAGCAGGTGACCCTTGCCTTGGTTGACGACGCACTTGCGCATGTGCTTTTCGAGGGTTGAAGGTACTGAGAAGGGCATCTCGCAGAAGCGACAGCGGTAGACGTCCTTCCCAATACGTCCATGCGTCTTCATGTGCCTAGTGAGTTTGGAGCTTTGTGCGCATGCGTATGAGCATAGTTCACATTTGTACGGTTTCTCACCAGTGTGCGACCTTCTATGAACTGTCAGGTTGGAACAGTTCTTGAAAACTTTCCCGCAGTACTCGCAGGTGTCATTCCGGCGAGTTTCTTTCTTAAGTAGTGGGCCTTGGAGACCAGCGAGGCTTGGACCTGGAAGACCTTTGTTGCCCATCCACCAGTCATTGCGATCCAGGTCTAACTTAAGTCGCTTGGTCACTTCAAAGTCATTAAAGGGGGCAAACAACGGCATGGGTTGGTGTCCTGAAGGTGGAAGCTGGCTTCCGGGAAGAAAACCTTTAAATTCATCACGGAGCTTGAATTGCGTTGCAAGAGTGTTGTTGTTATCACGATCCCGATCCTTCATGTTCATTTGCAGTTTAAGGGCTGATCCGGATTCTTGTAGCGCTTGTTTGTACGCTTCGCTGTATTGCGCAATGTTGCTTAGGCCGAATTTATCCATCAGTTCACCAACTAACGAAGCTGATTGATTTTTGGGGTCTAATTGTGAAGGTACTGACAGGTCCTCTGCTTCTTCCTCGGGCTCCATCTCCTCATCTTCCTCCTCCTCTTCTTCCATATCTTCATCCTCAGAGTCTTCCCCATCGATAGTTTCCACTGATCCAGCGTTGCTAGTGCGGTCTTCAGGTGTACGATGAAGTTTCATGTGACGCTTGAGTTTGGAGCTATGTGAGCAGGCGTAATCACACACTGAGCATTTGTAGGGCAATTCACCAGTGTGCGTTCTTCGATGAACCTCAAGATTGCTTTGGTATCGGAATTTCTTTCCACAGAAATCACAAGCATGAATAGCATCACTCATGCTGTTTCTACTAGGTGACATTGGTTTACCATCAGGTGTCGCTGTGCTGCGTGGTGTCGTGGTCAATGGTTCCTCTAGCTTCGTGCTAGTCTGCTGTGGCGAGACACTGGAGGGACGCGAATCCGGTCCAGTGCTTCCACTGTGGTGGTTGTTGTTGTTACCGCTGCTGGCAGCGGAAGCGGTCGAACTCGTGCTGTGATTATTCTGGCCGCTGCCGCTGATGCCGGTGATGTTGGCGGTGTGATTGGCGGGCAGAGAGGGCGAGGGACTGGCGAACGCTTGCGGCGAGTGCTTCCGGGGTAGCGGCGAGCCCGCCTGTGCTGCTACTCCGGGGCTGGTTGTACCAGCGAGTTGCCTCAACCGCTGCGAGTAAAAATCCAGCTGGGGTTCCAACGTCGCCGCCATAGTCGCGGCTACGGCCGCTACTCCTGGAACGGCGTTGGGTGTGCTGCGCTCCCGCGAGGTCGTCACGGCTGGCTGACGGTCCGCGGGCGAGGGAAAATTCGGATGCGGGGGCGGTGGTACAACGCCTCCACTGGCCGCAACTGCAGCCGCTGCAGCGGCGAGATTGAGTCCATGGTGGCGAAACTGTTCGTTGACCAGCTGCTCCATTCGAAAGTGGTGCTCTGGTCGGGAGAAGAGTGGCGCAGGTGGCACAGGGCCGTGATTAAGCGGGGGCATGGGTAAACGCAGGAGATTACCAACGCCGAACGGATTGTGAAGATCAGGAGGTGGAAGAAGATGGCGCATATTGCTAGAAGCTGGTGGGGCACCGCCGGCTGATGATGAGCAACCTGAAGAAGTGCTGCTGGTAGACGACGAGCTGTGATTGTTGTTGTTATTGCTGCTGCTCGCGCAGCTGCTCGATGATTTGCTGCTACTTGTGGGAGAGCTCTCCACGTAGATTTTCACCCCGTGGGAGTGCTGCACGTGTTGCACCAGACGCCACGCGGAATGCAGACGCGCCTTGCATGTGGAACACACGTAATTGCTCGGTTCTGCAACAGAAACAACCAGAACCATCAGCATATGATTGAGAAAAAAAAAAACGATCAAACTTGAATATAACCGCAGCATATGACATTGTAGAATAAATGTCACGGTCAAATAAACGTTGCTTCACGCGGTCACACATGTGTGCATCATTTGCACCCAGCGGTGCGCACCCTCAACATCCCACGTCTAATAAAGTGAAAATCCCAAGTCTGGAAAAGACTTTAAAAATGAAAAATCGTTCGGACATTTTCGAGCATGCTGTGTGCGGTCATACAAAGCCCTTTCCAGAGAAAACCCGAGATGGAATGATCGAGGGTGCGGTGCATACGTGCGCCGAGTGTACAATGGCGCGAGTGTGCTGCAAAGTGTGACAATGGCCAAGGAAGAAGTCGCCAGCCAAGGAATCATGGATAACTGCACTTCACATTGTCTTTTTTCTTTGCTGCTGTAATGCAATGGAGGTCAAAACAAATCGGATTCCGCAGCAAACGTAATGAGCCGCCGACCACTCGACCGCTTTCCCGAAACCATTGTCTCTTTGCTTTCCTCATCAAAAAACCGCAAAAAATGCAAATCTGCAATGCAGAATAATAAAACGCTCAAAATGATCATGAATTGAGTACAATTAGTTATCAAGTGTCTCTTGGTTTTAATTCATAATTAGCAATAAAATGTCATAAAAACACACAGTAGGAATGCGAACAGATGTCAAACGTGCTGATGGCAGTCGTAAAAGCATCGATTTTTTAATTAGATTGCATGAAAACATGCACCTCAAACGATTGAATGATTTTACGATCTTTGCAGCTGCGCATGAAACGGAAAAGAAAGAATGTTAATGAGGTATGAAGCGTAGTAGTGATTTTCTTGACCACCCTGATTGACCATGTCGTGACCGCTCATAAACTTCCTCCAGATGAAATCACATCCTTAATGCTCCGGAGTAAATCTGTTTAAAGTCATCCGTCATTGGAGCACCCTTCATATAATAAATAGTATATTTAATTTTTTCTCTAGAATTATGATTTTCATTGTTGCGAAGCGATAAAAGCATGCGATAAGAATGCCGTTAAAAAAACGAATGAAGGGTCGAAATGACCGCGATATTCAAATTTTTAAGCCGCTATTGTTGGACCTCGGACGCGAGCATTCCTTATCCGAGCGGGCAGAGAACGTACGCGAGCAGAAGAATGGAATGAAAAATCCCATTCGTGGATAGCGGTCGGTAGGCGCTGGCTTTTTATACTTTTTTAACTAGCTGTGTTGGGTTGAGGGTTGCTGTGTAGAGTAACCACGTGGGGCAGACGTGCCAATGCGCCCGGAATGGACAAGGATGAAAATTGCCATTTTTTCCCGGAGAAGGCGATAAATAATCGCCGCTTCGTGGCTCCTGGACGCTTTTGTAGCCGGAGCGGACCAGCATTAGGGCCAAGACGGCCAGCCTGGGCACGTCTGGGCTAACGTATGCAAATGCCCGTGCAAGAAAAAGTCCCAAAAATGGAGAAATGGACGGAAAACTATAAAAAATCGGAAAGAGTTCCAAGCTGGCAGCTTGCTGAAAGTGGGAGATAACGTCACGTGACTGGAAAACCTAAGACATTCCTCGGAAATCTAAACTGAACTAGAAAAGTACATTTTCGCAGAAACCGGTTAAGGACACGTGCCCCGAACAAATCGAAAACATGACAAAAAACCCAGTAGCTAAGTTGGTAGCAGACGTGTGTCTCATCAAATAAATAAAAGCATAAACTCAGGTACAATACAAATCACAGACAGGAGGAAGATATAGATGTCCCTAAGTGGATGAGCGCACAACAAACGCGGTCTTCATTCACCACGACTGAATGGAGCGATGAAGAGCCGAAATAAAGCAAGAGATAAAAAAGAGTCAATGATAGAAAGGGTTCGGATGCACGCGGTGATGCACACGCATCAGTTAAGCTGCACGCGCGTCGATTATGTAAAGTTTAATAAGGTTTTCAAATGAGATAAACATACAGCATGTCCTTAAAGATTTAACAAATGGACTATCAGTAAAACTATAAGACGGTTAAACATCGAAGAGAAATACCGGTCCAGACTGCTGGAAACTTAGATAGGAGATAGGAGGCTATCTGTCGCTGAATTGGAGGATTGGATTGATATAAGGACACACGTACTGTATGTCAGGTGTGTTACTACCGGTCTTCATCATCATCTGCTCATCGCCGCCCGTGTCTGGCATGCGCCTCAAGCTCGTAAAACGAGTTTTTACCTTTCGAGCTGGAAGAAGTAATGTGGTTTACTGATGTCTTCAAGTTTTTTTTCACGTCGCGTGCCTAACGAGTTTAACCCAAAATAAGACGGAGTGTTTATCTAGTCATCTTCTAATTAATTTCTTTGCTTTCCGCAGTGGCTGCCATCGAATAGAACGTAGTATGCAGGAGACATAAAAATCAATATATTGCACATACAATTCTTGCGCTGCATGACCCAGCACGGTCTGGTGGTTTTATTAGAGTAATTCAAGGTGCTCGCCACACGGCGATTGTGATATTGATGATGGTTCGACCCACCGACGCGCCGCAGCCTCACGGCCAAAGGGGTTGCCTTATTATATTCGTTTATTCATCGATGGACGCAGCAAGGACACAAAGCGTATTGTTGCGCGCCCTTGTCCTCCACCCTCGGCCGTTCAAAATGCAAATGACAACGAACATGTGTTGCGCAGTTGCATGACGAGGAGTCTCAAACCGAGGAGGAGATTTAATAAAAACTACAAAAATTCAGAGGTGGTAATAGATTGCAGACAACACGGTGACAGGTTCAAGTAATAGATTTTCTATGTAGATTCTATTAAGAGTGCATTTTTGCGTTGCATATTGAAAAACGCCTATCAAACGTTGTTGTCATTCAGTTGTCAATGTTATGATCTCATTTCTGGCACGAAAATTGCGTGGAGGCGGCTGTTTATTAGGCATCCCGACACGTCTGTAACCTAAATATCCCCAAGCGGACGGGAAAGGGTGGAAAGCACCAGTATCATATGCGTCCCTTTCAACCACTTCACCACGTGTGATAGCATGACACCAAACTGACACATTTCTAATTTAGTCCTCAAGTCCTCCAATGCTTTTTTTCAGCCGGCTACAACAGTCTGCAGTGACTGGTGTCAAAAGCCAACTACTTCACCACCCCTAACAGCCAATAAAGTAGTACTCACCACTGTGCGTTGTATTTGACTCGGCATCAGCAACCTCCGTTCGACTTTTCTTGCAGGAGCTCTCCTCCGGTCCACTAGAACTGATGTCCATCCTCTCCTGCTTAATGCTAGGCTTAATATCATCGCCATCTTCGATGGACGAGGTTAGAGGCGAAGAAGAAGCGCGGTGCTTGGGCGTGGAGGACGCAGCTCCATCCACGCAGAGATCCCCAGGCGCTGGAAGTCGTGGTGATGCAGGTGGAGGAGTGTGTACTCTTGTACCACTGCTGGAGGCCTTCTTCCCCGAGATGGGTGCCGATATGCTCGGCCGGCGGGAATTAATCGCCGCCAAAGGGTATGCGCCTTCATTAGCGTCGTTATCATTGCGATCCGTTGTGTGCGGATAGCAATTGTTTTCCTTGTTGCATGTGGTGATCTTGTGCTGGATGAAGCGCACGATATCGCCTAGTGCGAATGGTTTCTGACATGCGCCACATGTCAGGATGTCCTGATGGTTATCGTTGCTGATACCCTCATCCGTATCTGAAAAATGAAGGCAAAATATTTTTTTAGTTGACGCTTGCTATAGAAGCAGTTTATATTGGACGAGGTAAGGAAGTGATTTTGTTGGTCATTGTTCGATTCTACCTGGTGGTCAGCGAAACAGGTTTCCACTCAATAAGTATCAAGTTAAGTCCATCCAATGCGAAGACCTCTCGGAAAATAAAAACCAGTTTGGTCCACTCGAGTCCGGTTTCACCCTCGTGGCATTCGAAAGTGACCGTCCCTTCCCTAAATCTTGGCCAATCCGGAGCCGTGTGAGCCGGCCAACGGTCGATACTGCTTGACCAATACTTTGATCGGACCGCAAAACTCTCACAACTCAACCCCCTTGCAACAACTTCAGAAATGTATCGCTTTCTTAGTGACCACTAAACACCCCCCGTGCTTCTCTGTTTACAACAAACAGCCACCCTATCGCTACGTGACAATATTTTAACGGTCAAATAACTCCAGCTCCCGGAAGATGCAATTAAGGCTTTAGACTGGCGCGTTTTGACCGGTAAGAAGAAAAACATGGGGCCTGCCAAAGGGTTCACAATGGCAGCGGCTTGTTTTGGTCCATTATTAGAGCCGCACGCTGCGCGAGAATGAGCACCTGGCCGGGATACAACCCGCCGATGAAAAAAAAAAAAAAAAACAACAAATGGCGGAGTGCTTGTAAAATGCATCGAACAGAGACTCACTAGATGTCCGAATTCAGTGCTCATTGAAAGGATTTCCAAAGTGTTTCCTCTCATTACACTCATGCTGATTGTTCAATTTAGCAGTATGAACCTCGGCTCTAGTGATTGTTTGGAAGGTTAGCAACTGCTAGTAACTAGTAGTAATGGAAACTGCAATTGGCAATTTGTGTTATCTTGGGTTGTAGTTGCAGAGGGTGCAATATCTCGTTGTGTTGCAAATTGCTAGTCAATAAGTCGATAACTTTCTGTGCGGCAACCAAAAGCAGATAGAAGACAATATCGAGATATCAATAAAATATACATATAAATCGAAATCGAGATGAGATCTTTTTTCATTTCCAAACAACAGGAACCAAATTGACCCAAAACAAAAAACAAGAAATAATACTTTTGCTCTGGAAACTTTCTCTCGGCTGATTGGGACATTTTTCTATTAGCTGCTCAGCCCAAGGCAGAATGTCAGCTAAAGTGGTTATCGCATTAGTGTCCTGTTGGTCCCATGTCCTGCCACCCTCAACCGCGACGATAATAAGATAATCCAGTTGTTTTGCCGTGTGTATTTTTTGTCTTGCGTCAAGCTGTCGCCAAAGGTTGGTCAGTAATCGAATCAGTTCTGACACCTTCCCAGCGTAGTAATGTCATTAATTTTTCTTTTGCTTGTTTTAGCATTTTGTGCATAGTTCTTGCCAGTATGATGCTTCAGAAGGATTGCCCTCTAGCAAAGAATTTGTGAATATCAAAATGAATGAACCCTCGAGATATTTCCTAATTTTAGTCGTCTGCATAGTGGTGTAACATGATTGATTTGTGGTATACTCTGGTACGGTCTGTATGTATTTATTACATTTCTATCCGAGTGGTAGTCATTTATGTATTCAATCACTTGATCTCAGGGCTGACGGCTTTACGCCCGCGTATCAGTCACGCCCCTGCTTTTATTGGCATTGCAGCGTTTGGACGAAAAATAACATAAAATATTTCAACACATGTCGCTAAATAATAATCCCAGTCGAGACGAACTGCGGTGGAGGGTTATCGCTAACAAGTAGCCAAAAGCAAGGGAGATCGATATCGGCGATATTTTCGGACGAAGCACCCACAAAAATTGCGGCTATAAATATTTTTAATTGCGTTGGCCAATCAACCAGTCCAACTATACAGTATCCTCAGAAAGAATTCTCTCCTTTCCTCCAAAAAACTATCTTGTTGGATATTATAATATTAATAACATTTTACTATGTTCCTTTCTCGAAAACTATTAAGCACAGAAAGACGAATCGCTGGTGATACTTTGCGTCACACTTGATTGGAAATAGCCCTTCTTGAAGCGGCAGCAGTGTGGCAGCGAAACAGTTAGTTACACTTCTGATTAACTCGCAGCGCTCTTTCGCTGCAATTGCGGCGCACTCTTGAGCACTTATTTTATTGGCGGTCCTTAAGCCGCCGCCGGCGTTGTCGTGATAAATGTGATAAACGGCGGCGCAGGTCGTGACACAAACTGCGCAGCCTGTTCCCACTCGAATCAATTTATTCCGATTGGAATACACAGAGGATAATAAACGAAAAAGGATGATATTAAGTAGAAAGTCAACTGTACTTCAACAATTTGTTGTCGCAACTCACCCCAAAATCCACCGCCTTGTGCCAGATACTGTACCCAGAAATGACGCGTTTTTATTAGAAAATCCTCCTGCTCACGATGCAACGAATTCGTCTTCATGACGTTATCAGATAACAAAACACAGAGTTGATAAAATCATCACTAAATTACCAGCAACTTGATTCAACTCTAACTTTATTTAACACTGTTTATAAACTATGCAACGTAACCACAAAATTCTTCTTGTAAAACTCTAGAAGAGTTTGAGATTATTTTAAATGATGTTGATGCTACGACGTACGACGATCAACTGAATCCCTTCGTGGATGGACCGCGATTTTAATGCCAATGGACAGCACCCCAACCACCATCGGGCCAGGTAGAAAGAAATTCGAATTGGAGAAGAAAAAAATCGAGGGGTTGATTTTTTTTCTATTGTGGGCTTTTGTGAAACGTAGATATGACACGCAGGAACACAGCATCACTTCCGAATGCCGAGGGGTAAAACCTGAGAGTAATTTCACCCCATTCCGAATTAGCTGCTTAATAAGGATGCCGCCAGTGCCATAGGTAGAAATGCACATATAAAAAATCAACCGGTGCTAAAAAAATAAACTATTTAAAAAACTAGTGAACTGCATAGAATGAGAAAAAACCTGGGGTGACTGGAAGGAAGATGCGGTAGATCTTGAGAACATTTTACGCAAATGCAAAAGACGACCGTTATGAGTTTGTAATTGATTAATGTAAGTGAGAAGAGAGAGATAACTGAGAGTCTCGAAAATACATCAACCATGGTATCATCTCAATCAAGTAGAAAAGTGTCCAGTATTTCTAGCATGGGAAAATATTTTTCACTTTTGAAATATCATTTTTTCCAATTGTCCTTTTCTCATTGCTCTCCCACACTAGTCAGCAATATTTTGCGCCCTGTGCTCTGTAAACTTCCAAAGAAAGAGTTAACAGAGCAAACAGGTAGCTTTTTGAATAGAAGAATAACGTGGACAATACACGCCATTTACATCCGTATGTTTGGGAGCATTCGTGAACGGCGGACAGGTCTCACTTGACCATTGTCCCTAAAGCAGTCCGGCTACAGATGCGCCCTGATTTTGCGGCTCCCACGCTCTACTCCACACCTTGCACCTTGAAATCTGAATCAATCTGACAATCAAATACCTCCACAGTCCAAACTAAGCAAAACCCTCCGATGACCTTTCTATGTCCTCTGCTAGACTCTCTGTTTCATTCTAGGTTCTACAACTGATTAATTCATCTCGTGCGTTTGTAGCTACACCCACACCGTCAACCGTTAGATTTGATGATCCACTCCTTCAGTCTAGCATAGCAGAAAACAAGAAAATCATGGTTCATTACCATTTTTATAATGCTCTGCTTCGACATTGTGCTTGTTTAGGTCGGTTTCAATTCGCTTCAACTCGTTTGATTTCCGCACAAGAAGACATCAGAATTCCCAAGCTTTAACGAAGCGCTAGATGCTGGTAAGGTTAGAAAATTACAACTAAAATGCACACACATGTGAATGAGCAATCGCGCTTCTATTATTGTGAGTGAAAAAGTTGTGCGATTGTTGTGACTCTTCCTCATTCACACCACGAGTGTTTGCTATTCAATTCGTGCACTAATTAAAATCTAAATTTTAATTAATCAACAGATTTTTTACTTTTACTAACCAAAACGAGAGCAGTTTCTCAAAATCTCTCTCTCTCTCTCTCGGACATCAAGTTTCCTTTCGAAGACAATTTTGGGCAGCAATATTTTGGTACATTTGGCTCGGTTGCGCTGTGTTTATTTATACCATCTAAGAATAACTCCCCCGAAACGTTGTTTAGGGTCAAGGGCTTCACCATGAAGGATGCACCGCTTGCATGGCTAATAATTTTCGTCTTGTGTTGCTTGTTAGCAGCAGCTAAAAATACTGCACACGACTCAAGGACGTTTTACCAAGATGGTGGCTATTTACTAACGGATAAATCCTCACAAATTTATGTCACTTATTATTTTTTCTAATGCAAACCATATTTTCCGCCGCGTAGCAGCAGATCGATATCTCTGGGAGCGCGCAAGATGCGGCGTTAGAAAATTCCTCGTACATCGCGTGTGCACTTTTCAACTTTTAACCGCCGCGATATATTTCACATGCACAGACAATAGTCATACGCGCGTTTTCCACGTTTCTCTTTTTCGAGCGCAGATATTAACGTGGGAACCGGCTGATATCGATCTCACACTTTCTGGACCATAAAAAATTGCCAACCAAGACGCCAGGCGATGACTAAGAATGACCCGCGTGAGGAAAGGCAGCGAGCTTTGCATGGGAGCGTGGAACGAACATACTCGGAGCGCAATCAGAAGCAAAGAGCTATTCCAGGTTCAGTTGATAGGAATCGAGAGTAGATGCAATGCGATGTAGAAGGTGGTGTTGAGTAGTGAGGTTTGGGTAGAAGTAATAGCTATTCAATATGAAGTTATCCTAAGTTCAGATATGCTTGAACGGTTTGAGTTTTACCTAGTTTATTTGATGCTTACACCAAAAATTAACTCTGAAACACTTGAACTAGTCGTAGATAGAAGAATCTTTTGAGAAGAGAACTTAGTAACTTTAAGGCTTCGTTATAGCCGCCGCCTTTACTTGACAATGGTCATTGAAGTACTGTTACAAAGCTTAGAACTTCCTCTTTACTTGGATATCCATGCATTGCTATTTCAAGCAGTTTAAATCAAAAATTCCATGTTCTTCAGGTTTCATTTTTTCTTACTGTCATTTCTACTATCAAAATCACAAGTTTACTCTGTAAGCAATCGAACACAATTTGAATTATCGCCGTGGGCCATATAGTCCACTAGTTATTAAGCTGTCAATAATGTTATTCTGCAAACAACAAGTTATAGCTTTTTGCACATCCATAAACCTTTTGAAACACACCAGCGCATGGTGAAACTGCAGCAGTTTGAGGAAATAATTACGTCGCCGTAAAATTCCCCACAGGTGAGCCCAGACCGGAGAGATAGTCATGTATGAGCTCATAAGGTGGTGGTGTTTGCGGCAAGCAAATACGATCGGCGCATCGGCAAACACGCGGGCCGGCCATGTTTGCGGCGGCGATAAGCGCGCGCCGCCTGCTGTTATCAGTGCGACCGCGTCCGTCCGCTTATCAATTGGCAAACACACGGTGAGCACACCTGGACGACGCGACGCGACGCGACTTTTCGACATGTACATGCGGCCTGCTATTTATGATCATTCCGCATTAAACTAGAACAATGCCATAAATTATTTGCAGAGAAATGAAAAATATGAAGGCAATCTTCATAAATAGATTTCACCTCATAAATATCAATTAGGAGGCTTTGGTGTAAAAATCAGGCGGTGTAACCTTGACTAGAATCTTTTAAGGGCGTGTTAATGATGATATGAGTGGCATATCACTACATTTCTAGGTAACCAACAATTTAATATGATCGCGTCCTAAAAATGCAATGTGCCGTCTGGGCGCTGCTTGAGTATTTGCCTTCGGCTTATCGAATAACAGCAATGAGAGGTACGCTATTTGCGAAAAATTCGAGGGCGCCTGCTGATAACACCGGAACATTGGCACAAATTTTCGCCTTTAACCAACTAACCGAAACCTCCTCGACAACAAATTCCATCTACCCAAACACCCTGTACACCAGGTGTCCACAGTCCACATGTGTACTTTCCTTATCACATTCGTCCCTGCTTTCCAACGCGCAGATATCAACCGCACAACGCATCGGATTGTCACTGGCTCATGTGTGGTTCGTTGAATGTTTGCTTGTTTGCCTGCCGTGTGTAGGAAACGCCCGGACGAGAGCGACGTTTATCACGTCCCGCATGCAGTTTAAATATTTACACGCCGCGATGGCCGCCATTGCGCGTAATTATCGCCGATGTGACGCTTCAATTGCGAACAAAACACTCGGCGGAGCTGAATGGGTTTGGAAAGGGGGCGCATTGAGACGGTTATTAGTGGAAGTGACCAAGAGTTGTTGCTTCTTTTTCGGTGGTATGCCAATAGGTAGTAGAGAGTGTTGAGAGATTGCGTGGCGTGTGCGTTAACTGGTTGCTTAGTTGGAAGGGTGACAAGAAGAAAGTCGCGTTGATTGGCTACGACGCGAACAAAAACGCAGCGCGATATTAGATAATTGTTGAACAACAACCTGGTTTCGCAATTCGGAGACCAATCTCGGACAATGTTGGAAGACACTGTTCTTAATTTTTTAAAACGTAATTAACAAAAGTTGAAATCCGTTGTTTTACTTGTTTCTTATTTGGGTTCTTTGTGACGCATTTTCCGTGTGACCAGGTTATGTACCACAAAAGCGTGACATTTCACGGTAAACAGCGGACGCTCCACGAACATTTTAAAATAGAATAAGAATAGAAATTTCTCTGTACCATAAATATTACGTCCACTGTCTGTTTCCAAAAGATTGCCAAACTTTCTAACCCAACTTTTTTTCCTTTAGGACTATATACACTCTCTGCCTCCATCAATTGTTCTTTATGAATTATGAACCATTAAGTATCCGAAGATTGTTTCTATGTCTGCGATTTTATTGATTTAGCTCTAGGATTTACTTTTCCTATCCTAGAACAGTCTGCTGGTGTTGTAGCAGGTCGTAGACCATCATTCACGATGCGTGACCATCCGTAACCCTAATTCCTCGGAGATCTGACCAGCGAGACCGAGTGACCCTCGTCATTATCCGTCCGAAAAGGTCACCACACGACGCCGATGCGCTCTCGAACCGCACTTCTTCAGCGCATGCCGAATGGTCCAAGGCGACCTGATTCAACGTTGCGACGCGAAACGACCGAAGAACGGAAATCCTCTCATTCATAGGAAAAGTTTGAGCGCCAACAAAAAAAAAACAATGAGCAAAGAGTTAAAGCAAGAAAAAATCAATTAAATCTCGGTGATAAAGCATTATAACTAATTCACATTTAATTACCAATCAAAACATTAAAGCCTTATAATGCTTTGCAAATAGCAAGAAATTTTCTATAAAGAGCTCGAAAGTAGTTACATGGAATAAGATATAATCGGATTGTTTTAATGTGAGCTGCATAAAAGCATCTAGTTTGATTAAATTCCGGTTGCAAATGATCCAAACATCGATGCCTGATCAATTTATAGCCGCATCATCGTTATCAGATAGAATTTTAATACCGGACTTGAGCCCAAAGCCACCAGCATCGAAGAACAAGAACAGGCTGCGTAAAGAGTGGACGCACATCTCAACTGACATGTCCTGCTGCAATGGACGTATGTCCACTGTGGACTTGTTATGCAAATTATGCAGGATTTTATAGTTGGCATAGAACAATTGATAGAATAATACGTTTCGGCAGAATAAAACCTATAAGAATTTAAAAAAAAGGTGAATTACTGCCGCCTCCAACCGTTTATATTGGTCATTAAATTATTATCAAACAACTTTGAATTACATGACTTTAAAAAAAGATTTCTTGCTGTCTCCACGGCTTCCGCTTTTAAAATTGAAATAGTAACCTGTTACAGTTTAATAGTAATTAATTCAATGAAAAGTTGAGATATGATCAAAGTGTATTAGTTTAAAAATTAATAGGCGGATTCCTGCCACCCCCCCCCCTCCAGGACAAGTACCAAATAAATTCATCGAAAGAGTAATTTGTGAGAATCCTGTAAATTTGACTTCTTGCTGACCCCACGGCCTTCGCTTAGTTCCCCGATACCAAATTAAAGTTGAAATAGTAAGTTGGCTATATAAATCATCAAATGCCACTTGGATTATATTTCTAGGAGTAGAAGTACTTAAGGTAAGAAGTAATTTTTCTTTCATTCTCAGCCATTCCTCTACCTCAATAATAACAACATTTTCATAGTTTTACAGTAAGTTGTAGGAATTTCTTATTGTTGCAAGCATTGAATGAACGACACAATGTACTAGTCAATGGATATTGACGCAAGAATCAAATGTCAATATCGATTAATTCGCACTGGGCAGTCATGCTGAGCGTAGTAATGCACCAATTTAGATGCAACGCAGTTGCGGGAGTTTAATGTGTGAGCACAAGTCGCAAAGCAAATCGATTTCGCCTCCATTCGGCCAGCCGATCGATTGTGGCCAATTTTGAAATAGTTGAATTTCGTCCACAAGACGCAACGTTGGTGTTCTGATCATGCAACCGAATGTCTTCCTTATGCGCAGTCTTAAAACCAAATCGCAAAAGTGAAATATTTGCTGGAATAGGACAAACAACTCTTGGATGTCGCTGCATTGTAAAATAGGTCGCAGGTAATTTGCAAGGTGTTTTGCTCGTCGCTAGTTTGTTTACTGCTTGCAGGCCTCGTACGTGCCGTTTTCTACAGCTTTTAATCAGCCAGCATCGCGATTGACGCTTCGCAGAAATCGGCCAAAGCCCGCGCGCGCGACTGTTTGCAAAACGCCAGCCGTTTTTTCCACCGGCGCGCCGCGTTTATCACGAACATAATATGCATATTAGCGCGCGCGTGCGTTGTCTTAGCGGAATAGTCATGCGGCACGATTAGTTGTGGTCAGTAAAATGCAACACAAAACGCGCAGAATGTGCCAACGATTGCTTGCCACTCCGCACGACAATCTCTTAAATGCTGTATGTTTCATCATTCGAACATAGGAAATCCGTTCAAAGAGTTCACCTACAAGATGTATCCTCGCTTCCAAAGCAAGCGTAGCATCTCAGCAATTTTTACCAATTCATTTGAGCCATCATTCACACTGGCTTCATTTATCATTAGCAGAATTACATCCGTTGTCTTGCATTGCTGCTCAACGTGCCATTTAGTTATCGCGCAATTTTCGACGGTGCACGCGATCGTTTTATCACTTATCAGCTGCACGCCGATGCGCGATACGTCATCGTGCTGAGCGACATGGTCGTGCATATTAACAGCTTCGTTAATTAGTGGCGCGAGCCGTGTTTTGCTGCCAGAAACTGCCAGGAATATGAGTGGTATGTGAGGCGATAATGCTGTTGCGGGTATTTTGCATCATTAGGGGGGTTATTAACATTTGTGTTGTGCGCGTTGGAAGTGAGAATGACAATGAAGCGGAAATTGTTTGGAGGTTTTCACTTTTATCCAAATAATACGGTATTGTTCTTAGGGATTTCACCAAAGTAAAATACATTTTTAAAGAAGAATTTTGGATATAATTACTGTAAGGGAAACAAGAGCAACTTGCTAAATGTCAATAACTAGTAAGAAAACTTGTTATTTGTAATGGAAGTTAATTTTCTTTCATTAGATCTTCAAGGTTGATTTTTAAATGTTTAGAAATGAACAATAAACGAATTTGCAGCGAATACATTTCAGTTTTTTAAAAGTCCCCATCACATTTCATATGCAAGTCAGTTTCACTACTGAACAGTTGAGTGTTTCTGGGAAATTTTGTAATTTATGAGGAAAAGCTCGGATTTTTGATAATTTCAAAAAATTATAAAATAAAGATCACTTCGTGGTAAGATTGGAAAATGCATAGAACGCTTAAAAATCACCCACAAACTACTTTTCACTAGATGTTTAAGTCGATTGCTATTATTTCTAAGTAATACAAGCTACAACTTTTCTCTCAGCATTGAAAAATATCAAATGTAGAATTTAAAACTTGAAATTCTTGTTAAAGTTTAGAAAGTTTTCTTCGCTAGCAAGATAATTGAGAATTTCCGAATTTTCTCATTGCCTCTATATTCCTAGCTTTCCACCTACTCCCAACCCTCATTAGAGTCATTTCTTCATGTCTTCAAACAGGCAACACGCGACAAACCTGATGCACATCACGCGCGTCAACCCTTCCTTCACCTAACAATTATCATTTTTTGCTCATCCTAATCCAGCTTTCATTTTGATCTTATTCTGTTTCATATTTTTTATAAAGACATGTGCCCATTCTTAAAAAGACAATAAGATGCATGTGATGAGCAAATATGTAAAGTGAGGAAGGGTCATACCACGAAGGGTAGCTGAAGGTTTCTTGACCTGACCATATGTAGTCAACTGGAAAGGGCTTCGCGAAGGGTGCATTCTTCACAAGTGCAGCGTGGTCAGTGCGGTCAGACTTGACTCGAAGAATATGCAAATCACCCCTTCATGCAGAGAAGAAGGGATGATGATAAGGTCAACACTTGACATTTGGAGCAAGGAGCAGTTGGTGCGATGATGTCTTACCTTGGGCAATACGAACTGCGGGCATTTTAATTCTCATCTTGCTGCTGGTGTGGTGCACTTTGAGTCCCGAAAATAATTGGCGAACCACAACTAATGCAAACTTAAAAAGAAAAACTTAAAATCGTGGCCGACGGCATTTAGCCGCAGCATGTATCAAGCAACGCAAGGTCTTCTGCGTAACATCGCCGGGCGAAAGAAATGCACTCGTAATCCAAGAACGAAACTGGGCAACTAAATCCCCTCAAAAACAATCACAATAGCACTGGTTTAATCAACTACGGCAGGCCGATGTTGCCAATGGTGGGTGGGTAGTCCTGGCGCGGAAAAGTCCTCGCGGCGTAAAATGCACCAAGTCCCGTTGGCGCAGGTGGCGCGCAGTCAGCGTGCTGGCTGTCGGTCGACTGGCGTCCTCTCTTCGACGCTGTCCGTCGGCCGCGCGTTCGTCGGGCGTCTGGCGCGTCTGACGTGGACCGGCGGAGTGATGCTGAGTAGCCAGTGGCCTGAACGCGTGTGTGCCGTCGGGGGGCTCGCCGCGGACATGCGAGCGGCGAGCGGGCGAGGACGAGCGCGCCGCGCACGCATTCACGCGAAGCAGAGCGACGCTGACGACGCCGTGCAGGGGCGGCGAGGACGAGAGCGACGAGGACACGCGCTAGCCACCGGCCGGAGGGTGCGCACGGTGCGTCACCGAAACGGGCAAGCGTATGTACACCACGCTGCGGCCTGTATGAGTGCGCACCTAGCCGTACAGGCCAAGAGAGGAAGGGATGGGATATCACGCGCATGCCGCTTCCTACCCCCCGAGCGCGCGGCTGCCACACGTGTGTGAGATACATACGTGCACAACTACCCTGCTGCACACGCACACACACACACCTAGCTACGTGGAGGGGAGGCTGGTCCGACGAATTGTACACATGCATATTACATCCGAGGGGGCAAAGTAAAAATCAGCGTAATTTAAACAATTTAACTCTTGCAATAAATGTCTCGAGAAGTAATTGATAATTGAGTGGGTAATTTGTGTTATCGTCGAGTAGTTGTGAATGAAAGTTTCACTTTTTGCACTTTTCATCGACAGGGTTGAAAACTAATTAATTAAGCGAGGCGTCGCGACGCGCGTTCTTTTTAAGTACACATTACGACGGCGGCGTGCCTCCGTCGAGACGGCGTGCCGCCGACTAACGAAGCGCGAGCATGAACTTTGGCGCTGCTCGGGAGAACGCAAAATGCGAAAAAGCCGAGATCGCGGAAAACGTGCCGCCGACGATGTGCAAATTATTCAAGGAGGTTGCAGCTAAATAAAACAGTTGTAATTGATATATTCATGAAGTGAATAAAAACTTCGTAAGACAAGTAAATTATGAAAAATGTGAAAACAGTAAACAAATTCCTGCAAGCATAATTATTTCACATAAGATAGTTAACAGTAATAATTTTGCAAGCTTCAACATTTGAAATGAGTTCCAATTATGTGATTTCTTTAAAAATAAAACACAAAAGAAAAAGCACTCATGATACTGGTACTCCTGCTGATGGTTGACGATTAGAGAGAGAAAATAGAAGGACAGTGAGGGAGTGCGAGCATGGCTGGATAAGGGCTTCCTGCTTTTCGTCGCTACGAGCCGCCACTGATACGGGGGTGCGTCGCGACGCTATCACAAGGCTTCTTTCCTTGACGAGTTAATGCGGTTGGTGTCTGAATATTTAGTCAAGGTCAACATGCAGATTTGACTATAATGACTAAGTTACGTATTTTAGAAAAATGTGCAATGAGTATTTAATAATTTCATTGTCCCTATTTGAAGTAAACAGTGGAATTGTTTGAGCCAAATCAAGCATGAGCTTAGAACTTGTCTGAAAGCAGGTTTCATCAATCAACTTTTCATCAAAATTTAGACTTTTATTATTGATTTATCTACTTTTTGATTTGCTAAGACCTAAATATCTAACAATACAAAGCACTAGAAAAATAAAAAATGCAACAGATTACATCATCTATTATCTGTAATATAAAATGTACAATAATGCCAATTATGTTAATTATTGTTAATCACATGGTGCCCCGCTCAGTCAGCAAGTCGACTGATTGTGACTTTTTATTTAAGATTGGACCAATGTTGAGGTCTAAGGAAGAAAAACTACCATGAGGCACGAACCCTGAAACGTTTAGATTAAGAAAAAGTTAAAACAAAAATGTAGCAGTGACAGCAAGGTGCATATGCTGAGAAAATAACGTCAAATCCTGCTAGGAACATAATGCAGTACAGTGGAATAAAGGAGGTCAAGTACGGTGTCGGTATCCGGCATGGTTGCAGTGCACTTAATAAAATAACCAAATAAATCACTTGCTACACCATTATATTAATGTAAAACATTGAATGAGGGAAATACTCAAGTTTGTCATCAGAAATTCATAGATATTCAAACCTATTTTGTCATTGTTTGCGTTCCTACCAATTCAAGTCAAAACTTTTAAATAGTGTTGAATTTCTTTGCGCTGCAGATAAATGTCAAACAAAAATGTTGCTTGACAAATTGTCCAGCACATCATATATAACATGCGTAAATCTAATGTGTCTAAAGCATCCAAACGCATATGAATACATCACATCCAACACCATTGCTGCACTTCATTTATCTTTCGTTCTTACTTTTGACAAACGCATTATATTGCATCTTGCAAGTGCAATTCGACAACCGTCAACTAACACTCGATATTTCTATGCATGCTGAATATATTGCCGAAGGAGAATTTAAGATACAGCTTTGTCTATTAACACATTTAGCACGTTTACTACAATCTTTAAGTGCTCAGCAATTTGTTCATTAGTGATGGGTGATTTTTGCTTGATGCATTTTGCAATATTATTAACGCCAATCAAATATTCATAGACAACATATAAAATTACGTAGAAATTAAGAGAATTCGAAATTAATTTGAGAGAGTTTTGAATTGAATGTAATATAAGGATGTTTGAAATATGACAAATTGGATTGTTATCAGAAGATAATATTGAAAATGCGTGATAATATGTTTTAGATAAGCAATCACAAATTTCAGCAAAGGACTGAGATATTTTAGAGAAACAAATGAACAACACATGGTTCAATGTTACTGATGTAGCGCAAACAGATAGAAATTTGTCTTTGAATGAGTCATAAGTAAATATTAGTCATTGTTTAAAGCAGAGTATGCCTCAACATAAATTGATTTTAGATGAACGTTTCTTAACTAATCTAACCTATTCTAAGGTACAAACTGTCATTCTACTATGTGATTTATTCGAATATATTAGATTATGACCGCCAAACCTACCTGGCAACGTTGTCAATCGATTAATGTAATACCGAAAAACCGTGGCAACCGCGCATCTCAGATGACAGTATGGATTTCTATGTTTGGATAAATAATTCTGCTGATTTAAAATTTCTGTCATCCCCAACATTCACAAATCCAATCTCCCGTCTGAAATAACCTTGAAATAGCCCAGATCACGCTCTTAATAAAAAAAATCTGAAACAAATGTCTGCAAGGGGTGTCTACGTTTATTTGTAGCCCAAAATTTCAAACCATCTCAAGGGATATGCATAGCAGTTAAAAATAGCACACCCGCCACGCCAACCCTACATGGCCAACACGATGCTCACATTTGGACGTCTAGACGCCTGGCTCATCTTCGCCGTGTCCGAATCGCCACCACTGCGTCCGCGCCGGGAACACTCCACAACTCGCAGGCCTTCCTGGCACGAAAACATGGAACACATGTGAACTCAATATAGGCACATGCTCTTCACGTGCAACTGTACATCTTCAAGAGTAAGCAAGAGAAAGACGTGTTATATAAGTTATCTTCACAGGCACATGTGCGCATGAAAAAGCGACTCAACTGAAAACTTGAGAAAGCTTGAGGAGAGGAACTGAAGCGGTTGGGACTTGGTAGAGATGATGGGTTTAGTATTTAGACGAAAGTTTAAGATTTGGATTGGGGATAGTTGAGAATTGTATATAATGGATTGCATGTGAAACAAAGTTAGCAATGGATACACTTATATCCGTGATTATATCAAGCAATTAGTAAAAAGTGTCGCTTCCTTCATGCACTCTATACACGCGGCGTTTGCAATGACGTAAAAACGAAGAGAAACAATGAAAAACTAATTCCGCATGCTTTGAAACTTTTCAATCTGGACTCTACTTAAATATACATCATATCCGCACATGATGCAATATTTGCTTTTGGTCTATAATATAATTGCAACAAAACAATCTCTAAGAAAATAAAATATAAAATTATAATTTCAACAAAGTCAAAGCAAAGAACGGTTCATCAAAATTTAATTTTGTTTATATTTATAATTTAAATTAAGGTTTAACAAGCCAACAAGATAAGTTTTATCATAAGTTTAGCAAACTATAATGACTTTTCTGTCAAGTTAAAGTTTTAGGTTAGAAATGAATCTGCATCACCATTGCAATAAATTATTTTCCTTTGATTTTTGTTCTAAATTTCTCTTTTAAATAGATGATTTTAATAAAACATTATATATAGAACTGAGTTGTCATAAAAGATGAATGATTTGAATGAGTTAATTGATTAAATTCTCGGAGAAAACAGAGAGAAAACTATAAATATAATTTTAAAAGAACAGAACCTTACTTATTTAATTTTTTATATTTTTTGGCTTAGAACTAAACCTATAACAAATTAAAATGAAAGCCTAACTAGTGTTCCTACTGTTTCTACTTTGAACTGAGGACATTTTCAGGGTATAAACAATTTTGCATCGATATCCAATCAATTTCTCTTATATTCCTAAGTGAAAAAAGCTAGTGGTGTAAATTCTAATCAAAAATGTAACTTTCCTAACGCAGTGCAAAGCAGTGATAAGTTCACATTGGTTTTCACATAGCAATATGATGTCATTTGTCATGGTTATTAATAAATTCTTGATAAAATGTCCGCGTCCGCTCCGGATGACGTGCGCGCTTCCACGTAAAGGTAAAACATACACACCGTGATGTTAATAAAGTAATAGAGGTGATAAGCGTTTGTCAACGTGTCGCTCGTCGACCGATGTTTATCGCTGCCTTATCAGGGGCGCGTTGTTGACGCTGGCCGATGTTTGCACGGTGTGGCGATTACACTCGCGGACACGTAATTCAAACACATACCTGAGAATGTGACTGCGGTACTTACCAACTAACTTATAATCGGGTTTAACTTACAACTGAAATGAGAGAGCAATTTTTTAGGTTCTGGTGATCTATCTGGTACAAAAGTGTTTCAGATCTTAATTGTTTATTGTTATTTTTGAAGCGTACTGCAACGATACCGTACTTGACCTCATAATATTGCATCAACTACCAGGGTTATTAGCAATTATTGAGATTATCCTATATTATGTTGAATGTACCTTTAGCAGGATTTGAACCTCGCTCTCACTGCTACCGTCAGATGGCTTGCCGACTGACATACAGAGCGTAGCTGGTTGTTGATTAAGTTTATAAACAGTGAATTTATAGATTTGTGGTGTAATAATAATAATAATAATAATATATTTGGTAGATATACAATCATACATATACAAGGTCATCGACCAACGGTCTTCAGCCATAGAAAAACAGTAATTAATGAAATCTTTCCTTACAAAATAGCAAGAAAATAAAATGAAGACAATAATACCTATAATAATATAAGAAGTTCTTGAATGTGTGAAATTAGCGGTTTTTGAGGACCTGAGGAAGTGTAGAAATTGGGTGGAATCTTTCTAGAGAATTCTTTGATAGATGTTAAAAGTTTCGGATGATTAGTGAACAGTTTTATTGTTAGCTCATTATGTCTCATTTCAATTGGTTATAATTTGGTGATTAAATACAAGTTTGTGATTGACATGTTGTCTAATGAATTATTAGGATGTCTTAATTGGGAAATGATTCTAAATGCCCCTCGTTCACCCATTTCTAATTTCCGTTTTGCCGTTTTTGAATGCAAAAGCCATGCACATGCATCCATAATCTAGAATAGGTCTACAGATAGCATTTGTAGTGTATCTTTTACATTTTAGTTTATATTCTTTGGGCAATTTTTTAATAATTTATCCTTTATTTTGTCTTGATTTTGCATTGTGGTCTCAAAATTATATTTGCAGGTAAACAAAGTTGACAAAAACACTTATTTATTTATAATAAAAAAGTATCTGGAAAAAGCAAACATTTCTTCAGACTTTAACTAATGTGAACTTTTTTGTATAAAAATTAAAATTTATTACTGTGAAGTTTTCTCATCAAAGTTGATGGAAATGATGGATTAAGTTGTTAAATACAAAAATATTTATTGCTCAAATAAAATCAATTCTGAATAAGTAATCAATTTATAATTTTACACTTGACTAGAGTTTGGTTTATTAGTGTAGAGCATTCATTCATATTGAATTTTACTGAAGAAGGCAGCAAGCCGAAAACAAGTCAATATTATGTAAGTGTTATAGTTAAATTTTATCTATATCATTTATTAATTTAGGCACGATTAATTTATAAAAGAATGCTTTTTATTGAAGTATCAGTCTGTCTCTGCTCTAACGCACCACCCACTCTATCTTTTGTCTTCTTCTAAGTGTCAAAACAACCTTTCAAATGCAAGGGATCTCATTAAGCAAGAACAATGTACTTTTTTTAATCAATCCATTCTCTGTCTTAAATGAGCAATTGCCTTGCATTACTCGAATTTCTGCTATTTTGACTGCAATTGACTTGTAAACATATTAAACCATTTCCATTGAGTCTCAATCTATTAGGCGTCTCGGGCATCACTTGGAAGAGCTATAACAAAATGTTAAAATGTGATGTGCATGGGTGTTTGGACCATTGTTTGCATTGAAGGAGTGACTCTGGCGAGTCATTAATCCAGGTCCGTACTCTTTCACTAACCAAACCCATCTCTCTTCGCTTCAATTCGCCTCAAATCGAATGCCAACTTCTCCGCATTACTCTCTCAACTCGCATGTTTCGCAGGTACATGCATGTCTGTTTGCGCACGTCGCGAGATGTAGGTGCGCTCCTGTCGAGGATATTAGCATTGAATGCGTTTCCGAGCGCTGGATGACGTCAGGAAGGCGAGCCCGGGTCACTCTATTGTCCGTTCCTTAGAGATGCCAGCGATGGCACGCGAGCGAAGGAAAGGCGCTCGCCATGGCCATTATTGTTATTAATAAAAGAGCGCGTGGCGGCGATGAGATGCCGCGGCGTGCGAGATGTTATTCAGTTATTCAAATCGGGCAAAGGAAAGGCTTTGCACGACGAGCGAATGTGAGGTGTGCAAGCTCATGGGACGGTTCTAACCTTTCTGATGACGAGTCAACTGAAGATGCTGCATGTACTAGGTTAGAAATTGTGGGCATTGGAAACGACAAAAACAACTTACTGAACTCCAAATTTATCTCTAGAAATGAAACTTATCCACTCAACAAAACAACATAAAGCTTTCTAATCTATTGTCATTTGAGGATGCAAAAAGTAACTTAGAAATATTTTTTTAACTAGAATTGTGATAAATTTATCTATTACCTGTGAGTATTTGCTTAAATTTTTCTCAAAAAACACACTACTAATCTAAAAATAACAAAATGATTCTTATAAACTCAATTTTTAGAGCTTGCTGGCTTAAAAACTCATAATGAAGTTTTCTGATCAGGAATTTCAACTGAAATGACAGAATGATTTAGGTTAGAAACAGTTTTTAACTGGAAAGGTCATAAATTTATAAATTTACTTTTTATTCTTTGTGCGAATATCTATTGGAAGTCAAAGTTCAAAGCTTAAAACAATAAAATAATTATTTCAATCTGTTTTAATTTACTTTATGTTTAACGCGAAAAATAAGGCATAACAACTCAAAAACATCGAAATGTAACAAAAGAAGCAACCATCTTTTAGCTTTCTGAATAAGAGTCAATCGAAAATGCAATTAGTTTTAGGTGAAAATTGATTCCGACTTAGAATTTTACCGATTAAATTAATTTAACATTAAAACCACCAAATTCCCTTTCCAAACTTAATCTATTCTTCACATCAAAGTCAATGTTCTTCCATCTTCAAATCAATATTTGTCTCCAGTTGTAAAATCCTCATCAATTTTACCAAAGCTTAGAACACAATTCTTAAATAAATCCGTAAATCATGCTTATTTACACTTGCACATAGTTATACCATCGGCTCACTGAAAAACATAATTAATAATAGCAATATTGACCCAATGAAGAAATTACCCTTTGACACCTGAGACGTGACCCTTTTCACAACGCGTAGTTGCATGTTGCGGCATCTCGTACGCTTGGTACTCGTAGAATGCGCGGCGATAATTACATAAGCGCGTGAATTTTCTTCGGCAGGCACGACTTGACGACGCACGTAAGAAAAATCATCAAAGGTACTTGTAACACATAATTCTACAACGCGCAGCGTATGAACCTAGTCATAACTTGTAACCTTCCACAAGCGCAACTATCTTTAGAAGCAAAGTCAATTGATTCTAACTTCTTTAGAGTCTAGACTTAAGATAGAGAGAAAGTTTTAATTAAGTCTGACGTCAGTGATGCATAAATTATTATTGTCAACGGACTTTTTCCTTCTACCCTTGAAGAACGATGTCGGCTTCAGTAGAACTGGGTGATTAAGCTGACTTAAGTCATTTGAGATTTGGGTGGCTGAAACAAATGCCATACGCGTTTTCCAACTTACATCTAGAATATTGCAGAATATTAGAATACAGATATGTTGGAGGCTTGATGAAGTAGACTAAACATTAGGGAAAAATCTGGTACAATGTTGCCAGATGGTTTCAATCTGTCAATACATTCCGCCCTTACTAGTTTTAGGCGGAAAGCGAAGATGACCTTGAATCTTAATTTAGACCATAAATTTTCTGAAATAATTAAAAAAAAAAAACGGTTAGCAATAAATAATAAGATTTATAACTATATCTTTGAAGTAATAAGAAGATAAGTTGTCTTATTTTAACAAGATGATCCATAAAAACTCTCAATTAATTACATTTTAATATTGATGTTTAATTAATAACCCGGCCCCGCTCCGTAGCGCAGTCGGTAAGCCGTCTGGCTGTAGCAGTGAAAGCGAGGTGCATACTCTGGGGGTTGAAATCCTGCTGGAGGTATATTCAATATAATATATACTCTCACAGAATTCAGTCCCAATAACTGCTAATAATCCTGGTAGTTGATGCAGTATAATGAAGTAGAGGAGGTCAAGTACGGTGTCGGAAATCGGCATGGTTGCAGTACGCTCCAATTTAAAAAAATATATAATAATAACCAACAACTACATAGTCTGATTCCATAGTGGAGGTTGAAGTTTAGTGAAATCTTGAATAAAATTCAGCTTTCTGTAGAACTGCGCATGTGCACATAATTCGTGAAAATGAAATCTCTACTTTAATGCTGAATATCTCAAATATCAAATAAGATATAGTGCTGAAACTTATAGCTATATAGTGCTGTAATTATATTGTTTAGACCTTTAGTAAGTCTATAAATCAAAATGTTATAATCAATAAAAATAAATATATGTGAATAATATGTCCATTCCCAACTTGTGTCAATTAATGCAAACATCACCTCATTTGCTCTGCACCATCTCATATAACATTAGAAGAAATTGAAAAAGCCAAAGATCTTTCATTCTCTCTCAACTATAAAACCTGGACAAATTGCTAGCTTTTGTAGCATCCCATTCTGCTGTGCATTGTTGCGTCTTTCTTTTGTCGACGGTAAGTGCCGCTTTTAAGACGTTTCACTTACTTATTTTCCACTTGGCTCTCCTTTGCCGCTTTTTTCTCGCGTTCCTATCTCACAATCGGGGCGCGATAATAATGTAATAAGACGCACGTACGAACACCGAATGTATCAGGACACAAAACATCAACAAACACAGCTAATTACTACGTTTGCATGGAAGGCGTTAAAGTACATACAAAGGCATACAATATAACACATTTTAACAAAGCCCACCGGCCGAAAAATTGGGTCGAACTTGTGAAAATGTGAAGTCGACTGGCATAATTAAGTGCTAAGTAATGATAGTATTGGAGGTATTGATACAAAACGGCAGATGTGGCGTATTATATTAATTAGTTAAGTACAGTGTACAGATTCAATGTAAAGTCTTCTTTACCTTTCTTGAGTCGCGAGGTAAATAAAGTGGAAAATAGGTTTTGATTCTTATCAGAGTAGTTCACGCTTTATGATTCGCAATCATTTAAAAACATTTGCGTTTACGAGAGGATATTGCTTAATGAATAAACCAGTGAGTTCGGAATGCATTGAGTATCACGTTCTGCTTCAACCTTGTCCTGCTGCAGTCCTGCAACGTCGCAATAAATTATATTTTTATTAGCGGGGTTTTAATTGTGCGCGTTTTATCGGTTCGTTGGCCGTTTGCTGAATTTTTGTTTGAGTTTCTCTTTAAGCCTGTAACGTGAAAAAGATTTGCTAGTAGTTTGAAATCTTTGACGAATTTGTGGCTTGAGAATTATTATTATTACTTCTCGTAAAATTGCTTGCAGTTAGAGATGAGGAAAGTTAGACTATCAATAGAGACTTTAGATATATACTGTAGTGATGGTTGAAATTGCAACAATTAGGAGTTGTTAGGTGAAATTGCGAAGGTGGAGACATTAGAACATTAAACGATGATTTAGGAAATATTTGAGAGGAAAGTTGATTTTAATTGGTTAAAAACAGGCAATTAAAGTTTATGATTGTATTTTAACAATTGTAGGAAATATTTGCTAAAGTTGTTAATTTCTGGGAAGATCTTCAAGTTTGATTATTTTTATAACAATTACTACAATTAAGCAATAGATAAACTATAGAACATTAAATGGAAAAATATTATTTATTTTCAAAGTTTTATATTATTTCTCTTCTTTCTCTAGAAATGCTTTTATCCTTGTGCATTTGATTAGTCTGAAAATATAACCTAAAAAAAGAATCTATAAACATATTCCACCATATTACAACTCGTCCACTTAATTCGTAGATTCCATTGAAGGTATAAAAATTGTTTATAAAATAAAAGAAGATTGTATTAAAATAAACTTTTGTTTTGCATAAAAACTATGAAATTTCTTATTAAGTTTAGATTAATAACTTTGCCATATTGTTTATTTAGGTGATATTTATGTAGAAAGCAAACGATTATTAGACAAAAATCCTGCTAAGCATAAATTATTGTAATTTATCCAGAAATTTGTAAAAAATATAACTTTCTGTGAATTTTTGAGTATAAACTCTAATTCTAAGTTTAATGGATATAATTACAACAATTGAGAGATAAATAGAGAAAGTATTTAAAAAAAGAATGCTAATTTAACTAATTATAATTACCTATTTTACTACGTTAACTGTAAACTTGATCAATGCAATAGAAATCTAAATCCGTTCTAAACACATTCCACCTTGTCTACTTAGTTCACAGTTACTCATCAAACATCCTCTCTCCCCCTAAAAAGGTAAACCGTTCATAAAACAAGAGAAAAAACAACCTTAAAACAACTTTAAAATAAACTATATCTTTACCGTAAAAAAATATATTCTCTACTAAATTTAGCAATTCTCCCAACACGTTTAAATTGCTTCATCTTCACTACAACTGAACTACTTTATCCCTCACGCAGATTCCTCTCAACGTCGCTCTATTTATTTCTTAGTCTAAAAACATTCTTTCGAAGCTTGAAAGGAAACGTTTGAGACGGTCGAGAGCAGCGCGGTCAAGGCTTCCTCCAGCGCAACAGAGGGTTGTTTGCAGGCCACCCTCATCAAATTGCAAACACATGCGTCAATGCAGTTAATCACCGGCAAGTGCACACCAACCGGACGCGTCTTGAGATTTGGGCATTTTAAAGTGATTTGGATCTGAATATAAAGGCCATAAATGCGGGTGTTATTCGGATGGTTTGGTAATTTAGGTGGGGGTTATTTTCAGAGCATTACTATTCTATTGAGTGACCATAAACCTTCCGGGGTTTATTTGTGCACTTGTCATAACATTTAGAGTAAGCATGTTGGAATTGGAAAAAGGTTTCATTGGACTAGTTGGTGACCAATTTAGGTGAAATTAAGTAAATTGAATTGATTGAGGTTTAAATGTTTTGGTCATTTTTTTGTACTTAACCTAGTTTCTTCCGTAATTGATACAAATTGCAGCAAAAATTGCAATTTTCTTAATCAACTAGTTGCAAAACATGTATTAGCCAACGGTTAAACTAATTTCCAATAATAATAAACTCACATTTGTTCCTACCTCTGATAAATTTCAAGCTTGTTATGACTTATTCCATGTCTAATTTAAATATTACCCTGTAGTATAGGAAAAACCAGTCTTTGTTTATTCCATTACGAGTAAAAACTAGTCTGTTTTGTCTGAAGCCCTCAAGATTATACCGTTGCTCTAATTTAGTTCTCCTTAGCCCACCGAGATAAACGCTTTCTCTACAACTTAATAATAAAAAACTTTTTTTTTCTTCCCATGACCACATGGCCGTTCTGCATACGATGCCACCAGACTCTCGAAAAAACCTTCTTGCCGCGTAGTTGAAAGGGTCAAAGGGGACCAAAAACGCTCGACTCTCTCAACTCGCCGCAGTCTCCCAAGTCTTCGAAGGGGACGTACATAACGCACATGCATTGCACGAGGTGTGCGGACCAGATGGCCCTCGCTTTTCTCATTCTGTACCCTGACCGTTTTTTTTCTCTCGCATCTTTACCACTCCTCTTCTACGAGCTTTCTTTCAGGCCTAAGCCAGCTTTTTTATGCATCGTGCACGTTTCCTTTTTTCTTCTTGCTTGAACGCACCAGTTTGCATTTGGGTACGGGCCCGTACCCTGTTTTTTGTGTCGCAATGTGTGTACCTTATGCGCGGCTGTACAGGAAAAGCGTAAAAAACAAGAGGGCAGGGGCGAATTTTTTTCTTTGGATTACCCCCTTGTAAAGAAAGAAAGGTGAATGAAGTGAAGTAAAGGTGGATTTGAAGATCCGTTTTTTTTTCAGGTCAAAATCAATTGTAGCAAAAATTGATTGAGACTGAAGATGATCCGAGATTGCAAATTGAAAGAGTTTAGGTGGAAAAGAATGATAAAAAAAACGGTCATCTAGGTGTGGGTTGAGCTAGCCTAACCGTACTTTTAATCTGACTTGCATTCATTCGTATGAATATTTATTCAATTGCAACAAGAATTGATTAGAACCAAAAAATCAGAGATTGCGAATAAAAAGAGTTTTGTAGGCCTTGGGTTGAAAACCAGCAAACTTGTTAGCTAACCTCTTATGATATTTACTTTGCATGCTTTTTTTTCATATATATATATATATATATATATATATATACCATGATGCACTTCTGCTGGCTGTTTCCACTGATGGTTATCTCCATTCATGCCCACGGCCTGCTGGAATTGAATCGAACGCAACGCGTAAATCCCACCGTGCGCTCGCAGTTGAAAGAGTACCGTAAGTCGGTAGTAATTTCGCTCGGTCTTGCTTGTCGCCCTCTTGTCGTCTTCATCTTCAGCGAGGTCATGCTCGCCTCGACGCGCTCATAAATCGCAGGTTCAGAGAAGATGCTCGACCGACTCCTGCGGAACGCAGATGAGGAAGTGTGCATCGTTTCGTCAACCATTTCTTTTCGGCCACTGGGCGTACAATGTCCTCTTAATTGATGGGCGGCCAAGCGAGGGAAACGTCGCGTAGATTATCCGAATCAACTGTCTATGACTCGATACCTTGGACGGAAAAGGTGTGATTGAACTTTCTGCAAAACATACAATTTCTCTCTAAGAAGAAATCCTAATTGTGTTGGAGAATTTAGTACAGCGCACTTTGCGCGCTGAAAATAATCAGTTGGCAGGTCAGCTAAAGTCAAATCAAGTAATAAATTACCTAATGAGTCGTTGGGTTGCATCCGCAGCAATATTGATGATGCATCACGCGTGTACTCACATCGCCACATGTTTATGTCCTTAGGAATTTTTCCGCCGTGCATTCCATGGGTTATTTCAATACATTTTCAATGGCCAGTTGAGGAGGGACGAATCTTTTACGGATGCCAACCCACTCGAATGTACCGCAATGTGCAAAATACCTCACAGCCATCAATTGCAAGCAAATATTATTGATTCCCATTTGGTTGCTTTGTGAAATCTTGTACTATCCTAGAATGTTCTAAATGTTCACGTCGACTCGTCGGTGGGTTTTGCGCAAATTGTTTTCTGCTTGTTCTGACAATGTGCAGTATGTTACGATGGTGTTATGACTGCCAACCTAAACGAAGATGGCGAAGGGAAACATAATATCGACAACAATCGCGAATAAGTACACGAATTGCAACCACCCACTGGGCGCCGGCGTCGGGCGCGTTTGGACATTGCGACACAAGAGTCGTAAATCATCGTGCATTCGCGGAAGAACAGTCTGGCTGGAGGAAAGCCACGTGGAAGAGAAATCTTCCATCGTATCAGCGAGTTGTATATGTTTTGCTCGCATGTCAGAGAAAATTTGATAGATTTACTACAATATAGAAGCCCTCAAATAAGGTTAGAATTTGTTACTTTCAAATAAAAGCGTTGTCATGAAGTACTAATAATTTTCTAAAAGTTACGCTGACATTATCTTTGTTTTCAAGCATAAAAACCAAATTTGCCATAAAATCGTCGACAAATCAGTGTCCCGTTGTGTCTTCATGCTTCCTTGCCCATTCTCGACGATGACTTAAGCACACCGCTATCCTGCGCCATCCAGGCGCGGAATTATCTCACCGCTCCTGGTCTCTCGGCCTCAACGCAATTACGTCGGCTTCTGCGTGGAGAGCCCAGCGTCCGGAAGCGTGCTCACAGCTCGACAAACGAGCACGCGTGGCGAAAAAATAGTGGAGCGTGGACCGTGGACATTTCGCGTAGCGGAACACCGAAGAGGAAAAAATAGAAGAATGTAGCGCACAGAGAAAAATGCAAACGTCGTGGAGACAATGAGCATTGAAGGCAGGAACGACGACGAAATTGTTGGTGGCGGTTACAGTTTCGCATCTATTGTTGACGGCTACGTTTGTTTGCTCATCAGCAAGTGAGTGACTTGGTGTTTGTTGTCGAAAACGCACAAAAACATGTCAGCAAGACAGGATGAAAGCAAATTTGCTAATGTGATTGATATGCTTTCAATTATTTATTAGGAAACATGCATTTTGTAAGATTTATAGTCAAGAGAATCATTAATGACTGAAGTTCTTATGGCATATAAGAGTTTTCAAATTAAAAAACAACATTTTTAGTTTTTTCTTTAAATAAAGACACACGGGTGCGGTTAAAGTGACTGGTTTTGAACTAAGTTTGGGCCTTGGGGAAATTGTCAAAAGTCAGTAGTGAATTCTGGCATTTTTAGTAACACATCGGAGAGATTAAAAGAGGTGAACAACATGTCGATTGATGTATAAAGCAAAACTTTAGATTTCTTTTCATCATTCTTCTTACAGTAAATTGTATTCGGCAATTATTACCGCTTGCACACATGTGCGACGTATGCCCTTCTCACTGAACGTGTTGCTAAACATTAAATACCAAACGAGGCATTAACGACAGCTTCCACAGATTCTACAAATTGTTGTTGGCAATAGGCAAATGGCACATATCGTATTTCAACTGATAGTACCTCAATTAATAATTTATTCATGGCGCGTTTATATCAACGTTTACGGCCTGAGCCAACAACAACAACAACAACATGACATTTGCGTTAATTGTGAGTAAAAATAATAAACGCCCAAATGAGAATAATTCATGAGAATTTCAGTTAAATCCCCTGATTATTTAATTGTGTTGTGTGGATTTTATTTTGAGGTTGTTTCATACCAATCCAGATTAAAGTTGTAATCGCGTTGTAGGTGCGTTAAGTACATTTTATGGTGACTAGGGATTAGATACCATAGGTCAATATCGAATTACACGCATCAGAAAGAAATGCACAAATTTCAATGCGTCACAATATGCTGGTGACCGGATATACTGTGCAGTGTGTGGATCTGAAGAAAAACACGTGTTTGTATCGAAGGCTGGTGAATAGCATGTGAATCGTGGTTTTTATAGAAAAATTAAAGGCGTGCTCTTCTTCCTGATCGTCTCAAATGACAATTTCCTACCAAAGTTGAATCATGAAATTCTAGATTCGAGGAGGAATATCAATTGATTTGTACTGGAATTTCTAGATAAATTTTAGGTTAGATTAATGATTGCGATGTACTTTCGATTTTCTTTCTTATTTTAAAGGTTATTTTTGTGAGCAAGGTCCGCATTTCCTTGGATATCTTCCCATCTGCTGCCATGGTCAATGACACTAACGAGCGACGACGATTTTTACGCATTTGCAACGTGCACATGTCCGAATGCAAAAATAGCATTGCAGGTTCAATATTCACGTAAACGGTGTCTGGTCAATGCTACAGAATCAAGTCGGAAACACAAACGCATTAGGAATACCCGCTGGAAATAGTCTATTCTTTTCACCTTGTGTGTGCATTAATCAATTACATTTTTAGTTCACTTTCAGCGAAACTAACATTGGCCGGCGTCCGGCGTTCGTTTAAAAGCACGCTGCCGACGTGGTTTAAAAATACGCGCGCGGAATTCAGAATTTGTTCACCCTCAGGGCGCTCGCTGGTCACGTGTGTCACGACCTCTGTGTCGACGAAAATAGATCAGAAGAAAAGACCGCGGCGAGACCAAAGTTAAAATTAATTGCATCAACAGTGGCACTTTGTGCAAAGAATGTGCAGGAATGGACACTCAGAAAAGTTGAGTCATGATGAACAAAAATATTACAGATGGTGGACTCTGAATAAAAGATTCCCTGGCGATATATAATCCTAGACCAAACAACAGAAAAATAATAGGAATTAGAAATTTAATGGAGAAAAAATAAGCTTTAACATTAGAATTCAAATTTCACTAGCTTACATAATGTCTAGTAATGAAAAGTCAAAATTGTAATATAATAATAGTAGTATAGAAGTAGTAGTCATAACGAGGTGCATATTCTGGGACGCAGGTTCAAATCCTGTTGGGGGTATATTCAATATAATATATATTCTCACAGAAATTGATCCCAATACCTGCTGTTATCGACAGGGTTGCAGTACGCTCGGAAAAAATATAGTACAGGTAAAAATTATACTTATTTGGATAGTTAACCTCAGAATGAGAGTTTCTTAGCAGAGTTTCCTTTTACTAGCAACTTGTTAATAAAAATAATCCGTACTACAGAACTTGTTTGCTTAATTTATCAGTAAAACCTAGTTGTGCAAAATCAAAAGTAAGTAGTACTAAACCAGATAATTATATGAAAATCCAATCTTTCTAAGATTCCCGCTTTCCCTTTGATTTGCATTCTATCGTTCCTACGACTAAACCTCAACTCAAGTTCTCCTCCAACTATTTTCCTTGCATCTTCTCCTCTCTTTGCTTCCTCACCGCATATACAAAGCACACGCTAATAACTCTCCTCTAATTTAAAGCTTTACAACAATCTAGCTCGCAGCGCAAGTCGACATCTCCTCCTATGACGCAGCACGGACTAGACTGTGACACTAGGTATGATTAGGTACGCGGTGATAACTCGCGTTTGTGCGTCGTCGTGCGAGTTAATTGAAAACAAGCGCGGCACACAGTGATAGGATCTGAATTAAATTGTTGGCGCTGTGCACGCGAGCGTGGCATGAATATAAAAGAGCAAAAAGCAGCTTGCGGTGCGGGCGTTGGGGAGTTGCGAAGGATTTGGAGCGGCGAGTTGATTTGCCCGGTATTCGTGCATACGGGTCACGCTGCATGTATTATCACTCACCTGCATTTTACTGATAAGCACCCGCCCCGCGGCCGCCAATGACCGCACTCAGAAGCAGCATATCGACCACACAAAGCATGAACACTAAATAAAGGTATATTTAAGAGTTAATATTATCGATACACAATATACTATTCTGAAAACCCTATACAATATATAGTTTAATATTTTAACGCTATTTTAACGCTATACAGCTAGGATTACTTAATTCAGTAAAATCAGTACGGAAGTAGAGTGGAATTTATTTTTGTTTGTTTCCTGCTTTTAATTATATTTTGCTATAAACTTAATAATAAATCCTGCACTTTTCTCACAATAAATTCTGTAATTTTTGATCTAGAAACTCTTCTTTCTGTAACGTTTATTGAAAATTTTATTCAAATATTCAAAAAGGTATAATCATTATTTGTACTATTATTATTATTATTATACCAGACATTATTTAATCTAGTGAAATTTCAATTCTGGTATTATTTCTAGGATTTTATATTCTTGCTCTATTGGGTTAGTAATTTTTAAGATTTCTAAGGTTACCCATAGAAACTATTTCTCGCAACCAAATTAATTAAAATCCAATTTTGAATTCATTGCTTATACTTAAATTCTGTTATAGTTGAATCTAATCTATTTCATAATCTATCTTTTTTCTCCTCAAGAAGTTGGACGTTAAGTATTGTAATTGAGTCTTGAGAGTTTCGAATAACGTGAGACATTTCACGATCGGGCCCAACGCGGCATGATAATCTCGCAGGTTAAATCAATCCATCCCGGCCAGCTAATACTTTCTAACGTTTTTCGTACAACGCGCGCGGCTTTGCAAAAAAGAAGCGCGGCGAAGACATTTCCCACACAAATATCCAAGCGGTCGTAGTTGCACGCCCGCGACGGAACCGAAGCGATATGTAAGTTGTAAATACTCATCACGCTGTGAATGCAAGACATTCGGCGAAATGTACATGAGAACCAAAGTGGAATGAGGATAAATAAAAGTCGATCAGGTGCTAAACACCGGGAGGTTATTAATTGCTAGGAAGAGAAAAACCAACCGTGCTGTTACAGCATTTAATTGGATGGAAACAAACAGAAAGAAGAAAATATTGATTTGAAGATGAATGATGAATTCTGTAAGGAAATATTTGATAATTTCTTGACTTTTGAATTTTACTATCAGAATTCGGAGATAACAAAGAAGATAAGAAAAGTAAATTAACAGAGTCATAACAGAAATCAAGTGCTTAAATAGTTCTAAAAATCTGAACTAAAACATTCAATTGTCCAACCAGATTTAGAGCATATTCTGAAGTTAGAAGAGAGAGTGCTTTTCTAGGCAATTCTGTAACTAAAACTGTAAATGTAAGTAAATGATAAAGTTAGAAGAATCTCTTTGATACTTACAGCATTAATGAAAATGAGACAAATAATTAGCAGTTTTCTGTATTTCTGATATATCTTGGTTTTGAACTGATTTAAATCTGTCCTTAACTTCAATATATAGCAAAAATACTAACAGATGTGTATTAATAAGATTATCTTCTTTCTTGCTCAATTTCCTCCTTTCTTTTCTTCTTCCCGCAATCTCCATTTTTTCTATACCCAAGCGCAAAACTTATTGTCCCCGAATTGGCAGATTCGAACAATTTGCGATTAACACCAGCCTATTGTACCAACCTACCTGGTGTCTGCTCATGGCCCATACGCGATTGGTCTTGGTTGACCTGACGTTAATCGGCGCAAGAAACCCGCGTGGATTATGCACGCTTCTTTCGTCATTCTCGCCTTGCGTCACTGCAGCTCGCGCTTAATTTGGCGCATCGGATGGACGACGCATGATTGTTGATAAAGCTTGCAGCCAAACCAAGCCTACCTAACCAAACAGTGCTGGGACTGTTTGCTGAAATGTCCAACGCGGCTCTCTGGTCATCTGTCATCCATCATTCGGTGAACTTTTCAAACGTGACCCGATACTGGCAAAGAAATTCTCAAGCAAAACATTCAGAAGTCAAAAATATCATGACAAACATGAAGAATTACTCGTATATCGACCAACGACCAGTGATGATATCAATGAATATTTAAATATGCTTAGTCATTCAAATACGACCATGATTGACTAGAAGCAAATATTCAAATGGATTAAATGCATATCCATTGGTCACAATTGATAAGAGAGTAAATTAGAAATTAGGGTTTTTTCATAATTCCAGAAGACGTAAAAAATCAATGAATGCAAGTATGATTTTATTGGATTGTGGCTGTTTAAAGAGTCGAAAGTTCTTACTCCCAAAGAAGCTGAAAATTTTAAGCATCAAAGAATGAGTTGCAGAATGTATTGTAATAATTTCACATTGGTCTCTGTGCAGTTGCATTGAATTACATAGAATTGCATTTGCTGTCATTGGCACTGTTTAGGAATATTATAAATGATATCCACCGACAGTTGGTAGTTTCCAGGTTGGCAAATGCACACCACAGCGAGGAAATAACAGAAGTCGATGGAATGTTGGAAATTTCATAGACGAAATGTAATTTGATAGTTTACAATATTTCAATGGATTTTAGTGAATAAAATAGTTTATATCAAAACTACCACTTCTCAGAAGTTTGAAACTTACTTATTTGCTAAAATCCCTTAATTAGTTTCGTCGTCAAGATTTATTTCTCATTTCTCTCAACTGTTCTCTATAAATATCTACTGAGGGTGCAAGTTGCACAACTCTGAAACAAACCACGCACGAATCGTATCGAATGACCATCCAACAGCGTGCCCGATCTAACTGTAAATCTGACCCTCGTGCTCGTCGCATCGTGTCACGGCTGCGCGCCAAGACCTTTGTGAACCTGATGGACGTTGATTGAATTCCGAGATTAAAGCGCGCGCGACCCTCGGCCAAAAAACCAACAGCACGCTGGCACTGACCATTCTCAACACAACCAACACGTGTATCAAAGAGGAATGCGGGAGAAAGATCGGCGGAGACGTGCGAAGCATAACATATTGACCACTTTTTTTGATTAGCAGGTATTTCTCGTTCAGAACTATTGTGGGCGCATTGTAACCTGATGCTGCTTTTTTCGAATCTCTTCAAGCACAAAATTTGATATTAAACACCTTTAAATCAGCGTGGGAAATGCAGAAATTTTGATGGAAGCTATTATGGACAGTTTATTATTTTGCGAGTTTAGTAAAAACCTAAGTTGAACTCAATTCATATTTTCGGCTTGGTTTTTTACGTGGGTGGACATTGACTCTTAGTATTTAGGATTGAAGGATTGAGGTTGACAGATAGCATATTAAAACATCGCGTCAAATATATATATATATATATATATATATATATATATATATATATATATATATATAGTATAGCTATAATTTGTTTCTAAATACAAACACTACACAAGCAAGCATCAGTCTATCCTCTTTCATCTCTTCGCAACGCGCATCTTCTCACTTTGTTTAGATGTCTGTAAAATTCGAAGAAAAATTATCTTACAATTTCAAAATTTCAAAATTATGGCAAATGAAAACAGATTCAATTATGATCATTTATTTTCGATAAAAACTCAACATAATCTAAAATCATATTACTAAGAATTTTGACGTTTATGGTTGAATGACAGTTGACACATGACTCATGACATATTAAAGATATCCAGAAGTCAACTACTCAACTAGGTTGTAATAATCATGGTTGTAGAAAGCGGAAAGTAGAAATCAAGCGCGAGCATGCAAATTTTTCTATTCCTGCTCGCAAGCACTCACGCGCTGGTTTATTGTTGCTTAATTTATTATTGTGTTAAATTCACGAACCGTACGCAAACGGCTACACATGCTTGAGCATCATGAGTTTCATAACTTGGTCAAAACTACCTATGAAGTTAGTGACATTGCACTGGTCATTACCATACTGTTTAATAAAAAATGATTAGTGATGTATTTGTTAATCAACAAATTAATTCATTTTCATACCTGGAGTGAGGCCTCAAGGTGAAAATGAGTAAAAATCTCGTTAGAATCTCATATTATTTGTAAATTTAATTTACAAGTCCGAGGAGATTCAATTTATTTTAATTGCTCCCACTTAATTGAAAAACAATTTGTTAATAATTTCACATGGATTTTTCTCGCAACTCCTTTCAATCCATCGAAAACCTTTGACCTTCTAAGCCGTACATGGTTTAGATTTTATATTTCGCTATATTCTCGTTGCATGAATTTCGAATTTCGTACGCTCCTTGTTGTTCTTCTTCTCGGCACTCGTAACATTACCGATGGATCTTGTTGTAGGTAGTGGTATTGCACGCCGTGTAAAATATATGCGAATTGTTCCAATCTTCAACTTTGGGTGAAAATAACGAAGCGCGGCAAGCCAAACAAGCGAAGAGCCATAGATGCCAATAGACGCTAAAACACGCCGCGCTTCGATTCCAATTAGAATATATTTTCAATCGACGGCGTAATGACCGGCTATCTTGTTGGTGATACTTTTCTTGGCTATATAGTAGTCCAAGAGTGGCAAGGAAGTATTTACTAGATGTATTCTGCACGACCACACATGGTATTCGCATCCAATTGAGCCACAGAATTAAAAATTGAAGTTGTAGGAGTTGCAGAAGAAAACTTGCGACTTTATTGGGATTTATTTTTTAAAAATGCAATCAGAGATTGTATGAAAAAACAGTTTCATCAAGACTTCAATAAAAGTTAAAATAATCTTTTATAATTTTATGACCGAATTTTAAAAGAATAACCTAAGACGTTAAAAATAGAGATAATTTGTTGCCTTAATTCATTTTTTTTAATTAAGTTAAACAGTTTAACTCCAATTAGGGCCAAACCATATTACTTAAAGTTTCTTTTCTCTATTGGATTTTTAAAAACTGCTAGGGAAAAATAATTATCATCTTTTGAATCTAACGTATTAATAATTAAAGAAATTGTGTGAAAACTTATTGAGTTTTTTGGTTTACTTTAAATAAAAATCATAAATACTATAATGGTTAAATCAATATTGGCTTATTAATATTTTACAGCAAAACTTGATAACTTTAAATCAAGGTGTTGAAAATAGAAACTTCTTAAGTAAAAATGCCAACCACATCCTCTGTCCCTTACTAACTCTTTAAATATTATATTATATTATACTTCTTAGTTTAGCTGCTTGAATATGCTGCACTAAGAAAAGTATAGCGTTTTTAAATAGATTAAAAATTGCAAATAAAAACTTGGAAGAAGGGAAACATGTGAGATTTAATTTAAAAACATTTTTATTTATTTTAATTGTATGTGTGGCAATATATCAGCATTTTTATACGTAATATATATATGATAGTATTATTTATAGTATCAAATCTCTAATTAGCTTATAAATATGGCAAATAAAACAATGAATTGTTTAATCACAATTGAATTATTTAGGTAACGTGCGACTATATTTTTAAACTTTCCCTTTCTTACTTACAGTCTTTTGTATCTTTTTTAAAAAATTCATATCTCAACATCTTTAAAAATAATTATTCTTAAACAAATAAAGCTCATTCATTATTTACCATATGACAATTTACTATAAATATATAACAAATGCACCTACATGATATAAACCTCTTTTTTTCTTCGATTGCGACCAAAATTTCTAATCTACCATCAATTATATCAATTAGATATTGTATGCTTCTAAATCGTTTCAACTCAAAGCAGCAACGTGGTGACCGGTTGTTACACTTCCATAAAACGCATCTCTTTCTGGTAACAATAGCGTAAGCATAGAAGTCCGTGCGATTGCTCCCACGACATCGCGTCCACGCCCGCCGACGGCCGCCAAGAAGAAGTAGATGACCACTGACCCCGGACGCGACCTGACCTCTTCAACCTACTCCTTCGTCCGCGGAGGTTCCGTCCGCTTGTGGCCGGATGTCCTTACAAGACGTGCTTACAAAAGTTTAGTTTCCTCTCTGTTCTTCTTCTTCTTCTTCTTCTTCTTCTTCTGCGAGCGACAAACAAAGAACGCAAAGAGAAGAAAAAGAAAACATTGTTCGATGTTTATACTTTATAATAGAGCGAGCGGGAGAGGTACATTGACTTCGTAGTAATGCCAATGGTAAATAGTATAATGAACGAAGAATACATGAATGGCAGTTAAACAGAGAATGGAGAGTGGAGCAGAGTAAGATGAAATATTCAGTGTACATGTTGTATGGTGTACGACATTAGGTTAAGGAGTATAATTAAGAAGCTACTTGATATTTAATAGTTTTTTTTTAGAGAATTTGTTGAATATAAAGTTGTTTGAAATGTATTGACAAAGAGTAATTTAATGGTGAATTAATGGGATGTACTGCATTGTTCCAAGAAAATTGCTTAGTTGAGCTGTGACCTCTCAAAAGTCTATTCTTCAATCAAAAAATAATATTTAGAATTTGATTTCAATTTAGTTCAAAATTATTACAAGTTGATAAATTCAATTTTTCTTTATCATAATCAAAGTCTTAGGACTATAAAAAGATATAGAGACATCAAAATTAGTAGTATTTTAAGTATTAAATAATGCAACAGTTATTATTAATTTATGTAAATAATTTAATTAGAACTAATTATCTTTTTTTAGTTCATCAGTCTTTCTCTTTCTAAACTCTTTCTAACGCACTACTTTTTGTATCCTTTTTCTTTTTTAGGAATTTGCTCATTCTTGTTTCAAGCTACAATTTAAATATTAACGTGTGAAAATAATTTTGTTTCAATTATACAATTTCTGGTTTATTTTTAAGTACTATTTTATACTTATTTTGTTTTTAACAAATCTTGTCAATGCTCAATAAATGATGCTTATTCCTTCGTCTAATACATCGCTATAACCTATCAATTCAATACCAATCCATACTGTACACTTCCTCACACTCACGTTAGAAAGTTATCTTCATATTATAATGCCGCCTCACGTTTGATGCGCGCGCGAATCAAACTAAAGCGGCTGATATTGCGCACGTCGCCGTAATTATTCCGCTTCAAATCGATTCAAACGCCTCAAGATAAACATTGATCTGTTGATCTTCCAATCGTCTTTCATCCGTCAGCCAACATTGACTCTTTGAATCGCCAAGTCTTCAACTCCTCAACTTTTCAACTCTTTTACATCTTCGCGCCTCATTGTCGGATCATGATCCACCTTCCGATCGGCGATGCATCTGCTGCACCTCTTCCTAGCGTCGTGAGATCTCCAGCTTGTTGCTGTATTGACAGGCAATAAGACACTTTAAACATGACAATTTTAGATTTATATTTTAGCGTCTATTCAATGGAGGATAGAGAAGAGAAGTTGGTTTAAAATGCAACAAGTGTGTTAACTTTTGCAAAATCTTAGCTCATTGCTTGAGAGAGACAATGTACAATGTAATTATGTGAGCGTTCAATACGACAAAAGGTCTCTTCCGACTTGTGATGGAGGATTTAATATGAGAGAAGTGATGCATGTAGACAGGAGAAGCTTACATGTACCGTTTTATTATATTGGCAATTCTTAATAGCAATTCTAATATGGAAAATAGTTGTTAATAAGACAAAGTCAATTATATAGCGCGACTAGTTTAGAGTTTTTTAGTTGAAAATAAATAAATAACACGCATTCTTATTTTTTTCAATAAATATTAGAAACAATATTACAGTGCAATAAAAATGTAATTTTATTTAGTTGCAGGTTTTGCCATTAAAAACAAAGTATTATTTATTATTTGTTAAATATTACAACAATTTATATCAATGGAAAATGAAAGAAATCTTATTGAAGAAAAAAATTATAAATATTAATAGTTTTACCTCAAAACCAACATTAGCAAACATCTGAAAGTAGAGAGAAGATATAAAAAACAGTCCGTTAGAAAAAAGTGCTCTGAGGTCTTAGCGGAAAGATAGTTGTAACTTGAAAATAATTAACTGATACTCAACATCATATTAAGAAACAAACTAATATATATTATAAAAGTACTAAAATTGATTTTATTTGCTAGAAAATTGTGAATTATATATTATTTAATTTTATTTTGCAAAATGCAAGACACTGATTAATAGTTTCAATTAGAATCATTAAATCTATTGAAATAGAGGAAATATCCAATGTTATTAAATTATAAATCACATTTCGAATCTAACACGTTCTATTCAACTCAATAAGAAATATTTTATAAATAAATACATTTCTTGAAATTATAGATATAAATTTCGTTTATTTGTAGAAATCCGAAAATTGGATTTTAAATTGTCATTTTCCATTTCTATATTTCTAATTGTCTATTGTCATCAGTACAATAATTTAATTTGTTACTTATTACTTATACTCGTCTAGAAATTTATTATAAAATTATTGCATTTAAATCAATTCACATCCGACGAGCTCTCTTTTACGTCCCAACGTACATATACAGCAGTAATAAATATCCATCACACCTGATATTATGATCACTCGCAGTCAGTACATCGCAGTTGAATGCTTGCAATGTACCACTTGTTCCTCTCGCATCATCTCATATTCTCCGCTTGTTTCACTGCCGGAAAACAAACAAACACGCCGTTTAATTTCATGTCGCAAAATGTGCGCGCTTGTAAAACGTCTGATTCGTTATGCGCAATTATCTACCTCTTGACTTTCCCACTGTTTTATACCGTAGAGATAGATGCCAATCGTTTGTGATGTGATGATGATAAAAGATAAACGATTTAGCCGCCAATTATATAGAATTGATAACATTTTCTAAAATGACTTAAACTTAATCTATTAACTTCAACTCGTTATAGACGTATCAATTGAGTTTTGCTCCCAAAACTCTCATTTCATTGTTGGTTTCACGACTTCAGTATTTGCTGATATATTCAACTAAAAATTACATAACGTCATAGTTTAGTTTATGACATGAACAACTATTACTATATTTAATTGAATAAATATTTGTTATCTTATTGAGTCATTTTTGAATTTTATTTTTTCACAGTTTCTTACTAAAGATCTATTGTTTCTATAATAAAGGCTTATAATGTAATTCAAAAGAAGAAATAATTGTAAAGATTGAAATTCAATTCTTTAATTCCAACTCAATTAGTTAGTCATATTAACTTTAAGTTAATATAATCCGATGATTATTAATATTTAATTTGGTAAGTTGATGGTAACAATATTGTAATCGATAATATATGCTTATAATAAAGAAATAGTCTTCTCACTGGATGGCGTTGAAGATTAAGTAGTAATAACAATAACGTTAAAATAGTTTAGTGTGTTTACATATGGAAATAATTGATCGTTTAATGGTTGGATAGATAGATGAACTAGGTTCGTGCACGTCTGTAATTTAAATAACTTTATTATAATTTTTATCAATTCCATCTCGCCGCGTCGCGTAGCGAAACGTTCGGCATCATTTATTGCTGCTTTTTATTTGTTGATTGGACAGAATGGTAATGACTTGATTGACTACAATGTGTACTTAGACAAGTGTTGTAATGAATGATTTATTATGTTTTTGTTGTTTTAAATGGCAATGTCTGGAACTAATTTCCAGTGGAATACTGGAAAAAGTTGTAGAAAGGGAAATTTGTTTAGTAATAGTTTCTATTTAATTCAGGTGTCTTAAATGTTATATCTCCATAATTACAAATTGTTTTAAATAAAGAATTTATAATTTAAATGAACAAATTGTGCATTAAAAAATTTCTTTATGTTTAATTAATTCAATTAATCACTTTTGTGCAATTTCTTTCAATTGCAATTTATTGGTAACATTTCATAATTTGTCCAATAACTTGAGTATTTATTAATACTATTGTTAACACTATGCCGTCCGGGTGTTTCGTCAATATTAATTCGTTTTGCGCCGGCACCGTTGACTCAGCTTACTTGGCCTGGCGCTGGGCGTTCTTGATATTATCGAGAAATTATAAATTGTAACGTAAAAATCGTCGCTAGTTCTTATGAGTTATCAAGCCTATTTCTTTACTTTCAAAAATTTTCGTAGAAATACATACGTAAATAAATGCAAAATTTGTTTGTTTTATATATTACAAATTATTGTGTTGTCTATTTCGTCTGCCATGATAAAAGGGCACAAGCACTGGCCCACCGACTGAAAAGGTTGTTGTTGTTGGAACGCCTGACTCAACAGTAACAGGTCTCAAACAATACTGAAGTCGAGCACTGAGCGAAACTACCATTTAGCGCGACATTTAGACGATTAGACGATTAGAAATTTTAAGCGCGCGACGCCAACGTGGTGTCATTGGCAGTTTGCCCATTCTCTTTTATTCTAGATAGTTCGCAGATACTAATTCTTCTAAATTTTAATTTCCTTATTAAAATCGAGAGTTTTGATGCTTCTATCAACTCTTCAATATTTTGGTTTATACCTTTGATCTTAATTCAGATATTTATTCAAAAATTAAACCGAAAATTTCTCAATAGATGTTTTTACGTTAGTAAAGAGGAAAATTTATTGTCTTTTCTTGTTTTGGGGTAATTAATTTTCGAATTGTGATCTTTCACCAAGCCAGTTTTTATTTCTACCGCAATATCACCTAAATAACAAATAAATACGTTTATTTTTATTACACAGAAAAAAAGATATTTACGTTAATGCTAAATTTCTTTAACATACGTATATTCTAACTTTATTCCTAATCTATTTCCTGATTTCCTTTGTGTATTGTTTAACATATTCCGTTGTGATTTATATCGTATTACGCAAAATCTATTGTAAATGTACCACAATTCAACCATTCGATTCATTGCAGTAAAAAATTTGAATGAAACACTTTCCAAAAAAGATTCCACGCTTTAGGTCAAATCCAGCTTTACAGTAGTAACATCCATCTAACAGTGTTTAGACTCATCATCAGTCGCATCGTCGGAATCTAAGAATGTTGCAGAATTTGTACTTGTTTGCTACTCCTAGTCATGCATGCATTTGAGAAGAAGATCAAAAAGTGAGCGGCCAGCGAAGACTTTAACACAGTTCCCATGCTTTCGCATCCACCTCCGATGCTGCATGTCTGCACGTGGTAAGTGCAGACGTTATCAGTCAATCGCGCAAGAAAGAAGGATAGTAATTTCTTGAACCACAATGTACTAGTTGCTAACAACAATAAAAGCTAGCAATGAGCTAGCTAACAAAGTGAAATTACATTTAGAAGGAAGAAAGAAGTTTAGGTTAGTTGGAGGTAAGCTCACATGTGATCATGATTCATTTTTCTAGGCAAAGGTATTGTTCATGATAGAGATGAGAACAAAGATGACAATGTGGGTGTTGATTTTATTCTTCTTCATTATCATCATCACAAACGGATATATCTCGATTTAAATCTCAAGGTTTGCTTTTATTTCTGAGTTCTGTGTTTTTCCTTTGATTTGTCTACTTATTTCGCAATAATTTGTTGCTTAAACTCTAGTATGATTGTTGGACATCCGATTGGACATTCAATTGTCCCAAAAACGGAGCTATCATTTAAATAAATCTCGCGCAGCTGGACGCTAATCAAGTCGTAAGCAGCTTCTCTGCTTGCTCATGATGCTCATGCGACATGTCCCGATAACATCGTGTTCGGAATACCTGGCATATACATAGTAAGTCTTCAGATCATCTCTGGACAATGGTTGTCGAGCTCATTACTGATTCAAAGGTGCGGATTGAAACTACTGCTTTCGATTCATTCAACTTATGGTAAAAATTCTCAGATGATACAGTGCTCTACTTTACATAGTTTTCATTGACTTGAATTATATCTTCCCATAATCACCTTGTATTATTACTAAGTAATATTAGTAGGTAAGATGGTGATTATTTATCATCGCCATTCATGTTGGCATCTTACACAATTTGCACAACTAGCATTCTTTTGTTTCTTCACCCAGCGCTTTTTTCTTGTTACGGCGACATTTCTGAAAGCTTTGCATACGGCGGGTGCGCAAGTCGTGCGCCGCTCCCATATATGACTTAAGAGGTCATCTTCGACCTTCTTTCGCTTGGCGAGCTCGCAAGCACGGAGCGTCCTCGTCGGCCGTTCGCTCTTTGACTTTTTCGCTGATGGCTTCAATAGACGTTACTAATGAATACGTGACTTTAGGTATGTGAGCTAACAGGAATACTGACATAAATATGGCACATTATAAGTTGTCAATTATTAATTACGCACTGTGATAAATGTAATCAACGCAAAAAATGCATTTATTTATTGAATAATTGAATATACATTACTTTCACCACAAACATGAAACATTTTATGCCGAAATTTTATATATACTTAGAATTAGTCATTTTAAACTTAAATATATAATTAAAGAAATTAAGTTGATTTTTGTGACAGAATTTCTGGGTTAATACATTTGAAATATATTTTGGTATTAATACATCGAAATGTCGAAATTTGGTATAAAAGAACACTTTGATAGGTAAGGAATTTGCATAAAAATCTATTGTAGTATTTAGAAGAAAATACTACACTACATAAAAAGAAAAGAAGAAAATCTGTAATTAGTGATTTTTTTACTTATTATTTTAAAATATGTTATGTTTTATAATAATTTTTAGTCTAAATAAAATGCTCATTGTCATGCCATTACAGAAACCACTATAAGTAACTTTTAAATATTCAATTTCAAACTGATTATAACCAAAGTGCATGTGAATCTATCAGCACTTGTACTTATCTATTCTTAATTAGGCAGTTTTAAATGCAGTAATTCAATGTGCATTTCTATCAGTTGCTCTTTTAGATTCTAAACTTACTACCTTAAGTAATTTCGGCACACGGACGAAATGCGTTATTAATGTTATTTTTATCTACCTACTCATATTCGTAATGGTTTTAGCAATTCCGACCCAAAGTGCTGTCCATTTGTGCCCATCAACAGCGTTTAATGCGTGAAAATTCACACGCTGCAAAACTAGCAAAAAATTACGAATTGCGCGAAGAAACTGTTTGCTGCTTTATGACACATTCCAGCAGGATGTATAATTAAAATCTTGCCGGAGGATAACCTATGACTGAGAAAAAATAGGATCTTATGCACGCACCAAAAATAGATGCAAACTTACCTAGAAGCATTGCACAACTGTATTATCCACCTATATTCAATGATAAACTATCATATTGTGTGGCGAATGTGACGACGCAGCCAAACGTCGATTAATTATCTGTATCTGATTACAGTACGCATAAACCGAGTTTCCATTTCATGTACGCTTATAAACATATAAAACTTAAAATATTCAAATACATATGCACACTTGCTCTAAACGAGGCGCTTCATCATCGATTACACCTATTATACGCATCATCATTACAAGCAATATCGCGCTAATCACTGATCGTAAACTGGCAACAAATTTATTAAATAAAAACTAATTGGTTGCGAAGTGATTATAATAAATAATATGATTGGTGTTAAGAGGAACTTTGCATTTAATTAATTTTAGTAGGTTTAAGAATGTTTTATTGAGAAATGCAAGGGTTTTTAGGTTAGAACAGGTTCAAGAGATAGGTGTTGTTCGTTTGATAGTTATGCGTCGATTGTTTTCCAGTTTCCAGAATTTATCGCTTATTTTTGAGTTATCACTACCCACATTATGAAAATCACAAATTATAGTTGCTAGAGTACATTAACTCTATTTACTTGAATAATTACAACAGTTTATAACTGTTGTTAATGTGACAGTGTTAAATTTCCTAATTTGATTATTGGCTTGAATAATTTTCACTTCCTTTAATGATGTTTTGATCATGCTAACCTAAGCTTAGGATAGCTTTGAGCAGTTGGATAATACTCTGGACATTAGGGGTGGACGTGGTTGAGGCTGCATTAAAACGAACAAAAAGGGGCCACGTGGCACGCGACAAATTCCATTCATGCATGCATTTTTTCAACTATTTGCTGCTATGCAGAGGGAGAAAGCTATTGACCTAATGTAATAATGCATAATACGAGCGCTCGCTGTCCACTCTCCCAAATAACAGCTGTAGGCTGTGTCATGAATAAGTGCATGGTGGAGTAGCAAAAATTAATATCAAAGGAATATCGATTTATTATCGGAATATGCACATTCATTCAAGTTCTAGAGAAGAAATGAAATTAGTAGTTCGGTATATTTAATATGAACAGAAATCAAATTAATTTCGTACCAAAATGGTAGACCAAGAATGGCAATGTATTAAAAAAGTAGAGACTATAGATCGTATAAAAAAGAAAAAAAAATTATTAATAATTTACAATTTTCTAGGTTGATAATTTGCAGAGATAAAGTGCAGTAAATATATACTGAATGAATAGAAAATAGTGCGAAGGTTAGAAGTTTATGAAATGTCAATCTTGTGCTTTTAGATAAACTTCTAATTAAAATCAGGATAACTGATAAACAAAAAAATATTCAAATTCTGTGAAAAAATTTATAATATATGATAATGCTTTAATCTGTTGTTAAACATTTATTAACAAATTGATGAATTCAAAACTTTAGATTTACTTGATTCAAAATAATGTGAACCAGTTGTTTTAAAACGAAATTACTAATGCTAATAAAATAATAAATTTCTTATGCATTCGTAAATAAATTGACAATCAAATAAACTGATTTACCAATATTGATTATATTCTTCCCATGATATTCTTCTTTATTGACACTATATTAACATTATAACTTTCTCTTCATCCTATTAGGTGCCTATCTTATTCTTCTATATCATGACTTGTGACAATAAATCAATTCCTGCTCAGCATCAAATCGGCCGCTTATCGCAATCGTATTGTTCCAAGACGCATCCTACAACCCTGTGTAGCATGAGCAACCATTGCACCATTATGTCGCGTTGTGATATTTTTGACGAACTTACCCCTACGCAACACGAACCGTACGCCTGCATGGCACGAACAAAACGCACATCGACCAAACGGTCATCCGACGGGATAAAATTCATTAATGCAACGGCGACACAATGCGTGCATTAATTGAGCTCGGCCGGGTCGCAATCGATGGCAAAAAGATGATTAATTGATCGGGACATTGATGGACCAGGGTGAAAACAATAAACAGTTTTTTTATAATGTTTTAATCTGATTATAATCTGGGATTAGATTTTGTGTTTGTTACGTTTTTATCTTGTCAAAGAATAAGATTTTAGTTATTTATGACATTATCTTATTCATTTAATTTAATATCTTCTTTTTTTATACAATGGCATTATAAGCCGTATCAAACACCTCCACTAATATTCCACATTTGATAGAAAAACCGTGATTTGTTTGCTATTGCGGCGAATACTAATCCTAAAGCTAGGGTGTTTTGCTCTAAAGCCACACGAAATAAAAATAATTCATGGCACAGTTTCCTCTATGACAAAATGACAAAGCAACAATAAAAATCTGCATACGTTGGGGGAGCATCCGCGCTCGATGCGTGGTGAACAGTACATAGGGGTCAGAGGTGAACTTGCTTCCTGACGGACAGTTGTCCGGTTTCCGTCGAATGCTAGAAAAATGACCAACGCAACTAACGGTACCATGGCCAACAATAAACGACCCTCTTTTCCTTGAAGCACATGAAAAACACCCCATAAACACTATAAAAGCGATAAAACGGAGATTCGTGAGGGGTGAACTCAGAGTGCATCCGAGGACTGTTCTATATTTGTAGGTTTTGGTTGCATTTTGAGATATGAATATTCAGGATGTGAAGGAAATATAAGTATATTAGAAAGTTGAAATAATAAAGTTGGAGGTAACAGAAATTCAAATTAAAAAAGATTTAAAGTTAAAGTTTAAAACTTTATAACAAAGGAGTTGGGCGAGGAAAGATAATTTATATGTTACTTACTAAAACATCAAGTTTACTTTTTTTATTGGTAATTTAAATCATTTCGGTTTAGTATTAAGAAATGTGTTATATTTTAGAATATTAATACAACAATTTTATTAATAAACGCACACTAAATAATAACAGTAACCTATCAAATCACAGTCAAACAACAAATATGTAATATGTAAATTATATGTAAATAAGAGAAGACTTGCAATTACTCGAGTTGACCACATAAAGTTTAAATATAAAATTTTAATATTTAAAACAGAACACAAAGATGAAAAAGAACAATGTACGTATAAATAATTCAACTTTTCTTTGCTAGTAGCATTTCAATACATTTTAGGAGTAGGTATAGCAGATATAAACAATTTTAAAAATGTTGTTTTTTAAAAAATAATATGACCTATTTTAACATAAAACATAACAAGTTCATTGTTACTTTTATATAATACTTGATATTACTAACAAACTATGAAATATTTATTTTACAACTTGTTGTATTTGTAGTACAACAACAAATACACAAAACTTCAGGAACATCATGTTCACCTAAAGAAAACAAATGCAACTAATTTGACTTCCAAGTATCGTTGATACTGATTGCTATGTGTTTAATATTCATTATGTAAATAAAATAGTGCTATAGTGAAATCTTATCATCGTAATAAATTAATAATATTAAAACATTAAAAAATAATTAAAAATTAATTAAATTAAAAAAAATTAATTAATTAAAAATTTAAAAAATTATAACTAAACATTAGTTAAGAAAATAAATTGTATATTGTATTCATTTTATTTTAAACCAATAACGGTTTAACAAATATGTAAGTTTTTATACTAAATATTGTTTATATAAAATAACGTATTTAATTTAGAGCTAATAATATTAGAAATATTAAATAAAAGCTCAGAAAATCATTTTAAAGCCCAGAATGTAGTACCACAGCCAATACTTAGGGATACTGATAGATTCTAAACTTAAATTAAAACAAATATCAAAAACATGCAACGTCAATACAGCAATAATAATTTATTAAGCTGTTTGTAGACCTATTTTAGATAATGCGCGTGCATGGCTCTTCCGTGAAAAACAGCAAAACGGAACTTAGAAATAGATAAACAATTGAGATCATAACTCATTACCCAACATCTCAAACACGGACTTGTATTCGGTATCTTTTTAGTTATACTAATTTCAATGTATCATAACAAGTTAACAATAAAACGGTTCTTTAATCATTCCAACCGTTTACCAGCAATCAAAGACTTCACCCTCAAAATCTTCAAGAATCTCTAATTTCACACATTCGAAAACTTCTACCTAATTGGAAATAAACTATATTATCATTAACTAACTATCATATGATCTTGTATGTGATAATAATATATATTATTATTCTCTTCAAAGTAAAAGAAAAACTAAAATAATAAATACTGATATAATTGAAATAATAAATTTTTTTAAATTAATTTTTTATTTAATAATTTGCTACTATGACTAAAAAAAAAACTCCGTCTGTAAATTCACACCTTGTTCCACCTTTACAATAACCTTATCAAAAAAACCTAAACTCCAATTAAAAAAAACTGAATCCAGTTTCGTTCCGCATTAGTTAAATTAAACACCAATTTAAAAACTGTTACTCTTTTTTGCCCTAACCGTTTTTACATAATCTAGTTGATTTCATTGTGCATAATTGTAATGATTTTTTTATCTTATAAGTTGTGTGAGACTACAGAATGTTGGTTAATGTCCTAGACCGTTAGTATAATATAAAAAATCACAATCAAAGAAAAAACATACAAGAAGAAAAATTACCTACGATTTATTATCTCAAGGGTGAGACACTACAAACTATCACTAACTTAAATTTATTCCTTAAACATAGGAAGTAGTCCCTTACCAATCGTTTTTTCAAATGCCTAGGCATGAAATTCACATTTGCATTTCGTATTGTTAATTTTTTAAGTACCTTAAAAAGTACCAAGGGTCGTTCTATCATACTAGTGATCCCAGAGGGTCTTAGACGTATACTGGAAAGGCAAGGTGCAAAAGGTTTAAAAAACTAGCCGTAGGGTAACTTTTTCCCACAAAGTGGTCTTGCACTCCACACTCTTCTATAAGAGTAAAATTTGCAGATGGTATAAAAAATAATATAGGATAAAAAAATCTTCGCCCAGGTTACACTCTTTGGTCTAGTATGTCTACCTAGTTGCTAACGTTAGACTGCTATAAGGGTGAGTGAATACTACACTAACACCCTGGCTTTTTTAAGTGTACATTTTAAGATGGTGGTTTTAATTCTTGGGCATGCTGAGGGTACACGTTTTTTATGTTGCGATTTTTTTGCGACGGTTTGCTTTTCTCACGCTTAATGTTGTATCAAGATGCCAGAAGTAGAGATTTAAATTCAGACGTTTGTATAGGAAAGGTGGAAAGTTGGACAGAAGAAAATAAATGTGCAATTGATCTGTTTTTTTTTTTTAAATATTTGGTAAAACAAAAATTAATATTGATTCCAAAATTAAAGAATAATATAATATTACTGAACTTACTAATAGATCTATAGTTCTAGTAACTCGTAAAAATTTTTTAGACATTAAATTAATTTCGTGAATAGAAATACAACTAATCTTATTAATTCAACATCATTATTATTAAACAATAAGTACTTTTTACTCTCTAGATAGTAATATTCTTTTGTTGTAGAAAATAATTATATAAATAGAAAAACTTGCGACAATAAATTTGTGCTATTGCTCTAATCATAATATATTTTGTACGTATGCAATCGCGCATATACAAGGCCATCGACCAACGGTCTTTCAGCCATAGAACAATAATAAATGAAATCTTTCTTTATAAAATGGAAACAAAATAAAATGTAAACAACAATACTTATAATAACATGGTTTCTTTCAATCGGGTAGAAGTTTTCGAATGTGTAAAATAGCGGTTCTTGAGGACTTGAGGAAGTGTAGAAATTGGGTGGAATTTTTCTGGAGAACTCTCATATAGATGTTAAAAGGTTAGGATAATTTGTGAATACAAGTTTGTGTTTGACATGTTGTGTAATAGATAATTAGGATGTCTTAATTGGGAAATGATTCTAATTGCTCCTCGTTCACCCACTTTTAAGTTCCGTTTTGCCGTTTTAGATGCATGAGCCATGCACATGCATCTATAATGTAGAATAGATCTACAAACAGCGTTAAAATTGTCATTGCCGTATCAATCGGAATTTCTTCGCTCTTATAAGTTAAGCGCTATTGTTCTATTTTTTATATGCAAAATAACAAAGAAATATCTTGGTTATAAACAACATTAATGGTTAAATTATACTTTCATTAAATTAAATCGATGGGTTTCTAAAGCTTATAAACAGTTGTTAACTAAAACTTAATAAATTCGTAGATGAGTTGTGATGAAAATGATAATTTGACTCAGACAGTATATTGAGAAACTGTTTAATTGTGACAAGATGTAAATTTCAACTGGTTACTAATTTATGTATTTTTTTCTAAGAGTATACCAATTAAAATAATTTACAGTTAATGCAAAAAATGATGTTTTTATTATACTTTTTTATTAATTTTTTTCTTCCAAACCTTATTAGCATCCTTTGGAAATTAATTAAATTAAACTCTAATAAACCATAAACCGGTTAACAAGCTTAAAAAACATTACAACTATTATCTCCTAGGGTTGATATATATTTTTTGTAACAATTTTTAGATCTACCTTTAACTCTAAACTACCAACCCACATTTTTTCTCAAACATCCATTGTTCCATCTCTCAACAAGTATCCATTTCTTTACTTCCTTAATTTCTCAATTTGCATATGAATTCCTATCAGTAGCCGTGAGCATATAATTAATACAAAAAAAAACGATATTCTTTTAGTACCGCGAACTACCCCAGCTACATCCAGGTATACATAAAAAACCCTTTCAAAGAATTCTAACTCACCCAATGCCAATGGAGACAAACAAAAAGTGCGTTAGATATTAAAATAAAAACGTGAACAAACACTTTGAAAAAGTGAATCAAATGGATTGGCATGATTTGACATGAAATACGGAATGAGCTGCAATCTATACCAATGCGGGATATGTGCATTTTTAATGTGTCGGGTGTGAAAATGCTGAAGGGATAGGATGGTATAAAATGAGATGATTTACGGGTTGGTTTTTTTCCGATTGATAGTTGGTTGTGTATGATTTTTTTTAAGAGTGGAGAGCAAAAAATAGCTACCGGGAATGTAAGGAATTTAATATTTTATTCTAAAAGGGTTTAATTATGTTCTTGTTTGGAAAGGAAATAGATGCGGTTAAAATTTTTTTAGAACTAGCTTATAACTGTTTAGAAGAGGAATTTTATTTGCCGAGACAAAATTATACGGTGCGTTAATAAAATAAAATTTATTTATAGAACGCAATTACCTTTACTGCTTTTTAAGTAAAACTAAAACAATATTTTGTTGTATTGTGTGTTGCATAGAAAATACGTGTTCAAACTTGTTTGGCGCATGCGCACTAAAAGTTAGGTAACACATTACTAATTTTATATTGTTTATCAATTCCATTAATAACTCTCATTCTCCTTGTTCACATATAGACTAATTCTTTTTCTTACTTTCGGCAATTTACAGACTCGTTCAGATTCTAAGCAACTAAATAGTATTCATTACTTCTATTTTCTTATCATATGATAAACTTATCAATACTAATCTCTCTCATACACACAGTAAACAACAAACATCCTGTGGAACAAGCCTGTGCAGCCTATGTTTTCATAGGTACTTGAATTTCCATGGAAAATATAAATGGAAAAGATGTAATTTGTTCCACAGGTAGGGACATGCTGTTTGGCTGGTTTTTGTGTGGATGTCCGCGGCCCGTTTGAGTGCGCTTGTTGTGTTTGACTGAAAATTAAAAGAGTCGCGAGATAAGATAACAAGCTGGCTCGACAGGGGACTGTCCAAGCCAGACGGGGAACACCGGGAAAAGCAAACAGCCGCAGATAAGATACGGTCACCTCGACTGCGAATGTGCGGGCAGGCGGGCGTATGGAATTAACGGATGGAATAAAAAGAATTGGTTTTACATTTATTATCAACTAAATTAAATTGAATACAATCCGAAATATGTGTGACATATAAATTTGCGTTTTAGTTTACTTAGTTCTTCTGCAGCTTAGTTCTTCTGTCATTTCCTATCGGTAATCCGCTGATCTATGGCGAGATCGATCGCGCCCGCCACCGTAAATAAAGCTCATTGCGTCGGTTTTAAAGTGAAATAAAACCGATGTGATCAAAGTCGTCCGGCTGCTGTAGCAGTGCGGCGGCGGCGAAAGAACAAAACAAAGAAATCGTGACGCCATTCACGCCTTTCGACGCACAAACGTGACCTCGCAATCGTAATAGGGATGATTAACAGCCGCGTGTTGAACGCCACAGTCTTCCCTCAAGATGCTTTCATCTAATCAGATCACAATCTGACCACAGTGGCCACCACAGACAAACTCTGACGTATGACAAAAAGGAAGAAAAATATTTAAAGCAATGCCAATAAAATTGCTAAATTAATTAACAAATTTATTCGTAATAATTAAATTGAATTTAGTGCAATAATTTTTCAAAATTAATATAATTCCTTTTTATATATTACTCTGCTTGTAATTTCGTCTGTCACTTGTTAGAAGATATAAGAGATATAAGAAGAAATTTGTAACTGAATATTTCTTAAAATATAGGCAACCAACTGTACATGTTTTTAAGGCATGCGCACTTGGAATAAATTTCAAAGCAAAAGACATATTTATTTAGTTTTGGACAAATAATAATATAAAATAACCTGGTCTATTTATAAATCAATGAAATTAATTATTTATTTACAAACAAAAGAACGTTGAATACCCAAATTAAAAGCCACAAAATTAACTAATGAAACAGTTCTAACTTTTATGTTAAGCAAAAGCGTGTTGCGCATCTCAAAGTGTTTATTTAACTTATGGCATAATTCAATTAGTGTTGTATGTCGGTGTGTAAGTTTATTAAATACGCCATGTCCTGTCCTGCAGTGATATATTGATAAATTCCGCGATGGGAACGCGTCGGGCCCGCTTTTAATTAACGCAAATCCGGGCCGCTCGAGCGGATGGGAGTAGTTGTTAGGTGTCTGGCGTCGAGCGCAACATGGCCAAGGGTCAACTGCACACAGCCGCCGCCACCGCCACTCGTTGACTAGTGATCATCGCCGCGGGCCTCATCCGCACTACGCGTAATTAATCTGCAGCCGCACACTGCCCGTGCGGTGCAGAAAAATGACGCAAATCAAATTATATTACGTGCACTCGCCTGTCACAACATGTAGCTGCAAATGTACTTTGTTTGATTGAAAGATATTGATTTTGAAAAAGGGATAATTAAAAAATGATTGTCAAAACAAATTTGCAAAGAGTGATTATGTTAAACATAGTAATGCTAAATTCAAATACATCTTCTCACTTTAAATCACTTCTAATCACATAATGGTGTAAGTAAAGTAATTATGATAAAATTAAATTTATTGCTTCTCTATTTCCTGCTTATTATCAATTAACACCCAATTTGACATTAAATAAATGGTTAATTTTAAATTCATAAATTATAAATATATTGCGAAGAGATTAAGTAATTTATGTTTTAAACATTTTAATAAATTGGAAATTGCTAATTAGAAAAATTATGATGCAAAGGAAACTAAAGCAAGAAACTAAATTTTTTAGAAAGAAAAAAACTGCCAATTTGGCATTTTTTTCCTGGAGTTTAAGTATTCGAAACACTGATTAACCCATTAAAATCAGGTAAGAATCTTACATAATGTATATATTAAGTTCTTTCCTTAAGTTCCTAAGTAAAATTAGTAAGTTTAACTGTAAAAAGTAGCTAGCTTAGTGAAAACTAATTTCAGAGTATTGTTGAGTGTGATCAAGAAGGGTGTAATATTCATTATTTGCATATAATTAAACTATGACAAATACTTAATGGTAGTTTATAAAACGTTAATAATTTGCTGCCTTTATAAGTATCCATATTCTGAACGTTGTACAAATCAATATTATATAAGTGTTAAGTGTCATCTACATAAAAACTAATTTATAGCATTCATACACAAGATATAAAAATTTATATGTTGGTTTATTTACGTTATAAATTAAATTCATCAAGGTTAAATTATAATTATTGCCGAGTCAGCTGGTATGTTTGTTTACATTTTTCGGTCTGCAAATATTTTTCAATTTTGTTGATCAAAGATTGTCACAATTAAACATAAAATTCTATGACAAGCAAAAATTTATCTTACCCCTGTTACAAAATTACATTTTTAACATATTTTTGCACAATACTCATAGCTTTTTATCTTCTTCAATGGCTTCTCTACGTTTTCACATTAATCCCACTCCTCTCTCATTCTCATTGAATTGTGGTAGGTCCCAATTTAATCCGTCGAGTTGAATAATCATTAAACACGATATTTGGCACAATTTCACGTAATCGCTTCTAATCTACTCTATTCTCCTCTACGTTTGCTCAGTTGGTTATTTGAATGATCCAAACGTAACGTGGTTGGTTGCAGGTGAATAATTGAAGAATGCGTGCCTTGAAGATTCTCGGAGATTTGCGGTTAATTTTGTGCGTTCAACGATCGGGAATTATCGTCAGGGTGGTCTAGTGCCCTTCACGCACTAGCACGTACACTATTTGTAACTTTTGTGTGAAGACTGTAAAGTAATACTACAAGTTTCATTCAAGGGAAGTCAGAAGAAGTTTTGACGATTGTTGCGATTATGTAAAAGTATTTTTTACAACTCGCATGTTTAATGTTTAACCACATGTAGTTAGTAACAGAACAGTACGACAACAGAAAGGTGTTGGGATGTTATAAGTAGTCTATTCAAATGTTGTCAACAATAAGAAGAAGGTTATTTTTATTGTAGAATACAAATATGTAAAAGTGATATTTGAGTAAGGAATTAAAATATAATTTTCCTACTACTTTTGAATAAATTAGTATTAAACAAATTTATATTACTTATTGTTAATTAAAATAAAGTCTCACCCCCCCACCACTGACTGCTCAGTACTTGCACCGTTTTCCTATTCGGCAAGATGCAGACTCTCAGCTTATTAGCGGGAATTAAACCCGCGACCAACTGACTCGTAAGCCAGCGCGCTGCTAAGTGTGCTACCGATGTTTAATTATTACATAACTTTTTAAGTAAACAATTATAACATATAATGGTAATAGTTTTAGACACGTAATTTTTTTAAACAACAATTTCGTTGACTTTGTTAATTGCCAACAATTGCGAGCTTGGTTTTCTTAGTGTCGATTTAATTTTCTATTTTAACAATGTAGTTTTCATTATGTACATGAAACGTAACTATATAACATTATCAGCTTGCTGCCTTGCGCGAAAAACGCTTTGGAAACAATATTAAGTAAGTGTATTAGTTACGTTTCGTGACCACACTCAACAATACTTTGATTGTAGTATTCTTTATCGCCAACTTACTTTTAATTCAAGCCAATTTAAGCATTAAGAGTTTAATACAACAATAATTTCTAGTTGCAATTAATTCGTTTTTGGGTAAATCTTTTCATCAACTCTATGATGAACCAAAATAAATCCAAATTTCGTATTTCTAATAGACGATTGAACTAATACTAGCTCAAAACATAAAATAACAATAATAAATTATACACATGCAATGCATTGGTTCTCTTAAAATTCCTTTAAACTTCCCAGCCACTTATCCAATCTTTGTCCAAGTACCCTGTTTATTTTCGCATTGTTTGTTCGCTAAACTACACCCGTAAACACTTCCAAGCGTATAGTTTTGCTTTGAAAAAAAACCCCGAAAACAACACTGAGAAAACAAGCTTCAACTAAAAAGACCCAAAACGGTAAATGCTGCGTGATGCACTCGAATACTTTGATAAACATACACATGACCACTAAGAGCATATATTCACTATATAAACTAGACAAAATGTGAGACTGAATAGACCATGTACGATATGCCAGCCTGAGGCACTTGAAGCTATTCGGCCTCTTTTCTAGACAGACCTAGTCTGAAATATCATCGCTTAAGGGCCAAGTGCTTATTAGTGCCGTATCTGTCAGCTGTAGGCTAAGAAGTGGCTAAAATAGAAATAATTACACTGACCATTATGGACAATAATCGCATACTGTAGTCGACACTTTCTTTGGCACTCCTTATGAAACCTTTGATTTCTACACAAAGAAGCTGTTATGGAATAGTTGGGCGTAGATAAAAAGTTGTAACTGTACAGCCAATTTCCGCATATGTCATACTCATCTTCGTGAGCTACTTGTATTCAGGCTACGCGCATCCCATAATCTATTCTATCATATTTCAATTAAAGCGCTTTTTGTGCGCGAGGGTCGTTATACGTTTAGGTCGTTACACATTTCTCACATGCTGATGCGATGCGCGACTGAACAACAATCGACACTCTCACAATTAACAACCGGAAGCGCGCGCGCGGCGACGGCGGTGAAAGAGTGAGCGGCGAGTTTGCGTTTCTTCGCGCGGACACAATGGACGCAGATATTTTTTATAATATTTCCATCCACCTTCCGCGACTGCTCAGGGAACAATGACTTGTCTAATTACCAACGCGCGGCGTATGCTAGATACTGCTAGAGAATACCAGTTAAAATTGACTTGAATTAATTTAATACTTAAAATATAAAAGTATAAATAATGCAATAATAGATTTTTTTAAAAAAAGAAAGAAACACTTCTATTCCAAGTGTGGAAACTAAATTGAGAAGAGAATTAAAATCTGCTTTCTTAGAAATTAGAAAGAAGGAACAAAAGACTACTTTCGTTTGAAACATTTCTTATATTAAAACAAATTAACTAGTTTATTTCTTGATTTTCATTAAATAGCAGTGATAGAAATCCATATCTTCCTCGTTTAACTAATATTTCAAAAAATAGTTTTTGTACCATATACATTAAGTGGTCTGAAGTAAAGAAATATTATTTAATTATTGGCAATAATAAGAAGACACACTTTACACACAGTTTGTCTCTGTCTAACTGCTTATATCTCCTATCTATTTTCTTTCTTAAAGTGTCTGCACCACTAAATTTTCAAGAATTAATGACACCAAATCAGATTGAGTGATGCACATTTCACGAAAATACGTTACTGGCTCTATAAAATAAACATATTAATTTTATTATTTTATGGAATTCATTGCTAGTTAAGAACATATTTTCTAGGATAACTAAATAATATATATTTTTTGTTCAATTTAACATATTCTGCAATTAGCCTCAGATTTATTCTGTTTTTTAAATTAGAATTTGATATTTACAATCATTTATCAAATATTAATTAGACTATAGGTTAATAAAAGTGATCATTTTCTACAATTTTCACATAAATAGAAAAACAACAGGTTGCTTTGGTACCTATGCATTATTCTTTTCTTTTTCTTCTAAAATACGCTTCATCATTTTTTCCTTTTTGTCTACTCCACTAATCTAAGGTGAGCGTAATTATAATAGCCGTCTATCAAATTGGCGAAACACTCTTGACTGGAAACTAGCTTAGTCATCTAGCAGTCTTTGCAAATTAATCCTTTTCAACGTTTTGTTTCTTTTTATGCCTTATTCTTATATATCTCTAATACTCATGCTATTTCTTTTCAATAGGTCTTAAAAAACGAACAATAGATGAAGCATGTCGTCCGGCCTGCTTTTTAATACCTGCAAGAAACCCACCTGCCTTGGTTATCAAGCCACGCGGTGGGTGTAGAAAAGTTTTGCCACTTGGTCTTAATCGGTTCTTCCAGTCTAGGATAATTTAGTTTTGATCCACTAACACTAGTATAATCCAAGATGGTGCAAAAGTAAGTGTGAGGTTGTGTGGGTAGAGGATAGAAATGAATTGAATGAACTTGGTGTCGGTTCGATAGAACAAGATAGAACAAAATAGAAGAAGAGTTCTTCGTCTACTGCTGACCATGGACAATAATTTTTGACCCTCATCAGATGTGAATTTTGCCCGGATGCACGCTTGCAACCTGTCCAACCGCCCTCTGAAAAAACAAGCGTCTCGCAAGCGCGTTAAAAAATAAAACTGCGCATAACTTTCTCTTCGTGTTTAACGCTGTTGAATTCAAAATTATAATTTAAGGGTTAATTGGAGACAAGTGGCAACTGTTCCATGCCACTTTTTTTTGTTTTTATTCTGTATAGCTTAAAAACTCCAGGTATCATCACTGTTTTGATTGTAATCAAGCCGACAACAAGCTTGATTACAATCAAAACTAATCGCCGATGAAAATTATTCCAGTTTTATTTATGTGTATTGTAGGTGGGTTGGATGCATGCCAAGTGCGTTTAACGACGTCGCGCACGCTACCCACACGCGTCCAACGCAAATCTATATTATTGAAGAAAAGGGTGGATTGTATGGCCATGGCAATTTGAGGAACACATCGCTTAACGACGTTTCATAAACTATCTACGACCGCGTTTAAACGCGATTCGAATTTTTTTTGTCCCCTCGGCGGCCGCATCCGTGTCAGGTGGGTGTTTGTCGAGGGGCGGCAGCGATGGCCGGTGCCTGGCGCGGCTGGGCTGCACGCGACTAGCCACAGGTCATATGCGGCGATGGCGCAAAGTGGTACGTGTGGTTAACACGCTCCGGGCACGCGAATGTCCATAGGTCACAGGACATCGCATCGACCAAACAAATTTTTAAAGGATTATTTTTAGGAAAGTTATTTTTGAAGTTACAATTTGATCCAGTTTAGCATTTAGAAATAGAAGACACTATGCCGTGACAATTTTTTATTTAAAATTAACAGTATTTGACTAATTCCGTTCTATTGCGATAGGGATTTCATAGAATGTCTTATAACATCTGCACTTAAAATTTGAATTGTTTAAAAACTTTAATCAACAATTTATTAATTTATACTAAGAGAATGAGAGAAACCATTATTTATCTGTTTTTTCTAAGAAAATTTCAATCCTAATATAAACGAATAAACCAAAAATATTTACCCTAAAGTAATATAAAAATAATGAGAATATTACTTTTAATTTAATGAAATTTAACTACTACCGATGGAAATAAAGTTGCCTATATAACATCTCATTGTACATTTCCAACAAACTAATTTCCGAAATAATGTAAGCATATAAATTAATTAATATTTACCTATTAAAAAATATATTATTCTTTTCTACTCTGCACATTCTGTTTAAATTTCCAATTTCTAAGAACTTTATTGTGTTGAGCAAAACAAAATACTGAAAGAGAATCTTAGATTCACTGATTTCTAACCTTCCAGATGTAATCTTACAACTTACATCTTATGCTGTTTTAAATCAAAACTTTTAAAAAACACCACCCGAGAAAGGTCCAATTCTATTATGTTTAGTTTTTTTTCCTTTGGTCCTCTTTCTGCCCTTCTTATCCGCGCAACCAGAAGCCGAAACGCGACAGGCCGCGTGCAGCATCGTGATCCAGCAATCTCTCCGCTTTATTTTTATTTTATATTTGGAATTGCGTGGCCGATGACGTCTTTCAGTTAAACGTCTTTTATGATTCGTGAGTCCAGCTCTCCTTTCGCATTGTGTGCCCTCAGTGCAAATGAAAGCCGGCGACGGTTTGAATAAAACGCATGAATGCTACACACAAGAAGCAGAGAAGAAAGGGTGGGTGGACAATGGAGAGTCTGACGACTAAATAGAAAAGATCTGGTGTCACAGATTAGGTTTTTAATTTTAGGATTGAGTTGCGTACGCACATGTGTTTATAGTTTTAGAGTTGAAAAAAAAAACAACCCTAGAGCTATAAATATTAAGTTGAGTTAAATATAGACAAAAGAGGGTTTTAGTTAAGGGAAGTGCTCTAGACGTGAGGAAGTCAAGTAATGCTTTTTGTCTTAAAATATCACGACATGCATTCCCGTTTTAAATATATAATAACTAAACTGAATAAGATCTGTTAGTAATTTGTTTGAGTTGTAATAAGATAGGCAACTTAAAAATCTTGTTTTTTAAGCCAAGTATTCTAATTGGATTTAGCCATCTATAGGTATTCTCTTTGAACAGTTTTATCATAAAGCTTACTTGTACCTAGTATTCGGGTATTCTCGAGAGCTTTGAGGAGAAGTCACCGTAACAACTCTTCGAGGGTAGAGCCTTGAGCTTTTTTTAGTCGCAGTTACTACTAGTATCCACTGCATGGCGCCACCTCATGGACCAACTAATTCAATTGCAGTTTACATAGAGTTTCACAAAGTTTTTTACTCTCTCGCACGTCGTACATTCAGCAAGCCTCAATTTTTTAATTAAGACTAACTACCGCTAATTACATTAGCACCATTACGGCGTGGGGAAACGTCGTTCACAATTTGAATTACGACTACTTTATAAAAGTGCACTTAATACCTCCTTAAAGCTTAATATCACAATCAATATCACTAGTTGTAGAAATAAACATAAAGATATAGTCATGAAATGAATAAAAAATAATAGTCAAGAAACATAAATTAACTGTTGTTTAGTAACAACCGATTCGTAGTAAATTATTTATTAATATTTGAGGTAGATTATCTAGGCAAATTAAGATGCTGTTGTTCAATTTATCTTTTAAGCGATCGTCGGTTGTAAAATGGAGTTTTAAAGGTTTTAGCGTACAAATCGTGTTTGCAAACATCGATATTGTCAATGGCAGCGGCAACGGGCAGTAAACGCCCAAGGTATTCTAAATACGCCGAGCCATTGCAAGTTGGCAAGCTGGTGCCTTATCCGACCAACTCTCTCCTTTTAGCCGCCGCCAGTGACGTCGCCCGCTCGCCACCGCAGTGCATCGGCGGCAATGCCATGGCAACCGGCCGGATATCTCTCCCAGAGGTAAGGAGATTAATTGGAGCCGTTTCTCTTTACAATCGGATAAATGGGTTCGCGCATTTTGGAAATAGACACATTAACCATTGTACGCGCTACCCTCCTGCATACAATTTATACACGTGTCAGTGTCAGTATTCTACCGGGAAGAAACCCGAGGGATGCTAGGCAGGACAAAGAAATCCTCACTGTGCATAAATTCCAAATTTACCAAATTGGGGATTTGTTAATATGTGGTAGATTTAAGAGTTAAAGTTGTACATTATTTATTTGCTCCCTAAACTATCTTCAACGTATAGGCAGATAGCAGGAAAGTCGCACGGTAGTTGTTGGTAGTTGTTACATAAAAAGTTTTGTTAATTATAACTTGAAATATTCTGAGAATTTGATATAAATTAACCCAGAGACTTGTGATGCTTTGAGATATACTTTTCCTGGAATAATATAGGAAATATACCAGAATTTGTTTCTTTAGCGTTTGTTGAATTCAGCATTGCGTCAAAATTTAGTCGATTTCCGGTCTTAGAAAAAATACAAAAATTCAATTTTTATCAAAATTGTCAACACACGCGTCGCGTCCCTCGTCGTTTCCCCTTCAGCAAACACTTTTACTTCCATCGCCGGTATTAGAATTTTATCATTTTCTCCAGCGCGCCAGCTTTTGGACGAGCGAAACGAGCACATAACACACGATCTATAAAAAGCGTCGGAGTGTCAGACGCCACCCTCGACTCGCCACCCTCGCCGAAAACATCCTGGCGCGTACAAATCGAAAGCGGCCGGACGTGCGCTCCCCTCACACCCGCCCGCAGAATACGCCAGCAGTTCGATAATCCGCTGGATTCTGGCTCAGAGGTAGCGAGGGGAAAGCAAATTTAACGTGAGGGTGAATGCGCCGTCGATCCTATTAGGGGGTCGACAGCGGACTGCAAATGGCAGTGACCGGAAGTGATACGCCCACGTTGGACACGCGCAGGAGCGATCTACGGTTCTTTGTCCGAAAACATACAATATCATAAAGGTTTTAGTTTAAACCAATATACTTCAAACTAAACTGTGATCAGAAGTAAATGTCAGCAATTAAAATAATTTACGATGGGGAATTTTCTTTCTGATGTTAATGTCACGTGGAGGTAGTTAAAGGCACGTATGGCCAGCAGAATGGGTAAGGTGTGTGGTAGGCGGCAAGTTCGGTTCCAGGCGCGACGTTAAAAGGTCGTGCACGTATGCGATGCGAAGGGTGGCGCGCGGACCGGCGGCAGGACGCGTTATTGATTTTAACATATTGTCCTCGTCCTCCTGCTATAGTTCTACCCGGTCTGCTCCATTCGATTTACATGCTGCGTATTCACACAAAGAGCTTGAATTTGTACTAGGGATCACTCGATTTATGAGAAAAATTGTAAAATACAAGAGAAAAAATACAAGATGATTAGATAGAATTGTAGTTACTACTATAATAATAAAAAATCTTTATATTTGTTGGAAAGTACGTCAGGAATGACAATACCAGATAGAAAAACAATCAAGAAGACAAATAAACGCCAACAAACTTTTTCACAGCGTTGATATTTGCATTTCGGTTCCGTACACATTTGAATACATTCGGAGTAGTTTTGTAGGGTTGCCAAGAGTGGCGACAGTACTAATGGCATGTCAAGCACAATCATTTCAAATAACTCGTAGGTTAATAAAATTCTTATAAAATTTAGTATATTGTTGAGTGTGATTACAAAATGTTTAAGATTCATTATGTGGATAAAATTTCACTATAACACTTCCTTTTAGTCACTTGGTATATTTTTTAATTTTGTTTTACAAATATATCTTTTAAAATAACCATAGATTCAATAGTTACTAAATATTTTCGTGTTTATTTACTCAATAATATTCATGGTTCCTCCCTCATTTATTATTTTTGTCTCAGTTGCATTGCATTGACTTTGGAAACAAATTAACATTAATGCGGCTTGTTTGCGATGACATTTCACGGCTTTTCGCAATGCTCGAGCGAGCAGTCTTAATAAAAGTCGTCCGCCGCCGCTGCGTAACAAGCAATCGGCATTCCTAGCATCAAAGCACGACTTTAAATGCTTTTAAACGGCGTTTAATATTATAATTATTCCGGTCCTTAACCAACGCAATAAAATTAAAATTAGCTCTACTTCCACCTTTCACTCTCACGCCGTTTTCGCTCTCTTCTTTCCACTTTTCCACGAGGAAAACAAGCCGCAATAAAACGGCACGAAAAAGCTTGCTGTGAAAACATCAAAAACATTTTAAGTTGACAAGTGAAACTTGTTTTTATCTACACATTTTTTAATTGGAACATAAAGTGAAACTAATTCCATATTTTATACACTGATAGTGTTAATAAAAATAAAGTGTATAATGAAAGTGAAAACTTGTAAGTGAATTACTATTATGTCGGAAATGGTGGATGGAATAAATAGGATAAAAGTTTCTTCACAAGCAAAGAATGCAAGTTTATGATTTCATTGCGTCACGACCTATTTTTCTTCGCGTGCTCCGCCAAGGATGTTAATGAAAATCAAGACTGCGACGATGGGGGCGGCGCGCTACGCAAACTGAGTCAAGGCGAAGGCTGCAATTAAAAATCGATCCCCAAACCCGCCGCCGCGTGTTGGCACAGTGTCGGCGGTGTGTTTTTTACGTTTTCTTTTCGCCTCGCGCTTCGCGTGCGCAAGAAGTTTTACGTTCACGCTGCTTTTCCCCGAAGTTTCGCGCAATTTTCTTCCGGGGGCTCTCTTCTTTGCGCGCAATTTTCCAACGAGCACTTTCTCCGCACACTCGTAAATAACGAGGCGCCCCCGTTTGCGCATTCAACAGATTGTTGCTCATCGCCGTTTTATTATATTTTTTCTTCCGGCTTCTCTCGCTTCGTCTGCCTTTTCCGCACAGTCTTGGGCTGTGTTAAATAAGTTGAAGACTTTCAATTAACTGACACTTAACGTGCACGCGACGCGACGTGGCTGTTCTTTTTCAGTTGAGAAAGAATGAAAAGTTTCAAGGTTTTCCAGGAAATTGTCTCAAGGTCAAAAATTCATTAACCTTAAAACAACATCGTCTAAATACTTTGTAGCAGCGTTCAAATCAACCCACAATTTTGTTGAATAATTTCAATTAGAAATTATTTTTTTTCTAAATAATATGAGGGAAGAAAACAATCAAGAAACAAATAAAGATACACAACATATGTGAAACAACTGTTTGACAGCGCTGGTGCTGTCATTTGAGTTCGGCTTGCATTCGGATACATTCGGAGTTATTTTGAAGAATTGTCATCAGTAGCGACAGTACCAATAAATATTCAACCACAATATAATGCAATGACTTTTAAACTAATAAATTTTGGAATATTGTTATTAATTTTTTATTATTTTTTTTGTTTACTTAGACATGTTCTTTACCTTAATACCTTCTAGATAGTTCTTCCTAGATACTTACCTTAACACACAATTCTGTTTATAAGAAATTAATTAATTAACGAAATTCATCTCTACTTTTATGCTTGAACGTCAGAAAACGTTTTCGCAATAAATATACAACTAATATAATATAAAGTGAAAGTAATTTAGTGAAACAAGCGTAAATGTAATAATGCGCCCGGCCCCGGCAATTTAGCAGTTCGCGAGTGGGCGGGCGGGCCACACCAACCGCCGCCTCCGGTAATTAAATACGCGGCGTACGTGTAACATTGGTACGCGCATCGTCCGAGAACAAGGGCTCTGCCTCCAGCTATTTGCACTCGTTGGTGTATGTGCGGGCGGTGAGCAAATGTGGGCCGCGCTCAAGATGGCGGCACCGGCGGTAGCAGTAGTTTTGGACCGAAATTAATTTCAACTTCCCCAGGCTCCTTACAGCGATATAGCGCACAACGGACGGCGCGCTTGCGAGAAACCGCAACCCCGTACAGGGGGGCAGCGGCGAGCGGGGGCGCTAGTTGAGTTTAGTTGTTGCGGCTTTCTCCCGTTCGTCGCCCCGTGCGCGCACCTCATACCATCAACTTGCTTTATTCAGCATTCGGGGGGCGGCGAAACTGTCGTGGCATCAGCAACTACTGTTTTTGAGAAGATATACAGAGTGCGATGGAAAATATAAGTTGTAGTTAATAATATACTGGTTTATTTAGGTTTTTAACTCAATGCAGAATAGGATTAAATGGTTGAAGAATAAAGTAGTACGATAAGTAGAAAATAGGAGTTATCGTAATTTATTGTAGGCTTCTGTTGCATTTTGGAGTGCGCTGTAGAGGAAAACTGATTATAGGCACTAGTATTAGAACTTAGAACTTAGCGAACGTCGCAAGTTTGAAGTCTATCTAATAGGAAACCTCGCAATAGAAAGGAGTATTCCAGGAGGGTGGTTGGTGGTCTTTAGAAATGGGGTGGCAGCAGGCGGCCGAAAACGTTTGTGCACCGTGTGCCGTCAAGCATACCACCCGTCGCCCTCCTCCGCTCAACTCCTAAAGTTTCCTATTTTCTCCATTCCCTTGCCCATTCCAGAACGAAGGAACATTTTTCAAAAATTTCAAATTCCTCTCCAAAATGGCACCCGTTTACCGCTGGAACGGCAAAATCAGATAATCCAACCCTACGCATGCATTATCTCGCCAAAAACACAAAACACACATCCCCCTGCAGATCATTTGTTAATAGGCACAAGAAGAGGACACTTAAGTCGACTATCAAACCATCGTACAATCTCCGAGGAATTGCCTACACTAGTTTTATGCGAGAGGAGGTAGAAGGCGAATGTGGTCGAGGGTTGGTGCACACATATCGCATATTGATAAGGCCGCACATAACCGGATGTGTACATATCATTACTCACTAGGATATATTCAGAGGCGGCAAAGCCCGCGGGCGGTACTGCACACACTGTGCACGAGTGTGGGAGTGTTAAGAGAACGGGTTGAAATAGTAGAAGGCCCAAAAAGGGAACTAGGTAGATGTAAAGTTTAATTGGTCTAATTAATCTAGGCTTTAGATCCATTCCCAAATGCGCTTTAAAATTTTGAGGTTAAAAATCTTAAAATTCATCATATTTTTTAGATGTCCACAAATATACCTAGAAATAGAAATTAGATCATATAATTAGGGAATTATGTTGTTACTTTATGCTTTTCTGTAAACAAATCAAATCTTTGCAATCTTTGAGGGATGAAATCATCTCTTATCCAGATTTGTCAAGTTGCCAACGAGTGGCCCTCTACATACCAGCACGAATTGTTAGTAAAAAAAAAATAACGGCCACATTGTCATTGTTGCTGTTGACAATCTGTAATGCTTCAGATTATTGAAGTATCCTTGACGTTCACCTCTCTACATGACTTTCTATTGTAGCATAATTGTCACTCGATTTTATCGACTTCAATTCATTTGGAAGACACTTTTGTACTATTTCACTCTTGTTTAAAACCTTCTACTACCTTCTTCTGTGTTTCTAATTAAGTCTCTCTTTTGTAAACCTCTAAGAAATATCTCTCTCATATCTTAGCTCTATATTGATATTTCAACGTATACACTCATTACCGTATTTGCATTTGATACAGCAACTTACGCACATGTTCTTAGATCATACCTTTGCCTCAGCGCAGTCCTTGTCATCATCCCTTGACAAAGTTCCTTGTTTCATACGCTGCAACCATGCGAACACCTCCGACACATGCTCGTATTTGATATTCCTTGTGGTGCGCGAAGGCGTCGCTTTGTGTTTGTAACAAGCGTTTGCGACAGAACCGAAATTCGGAATTTCACAATTTCATTTCGGTCGTTCCGCTGGGGAGATATTAATATGCGTAGTTATTAGGTGGGTGGCGGCGGGCGGAGATCCTTTACCTTTGTGTCAACATAGTAGATGTACACATGGCGTAACGACGCTCGTCGCGTTTATTTTGTACTCATCGCTGTGCAAATGGAAAATGGATATTTACTTTGTATGAAGATGGCAAAGCACTCTCAAAGAAGGAGATAATATGGAACTAATTAGAGTTCCACAGGTAACATAAAATTCAATTTTTTTAACAACAAGAAACACACATCAAATTTAGTTCAATTTTATTTGATAATTTCAGTATGTAAAAACAAAAAATAAACAATTTAAGTATTACCACTTAAAACTCAAATCATCTAACATACTTTTTCATTTTAAGGTATATTACTTTTTAATTACAATAAATTACTGCATTTCTTAGTCCGCACAGAAATTGCTTTCTGCCCTTTACATTAAACAATACTTAAATTATTAAGGTTTTAATTGCAACTGTTTAGTTCATTTGTAATCATTATAAGTGGCTTAACAATGTGGCTTCTTCAGGGTAAGATAAGCTCAATTCCAACTTTGTCTAACCTTATTTTAATTTCAAATAAAATACCAATTTTAAATCTCTTCAAAAATATCAATCTATCTACTTTCTATCCTTAAGTTTATTTGAATTCATCACCAACGACAACCCTTTTCTCTATTCAGTTGACACTATACTAGCTAGTAGCTAGTAATGTGGTAGGTAGTCTGTTGCGGCAAACAGTTCACAGGTATATTTATTTGCATCACATTTTATAACAGTTTTACATCCTTGTATGCTTCCTAGGTAGTACGTATGCAAGTAGTGGTAGGATGAGTTGGCGAGCGGGTACCGGGAGGGTAACGCCAACCCTTTTCCGGCAACAATGCGCACCCGGGAAGAGTTATAGGAAGAGGCTCTTTTTTGCATATCGAAGGGAACAATGCATTCGCTGCGTTTGCATATCCCATGGCCCACATTAGTTAACGAAGGTGCGAGACGAGAAGAGTACACGATTTGCGACGTATCAGTCTAGATTCGGAAGTTGGGATGGAAGCTGTGATGAGAGTAAAATTCATCAAGTTTAGATTTAGAAGTTTTAATAATTTGTGTTGTGTCAATTTTGAGATTCCTTGCTTTTTATTTCGGTGAGTTTCTTTATTATTTTCTGTTTAATTTTGGTGGAGAGTTATGAGACGAGTTGTTGAGATTTTCGAAAACCTTTTAAGAAAAGCGGATGTTGTGAGATGCTAGCACTTACAAGATAAAACGTTTTAGCACGCTTAACACAAACAGCGCATAAAAATCATGTTCCGATTTAATATTTTATTTGATCAACGCGTTGAAAAGTGTTCGAGAGGCTCTGGTCGTACCATATCAAATACTGCTTCTCGAAAAAACTTAATTAATAAAATAAATCACCTTAATCAATCTGAAATATTTTACACTAATTTTATAAATCAATGAATGACTATTTGTTGTTATAATGATTGATTCTGATTGAAATGACTGGTTTATGTTATTTTATCAAACATTGATTGCTGTTTTGGTCTACGATCGCAACTCGCATAAAGACATAAAAAACTTACTTCTTCATCCCTTAAATCGTACCCAGTTTCCTGAGAGTTTTCCCCGCGACGCCTCTAACGTGTCTTGCTTTTCTAAACACTTTCATGTCATCTACATTCACGGCACGTAGTTCCGGGATTGTGCTCGCCACTCTGGCGCGTTTTAAAATTCATTACAAATTATATCAGCTGTAAAAATTGCCTGTTTTTTAAAGTATTCTTCATGGGTTCCAAGTTTACAAACTTAAGCCTATATAATTAACTAGTTTTCTTTCATTCTAGAATATAATTGCAGTGATTATATTTTGATCAGTCTGTGTATTGTTAGGCTGTAACATACATTAGAAAATGGATGTCATTTGTGGTCCATGATGCTGTCTCCCTCCGCCATTTTGTACACACCGTGGCACGGCCGGTCGATTGACCAACGCACGTGCGCACGTCCTACACACAGAGTCGCCATTTTCAATAGCTTCCCCTACGCGTCCAAACTGTATAGACGCCATGCTGTGTGCAAAATTTAGTGTGCTTGACCAACGTCCAACCAGTCTGCACTTTACCAGATTATATTTCCCTCATTAGACTCATTCAATATTTAAAATGCAAAGATGCAAATAATTTGATAATTCTTACGCTGTGTGACACGAGGCAAGTGAGTTTCAACCTGAACTTTTTTTTAATTTTGATATTTTGCTGTTTAGAGATAAATTCCAATTAAACTGTTTGACACAAGACCATAAGCTAACTGAATATGTATGGTGTAACTAGTCTTCTTGAATTCAATGACGTTTTTCTTGATTTATTAATTAAACTTTTTAAATAAACAAACAAACTGATGTAATTGTGTATTATTCAGCAATGATAATAAATAAAATTTATTAAAGATTAATATAGGCATTGACATAAAATATAGACAATTTGATCAGTGAGTGAGTGAGTGTAAGAGATGGAAATTAAAATTAAATTTCCTAAGATTTAACTTTACTGTGTTTTAATGTAATAATTTTAAAAATTTCTACCCAAATGAAGGAAACCTTATTATTAAAAGTATTATTGTGTTTATTTTATTTTGTTGATAGTTTATAAAGAAAGATTTCATTAATTATTGTTTTTCTATGGTTGGATAGGACCGTTGGTCGATGGTCTTGTATATGTACAAAATATATTATTATAATTGTAATAATTTTTATTTGTAGCTAATTACTTTTACCTAGATCTAACTAAATTTAACTCAAAAAACTAACATTAATAAACGATGTATTGTTGATATGGAATTGAATTCATCTTAGTGTTTTCCTCAAGTTCAAATAAAATTGAGAATCACATGACAAGTAGTAAATGAAAACAGGATCTCTGAGTGATTGCCAAGACAAGTGTATAGGTATCTGAGTACTAAAAGCTAATATCGTGTGTTTTGAACAACGTAGATAGAGATACAAAGAAGTAGAAAAGATGATTCAGAAAAAAAAATAATCAAAACACACAAAAAAAAACAATTTAAGACGTAGAACCACGGATGACAGGACTAATATAATCATGATAAAAAATAATGTTATTAGAAGATACTTATAGAAAAAATATGTTTATTATTATTATTAGAGAAATTTTATTATTAATATAAAATATTCAATTCTATGATTGTATAAATACAAAGAATATATATTTTTTAAAACTTTGCATAACTGATATCAAAAAACATATTAAAGGTAATAGTAAATTAGAAAGAAAATAAAGTTAAAATTATTTATTTCGAATTTTTAGGAATTAAAATTTAACTGCTTATGAAGAAACGCAAACCGGATCTTAGCCGTTGCCCGAATAATGTAAATAATAAAGAAGGTTTTTAGTTTATTTTTTAATTTGTAGGCAAACAAGTTTTTTTATCCCGTTTTTTCTAAAAACTCGATAGTTTCACACAAGAACAAGTTAAAAACTTGTATTTCAATTCTAAACGCTAAATTAAAAAAAAAATGACAACTTGGAAACAGGTCCAAACTTGTTTTAAAATGAGTTATAGTTTAGTGCTCTTGTAAATTTCTGAGTTTTTATGAACTTGTGCTGATATTTTATAATCTTTCAAACAACAAATTTAGATGCGTGATGATTATGTAGTCAATTCGAGAAATTTGAAATTATTAAACTGCCTTAAATTTGCTTCCTTCCAGTACCAACAGCAATTCAAGCACCAAAATCATTTAAGATTTCGTTTTAAGTTTTAAGATAATACTAAATCATATGAATTACATTAGTCAACAAATAGAAACAAGTTTTTAATTAAATCCCTTTTTTTAAATAACAAATCACAGAATTATATCTTTTAGATCATCTTGCTGTCAAACAGTGATGTTCCACATCAAACTCTTTCTGTTTTATATTCTTTGTTATGCCTGCAATTACGACTTTAATCCCGTCTTAATAGCTTGTAGTATCCACCCACATGTCGTCATAAAATGCTCGAAAATTGAATGAGGAGATAAACTTTTTTTGCATAATTAAATTACGCGCACTCATTGAATTGCGGCGCTCTCAATGTCGAGCTAAACGCGCCGCCTTAAAAAGTAAATAAGAGTGCAAAGAACGCGCTAGCGACGCCGCCACCGCAGAGGCGGGCATGAAAGTTGCATAATTTAACCTCGCGTACAATCAACAAGTAAGATAACTTAAAAATTCAGCTTAAAGAAGAGCAAACTTGCTTAAAACGACATAGCCCAGAGATTTAACACCAGAATGAATAATAAACGTGTTTTTTATTGTAGATACTTGTAACATTCAGATGATTAATACTGCAATTTGTAAACAAATATATTTTTGTGCGACATTTTATTTTCTTAGGGATATTACTCTCCTATCTTAGAAGAATAATAAAGCAAAAGTTGTAAATTCTCTCTCTGGGATAAACTACCGACCGATGGCTAATGTCCCCGCCGTCGTTGTCCCCGCTTGCCGCCACCCCCGCAGCCCGGGAGCGCGCGCGCGGCACTAGGGGCGCTCGCAACACACTGTAATCAATAAGTGTCCGCGGCTAGTGGCTAGCGGTTGCTAGGGCGCGAGGGTGGGTTGCTAGGCGCTGTGGTCGCTAACAACCCTCGGGGGCGAGCGCGCCGAGTGTGCGATGGCGTCATGGCGGCCATGTTTACCCACCTGCTACACACACGACAACGGCGGCAGCAACGGCGCACATACGCCCATCGCGCGCCGCCGCCGCAGCGCTCTCGCTTCGGCCGCTGGGTCCTGGCGGCTTGTTTGTTTTCAATTTCAAACTAAGTTTATACACGCTCTTATGTAGATTTAGTGTAGAGCTACGCGGGGGCAGGGCGGGGCCGGGCTGTGATCCACTTCGGATGCCGGTTTCGTAAAGGTAAAGCTCCTAGGATACCCGCAACACACGCTGATTCCTTCGGCAACTTGCGCACAACTTGCTGGAGAGAATCTAATATGTATTGGGAACTTAGGTGGAAATTTTGTTTTTGGATTTTGGATTTACTGGAGCTGATGCAGTAAAGTCAAGCTATGAATTATTTTACATATTTTATACGAATTTAATTTTAATTGTTTATGTATTATATCAAAAGGACTAACCTCTATATAGAGACATAACATACTGAGCTTTTACCCTAAAATGTTGCAAATTGAAAGCAAATGTTCAGATTTTTCATTATATGAAGTATGAAGAGCCTCTTAACCTTAAAATTAATAAACTTGTTAGTTTGACACTTCTTTAAAAACAAGTTTAAGTCATTTCTCTACTTCCTCAAACAAATTCTAAACAGGTATTTTTACTTTTACCCTTTAACAAGTATTAAAATGACTTTTAAACACGTTTAAATAAAGAAAACTATTTTTTCAGATATTAATTACACCTATGTCAATTTTTTTGATTATTTATTTTTCTTTTGAGTAGTACTTGTAGGTTCTTATAAAAATCTAAAACCTTTGTGTTAATAAAAATACGATAAAACATGCATTTTTAATTCTCAGACTTTGTTAGAACGAGAAGTCTGAGACTTGTTCTGACTTGATTCTGACCTAATTAATTAATTTTGTCTACTCCTTTTACACAAATTTCAAGTCATTTTCTCTGCTTTTTAAATAAATAAAGTACAAATTTGGTCTCTTCTAAAATGGTCTTCTATCGTGTGTTGAACAATAGTTTTAGTTTTTCAATAAAGCACGCTCTGAAGTTAAAATAACAAATCAATATACAAGTATATAGAAAATATCTTAGAAACACACCATAAATACAAATTTCTAATTCATAGACTTGTTTCGAGTTGTTAAATTCTAACAAATTCACTTTGTTACTCTATTAAAATAAATTTCTAGACATGTTTCAAATTTAATTTTGTCTAACCTCTTATCAAATTTTTAGCAATAATTTAGATTTTCAGCGAGTAAATAATGGTAAGTTGTAATTTGGAAAAACAGTATACAACTTAATAACACAATATTTATAACAATTAACATATGTTACAACAAAAAAATATCTATCTATTATCAATTTCTTGGTTTTCATGTTTTCCATTAAGTCAGTCTCATCATCCTGAGGGAAGATTAATCTGCAAGCTCAGATTTACCAAACTCATGCATAAACGTGTTAATATAATGTTAATAATCATCGCCGCTCGCAAAATAGAGCACTAATTTCGTTGTCGAACGCCGCGCATCGGCGCGCCACTAACCAGCGCCGCCGCCGTCCCCGGAAAGTTAATATATATGTTAATCAGGAATGTGCGGCGGGCGCGCGTTTTGCGCAAAACACTTATTGGCTGCTTTATTACGCCATCGTTTAATATACGAGCATAACCTCAGCTCATCGGCGCGGGCGAAACTATCCGCGGGGCGGCTCTGCCCAGAATTTAATACGCCACGTGGCGGCAGCAACGGATGTACAGATCACTCCAAGTAGTCGCCGTTTTATGTCGCGCGACGTCAAATCTTATTCTTATAAAAGATATATTACACATCATTCTGTAAGTGCTCCGTTTTATGCTAGCATTGAGTTATGCTCATGACAAGAGAGGGTTGTGTAAAACTTTAAGGTCGAGTAAAACATTCATGCGATAACGAAGGATTGTTAAAGGTTTTTAGGAAAGAAGGATTTAGAGAAAATTAAAAATAAATGAGGATACTTAAAAACTAATGGAAAGGTTTATTTTTCTTTGTTTCAAAAAGCCAAATGTTGATTAATTCATGTTACTGACGTAACCTAATTTATTGCAAGTTTAGTCGAAATAAAATTAAATTCTCCTTCTATATGGCAAGAATGATTTATTTAATATCCGGTCACGGTCAGGCAAACAAGGAGGGCTCGACCAAATTCGTTTCTAATATGCGCGTCATTCAGCCAGACACCCTTTTAGGGCCGAAGAGCGTGCGCAGATGATGGATGGCGTGTTTATATGGCGAGTGGCCGGCAGGACAAAGGTCAGAGGGTTGGCGCGCTAGTCAGCCCTCGGCGGCAAGGGTCAATTGGCCGGCACGTATAGACATGTGTTCCTAATTCCCTACGTGCAGTCCTTGGCAAGCCTTTCTCGTGATACCTTGTGCAAACCAAGTGACCTAATGAAATAAGCATGAAGACATGACAGGAAAAGGATCGAGCAGGTAGCAAAAATGGAAATGTAATTCAACTGTTATTCTCCTATTCAACAGACTAGGAAACAGAGAAAGCTGGAAGGAATGTAGGAAATAGAAAACTGGTTTCGATCGGGTTTACGCGTGGCACATTGGTAGAAGTGGATTGGAGTTGTTGGAGTGTTAAGAATGTAGTTTGATTGAGTTAGCATAATTTGAACACTGGGTTTGAACAGTTTGGGATGAGGTTAGAGAAAAGGTTAGAACTATGGTATAAAAATAGGCAACTGTATTAATTGACTTGGTGTGATTAGAATAGAGGGTTAAGAAGTAAAAATATTAAGAAGATCTTTTCTTACCGCATTTTCTTACAAATATTTAAGATTAAAATTAAAGACTATCCAACTATATATAACTGATTAATTGGGACTAGAATAGATAGAAGGATAACGATTTCTCACTGTATTAATGATTTATCTATTTGAGCCAGTAAGACTCATATAACGGTTAAAAAAATAATGAGTTGAAATAAGCCAAACCTAATAATTTTTTTGCTTCAGAAAATCGTTGAATGTGATTATGAAATATTGAATTATTTTTTATTAACTATAACATTCAAGTAGTAATTTATTTCTAAAACGTTTTTGGTTTGTTGCATTCTTCTGTATAAGGTTTATTTAATATTTACTTAATTGTATACTCAAGAAAACAACAAACCAAACATATTTTACAAATCAACATTTTTAGGTTAAAATACCCAAGTTAGAAACCTTTATAATTCACTCAATTCCAACCAAATTCTCGAATTCCATTCAATCACTAAGACTTAATAACCAAAAATATCTAATTTAACCTAAATCTAATAAATTTCATCTCACATTTTTTCCTACTAATAAATAATCTCCGTTTACTGTCAATTTTGAAAATTGCTTTTTATTTTGTCCTCATCTCATTCTGGCTTCTTCCTCCGAAAATGAGTGTAAATTGTTCGTTTGAAAATGAATAAATGGCAAGGCGTCCTATTGTATAATCTATGCCTCTCGTGCTAATAATAAGTCCCCCTCGAGCGGGCGCCGCCTTTGCCGCCCCCGGGCTCGTGCACAACATAATGGCAATTGTGTCCTTTGTTTGGGACGTCGCAAACCGCGTTCGTTAATATTATTAATTGTTTAGTAGTGCTACGCAGCGCGCACGCGAACGCTTTCAAGATCGCTTCCCTACCCGATGAGAAATTTGCTTTGTGTCTCGCACGTCATAGATCTTTGTCGCTGAGAAACTCGGCAAAATGCTGCATGACGGATTTCCCGATACTTTCGCAGCATACCCCTTACGTCACATGTGCAACGTACAACGAATTAAACTTTGAATATGCCGAGACGAAATTATTTCCGCAGCGTGAAACTTTAATTCATGTCACAATGCGGCAAATTGATTATTTATATATTGAGCGTTTTTATTTATCGGACTCAGACAGCGCTTGTTTTAGTTCACTCGCTAGTATTGTTTTAACCTCTGGCGCGCATTTCACACAGTTGGCAGTCCTTTTGTTGCGTGACTTTGACGTCAAAGTAAGTAAAAACGTCGCTCGCTTGCGGTGACATTGTTTAAGTCAAGGGGTGATTTGTGTCCCGAAACGAGAAAGATATTGCCATGCAATAACGTTAACCAATTCCTAGCCTGCAACATCAACTTGTATGTTGCGTGCAGAATCGGAGTTTGTTTTGTGAGAGACGTCAGCAAAACATGGAGCAAAAATGCGCGATAATTTGTAAAATGTGTAAAACAATAAATTTTCCAATTTTCTTACACACATCTCAATTTTAGCAGACAGCATTCCACTTGAACATTTTCGCAAGTTGCGCTAACTGAGGATGGAGATGAAGAGAGAAAATTAAAAATAATTCGCGAGAATAAACTGCAACCTGTTGAACAACCATGGTGGTAAAGTTGCCAGCACGCGAACCGAGAAGATAATTAGAAAAATGAGCAGTACGAAGACTGACGTTGAACAAGAAGGGCTTACAAGAAAAGTATACTCAACAGATTGTCTTCTAAAATTTATTCCAACCACACCGTAATGTTTTCATTCAAGTTTGATTCATTGTATCTGAAAAGAACTTTTTTCCTGTAAATTCATCAATTTTATCTTCCATTCTATGCCACTTCGACATCCACACACTGAGTGCAGTGCATCGTTGTTACTTTGTGATGCTGTCAAGTAGAGACTCATAAGTTGAGTCCATACTCAGTGAACGCTCGTCATCTAAGGCAATATAATATTCCACGTTTCGCCTTTCAAACGCACACCCCCAATGCACTGTAATTAATATTTCATGCGCTGCTAGTGAACCGCAACTTTCCATACGCCTCTCGAGTATCAAAGTGCATACATGGATTATGATCAAGGTAACTAAAATCAAAGCTTTCTTAAAGAAAAGGATTTATTGTTGTAAAGTTGGTTTCCTAGAGTATTGTTGCATGTATGACCCAGGTGGCCACACCCAGTCCTTACTTTCCTTCTACTCAATCCAACACACATTCTGAATTAGAGTTGGAGATCACACTTTCGCAGACATAAAGCTTTGAACCTAACCTAGAAACTTTTGTAATATTCTATCTAAATTCAACCTAATTTCTAATATCCTTTGATATTTGTACACCTCCTATATATAAAATATATTCCCTCTGGTAGAAATACGAGGAGGGTATTTTTGGTTGTAGCAGGATGACAAACCCATTCCACTTACTCCAACCCACCAACTCCTCCATTCTATGCTCCATGGCATGTTCGCGTTCCCCAAATACCACCGGCCTTCACAAGCCTTTCTAATCCCTATGCGCTGGGATCTAAAATCCATAATCCCCCTTTTGCCGCCGCCGTCGCCGCCGCCAAGCAACCACCTAGCCAACAGAAACCTCCTGCTATATAGCTGAAGGTGCACAAACACCACCCGAAAATCTCCGGCATTCTCTATCCACACACTAACAAGGCATTTCACTGATGCTGATCTGGTTCCTTTTCCTACAAGCTTCATTCCCTCTATGGCATCTAGCATTCAGAACCTAAGTCCCTCTCTAAGTCTCCAACATGCATTAGACGTAACCTCTATCTGCATAATTACTAATCGAATTTTTAAACATCCAAGACAAGGAAACCAAAAGTCTTGGTTTGGGTATTTAAAGATTTTGCTGTTATTTAGTAATTAATCATAAGAAGAAAAGTAGGTTTTGATATTCCTTGATGCAAATTGCAAGAGTAATATTAGTTTGTAAATATTTTATTACTTCCAGATGAATTTCGTGCATCGAGTAGAGAATGATGAGTTAGAGTGCGGTTCGAATAACGCTCAATACAAACAAGAAAAACGCGCTAACAATAAAAAAGAGATATCAGCCGAGAAAAGCGGTGGAAACAAAGTTTTACTTTGCGCCAAAAGTTTGCGACGTTTGCGCGTCATCCGCGTGAATGATGAATGATTTATATCGACAGTGACATCGACATTTCGGCTTGACGAAAAGTGCACGTGAAGCAATAAAAACATGTGAGATAACCGAAGAAAATTACAATATTAACTTTGGGTCGCAAGTTCACCAAGAAAAGTTGATAAAACTAAGAAAGGCATTCTTAAAAAATTCAAGTACACATTTCCAAACTTAGAGAGCATTTTCCGAGGTCGATAATTAACCTTCCTCAGAAAGTTACGGAGTAAACAATAGAGTTTAAAAAAGATTGTTGCTTGATTTCAAACATAAATTACTTTGGTTTTTATTAAATAAATCTGTTTTTACTAATATACATAATAATTAATTATATTCACATTTTTAAATCAATAAATCATTTATTTCTTACTTTTGTATCAAAAAAAATAGTTTACGTTTGTATGTAATACCATAGGTCCACCTTCTAGTTCAGTTTCGGAATTCTTGACGTCTTTGACATTTCGGGTGGCTTGTTAGAGAATACTCCCACCTTGCTTGTATACCCCCAATGCGCCCCCCGCACACATGCCTCGTGTCATGCACTTCAGAAAGCAAATATAAATACCTTCCCATCGCTCATGTCGTTCGTCCTTTCCATGCTCGCCCCCACACACATTGCGCCTGCTTTGCTCGCTGCCTCCTTCTCTTGCGTCATCGCCCGCTTTCAGCTCGGTCTTTATCATCCTGGAACGCTCGTCCTTCGACATGTCATCCTCACATGGTAGAAACGCATTTGCAACCTTCGCAACGCTTCGAAAATGTTTTATTGGGATGTAAAACTTTCAGTGGGAGATTTCTCTCAATTCACCTTCATCTCCACGCGGATGGTTAGTGAAACAAAGAACGAGAAAGAAGAGAATTGGAGAATAATAAGAGTAGAGTAGTCTTGTGTTTTCGTCGGCATTTAAAGATGAGGCAAACCTAATTTAAATTTCATTATTTTTATAATTGACATCGTTTAGATTCAAGTCCAAAATCAGAATGCTGAATTTATGCCATGAATTAATTAACGACATAAGGTTGATAAGGAACTGAGGCAAACACTCGAAACGCACAAAAAGAGTTTTTCCGCTCTTCGGAAATATCGCGATTTATAGCGCAAGTGTTCATTCTGCAGAAACTGATTTATCGACTAATTTCTACACCAACGTAGCATCTCAAGTAAATGGTTCACAAGAACTCTGAACACCATGATGATATATGTGCTATTAGCTTGCTTGAACCTCCTCGTCGTAAATATTTTACAACTCTTTACAATCAGCACACAAAAATGTGGGAAACAGGTTAACACCGTAACCCGCTTACAAACCAACATTGTACAATCCTGCCCAATTTAAAGTGCAAACCCATCTCGGAGATAATATCACTCTTCTGGAATAAATATCTCCAAGACTTTCCCCCTCTCTAGCGATGCATTTGCATACGTGATGTATCTTGTATCGCCGCACGCCAAAGGAAACAAAAGTCAAGGAAAATTTAACACCCTAAGGGGCTTATTTCCAAGAGCAAGCAATATAATGTTTGCCGTAGAAACGCAATAAATAATATGCAAGTCTTTGAGCCGATGCGGCGGCGTGCATGCCCGTAGGTATCAAACGCAGTCGTCCACCGGCAGCTCTCAACGCGCCCGTTTCATGGAGGCGGCGAGTGCTGATGCTGGGCGACCGGAAAATGTTTCGGATCAAACAGAAAACATATAGAAGGTGGTTGAGGAAGTCTGGCGGCCTTCAGCTAAGCGTGAGAGAAACAAACGCATGAGGGTGGCGGAATGAAATTCAGAATATAAAACAAAGATACTTTATGAGAGAGAGAGGAATGTAAGATTTATAAACATTTGTTTAAACTATAACAATATTGGCATGGATTTATTTACTAAGTAACCCCTATTTTTAGGGGTTTTTAGACATGTCAATTTGCAGCGTCCTAGATAAACTCGACAACAAAATGTCACAAAGGCAACACAAGGCAATAAGGCTTTTTTGATGCGCCAGCTTAAACTCCTATCTTGTCCCAGTATCTTCGCAATGAACGAGCTTGCTGCTGTGCTGCAAGTAATAAGGACGACTTGGTCCTGCAATACGCGCGCAACTACCAGAATTTACCTTGCTATCGCCTCCAGTAAGTAAGGTGGAAAACGTACAATTGTGGAAACGATCCAGACGAACAACGGGAAAACCAAGCAAACAACTGACTAAAACTCCTAGCGCCCTAAGTCCTGCGGCATTAATAATAACGAATTGTTCTTGTTTGTTGTAATTAGAGATATAATTCTCCATCGGTACATAAAGAAGACTCACATGTAGGTTCACATTTCACTCTTAGATACCAGCTGGAAAACAAATTGTTGTTTTCCTAATGGGACTACTAACTTGCTTGCACCTGATACTTCTAAAACATTCAAGTGCGTGCAAAAATAAACCACTAATGATGTTCAAACGCCACGGGTGTCAAACCATGATAATCCATCCTATTCGATCAACTTCCGTGTTTTCCCATCATCCGCCGATCGCTGATAGAATTGGGATGAGTGTTTAATCCCTCCATTGTTACAGCACACAAGTAGCGTTGGTAGGTTGAAATGTTAAAAAATGATCGTTCATCTCAGGCACCCTTCTATTAGACAAATACTGATGCACAATGAAAGCGGATTGCAAAAATACTAACAGTAGTCGTATTGATAGTGACTTGTGCCTTGTTTGCTCTTGGAGCCAGGCAGAATGGATCTGGTGAATTCAGGTAGTTGGGGAGATAAATATTGAATGGTTTGTGCAAATGTCAATTGTGAGAGTATCATTCAATTCTAGTTTGTTTTATGGAATTTGCTTTATCACTATTTAATGTTTGAATAGCAGCCAGGAAATTTGAAGTACTGTGATGGTTTTATTTGGAATTAGAGGTGTTTTAAAGTGTAAATATTTCTAATAAAAATATTCTTCAATTTATTTTACAGAAAAAGACAACTAAGAGGTAACAGAATAATTATACAAGCAACATATCATCTAAAATGCTCTTCAACAATTACAATTCTTCCCACAAGAATATTGTGTTGTAGCAGAGTTCAAATCTATTAAAAAATAAGAAAAAATAAAACAGTGAAATTTATCTAAGGTATGCTCTCCATTAATTAATCCAGTTGACCGCAAAGCAAAGTCTCTAAAACTAGTTGCTTATTGAATGCGAGAATCTAATGGTAATGGAAATCGCGTGCTTGTTGCAAAAGTAACCTCCCCATGTGTGTGCCTCATTCCAAAGTACATTAGAGTCCCTCTTTATTCCGTCGTACGACATAAATTTTCCAATTTCGAGAGTCGCGCACGCGATGTCGGGCCCCGGCCACGTCGACCCTCACCGCCGCCGCTCTCCGCGCGTATGCATGTTCGTGGCGCTGCCACCGCTGCCGGGCGAATCTCCAGTTTATTTCGCGCGGGGATGGCTGGCAGGGCGGCGGCGGTTCGCAAACTACTTCGAAACTAAATTAAGCCTCGACGAAGGCATCTGTGACCACACCCCGCGATGCGCAGACTGTGAGGACACCCCCAAACATCGGCAACATTTGCATGTGACGTATTTTATTGCTGCCATCAGGATAAACTCTCCGCCGTTTTAGATTGCAACGTTCACAATACATACGCTCAATTTCAAGATGCGTGGACGAAGTAGATGGAGGCAACGTCAGCCACCCCTCAAAGAGTTTTACTTTCGATTGCGACGAGATGCTTTTTTCTGCTCCTTCTTCGAAAACGGCTACCATGTGTCTCATCCTAAATGTATTAGAAAGATGTACAACAAGAAAGGATCTGTTCTGTTGGGAAAAGAAAAAACTAGTAAATTCTGACTCAATTTCTGAAATTTGGATGTTTTCATGCTTTTATTTTATTCTTGATATTTGAATTTTGCTTGCTTTTGGACCCAAATCTAAAAAAATTTTTTCCTTAAATCGTGTCATCAAAAACTCCGAGGAAATTATCGAGAAACAATTTTAAAACCATTCCGCACAGTACTTTGTCAGAGTGCTGGGACTGAGATGTTTCCACCGATCAGATTGCAAATTCAAGCGCAACGACGCGTGAAGACATGTAAATTGTACCGGTGCGTACGTTATTTTTTCAGTATCATACTGATTCTTGAATTGTGAAATAAATCACACGTCAGCCCATCGAATGACAATTGTGCGTGCGCGCCGATGCCATCAATCCTTCATTGATAATCGTTCAGTTATGACAGTCTCGATGCGCTAGCCGCGTTGAATGCATCTAGTTACCGGAATCAATGCATCGCCGATAACAATGCATGCCATATATGTGCCTCCGTCCGCACCCGCCAACCCCTCGCCAGTGTTGTTGTGGGATTTTGCATGTGGGGTTGTGAATTTTGCATATACACGCATGTCTGTCGGCATTGATGACGCGGGTATCCCCTTTTTTGCATTCGCACGGAAGCTGCGCGACCCCCGACCGATGTTGATGTCTTCGGGGTGTTTTTTTCATTATGTCAATTGTTAACCCTTTCGACCCCTAGAGTCCCAAGCGGGGAATATGACACCGCATTGCATTGTGCAATTCCTTTGCTAGTCAAGGGATGCTGCGCGACCTTTTTTTCTTCGCATGACCTTTTACGCCATGCAAAGGAAATCGAGGTCAAATACGTTACGCACATTTATTATATCACATCCGACACATACTGGATGCTGGCAGGTAGCGAGAAAAACCCTTTAATATCGGGATAACATGCAAAAGGGCGATGTGAACATGTTGGATGAGCATGCTGAGCGGGAAATCGGGATGGTATGAGATGAAATGGTGTACCTTTTACGCTAATTAGTGGAATTACGAGCGAAGGGTTAGACTGGTCGAGGTAGAGATATGTAGCACATTCATGCGCATTATTAGATTTACAAGTTAACTTAGGGGCGAAGAAAGGTAATATTTTCATGAGAGTAAACGACGGGAGGAGATTTATCTAATTTGCAAAAATAACTAATTACAATTTAATTTTGGAGGGAAGCTGCCAGTTTATATACAGTTTAGCTCTATGCAACTCAATAGACAAATTATTAAAGCATTAGAAAACTATCAAAATATAAGAATAATCTAGAAAGATGTCATGGCTTTTTTTTTATTGCTACAGCATAAATACCAAGTCAATGAAATCTATTAGTTCTAGTGAAGTAGTGCAACCAGTAATGTAGGAGGACCTTCGGTAACCATAGCTTAGAGTATTTTTAAAATTCTACATCTTTACTTTAAAGGAACTCTAAAATTATGTTGATATATCTTTAACATACTACAACACTTACTATGATTCAATTGGTAAAACGTTATCGGCATCTTGCCTTATTCAGTATAGTATACCAAGTGAATAATAGTAAGAGTTATAGTAAGATTATCAACATAATGAATCTTAAACACTTCGTAACCCCACACAACAATACTCTGAGTACTCAGAAAAATTTATAAAATGCGTGGCAAACAGTTACCAACCAATCAACCACACTTACTCCATTAAAATCTAAGTAAATCTTCTCCCATTTTTGGTACCACCAATGTTCTTCTAGTAAAGTATGAAAATTCAATGCAAGGTTATACAATTAATAATTCTCTCAATTAGATAATCCTTTCTTCCTATCACACCTTGCTTCTTAAAAAAACCTAATAGAAGGGTGTCGGGCCTTCCAGATTTAAATTTTCTTCCACCCTATAACAAATGCAAAACCCAATATTCCCATCGGCTCATCGATAATCCTCTCGCCTATTGATCATTACCTGCACATTGCATCGATAACAAACCTCTATAATTTGCCTGCATACATAATTTCACACGAGCATTCTGCCGGCTGGAAGGAAGTTAAATCCGCACCTAATAGGCACAATTCGCAAACAACAATGGCATCTAGGCCAAGGTAATAGTATCGAAAAAGGGTTTTATTCAAATCGGCTGCCGGGTGGCGTAATTTGAATATTCGGCTGCCAATAACGGAAATCTTTTATGCGATTTCCGATACAACTGCCGACGCATGGATTACCGGCTGCGATCGCATGCAAATTTCGCGCCGGAATCGAATAATTGCCGCTTCTGCCATCCGAATGTGATATTACCTGTCACCAGGTGAACGGCGGCAATGTGCTAATGTAAGAGTGTAACTTGCTGCGGTTTACAACCAGCGACAGGATTCGATTTCGAGTCGAACGAGATGAGCGCAAGTTTGTTTCGTGTTTTATGGCGTTTGGTATAAAGTGACAACTTTGCCTGCTTGAACATCATCAAATTTGTATATTATATTTTATATTCTTCATTCCAGTCAGTGCATACGTAAACTGACATCATGCTATACAAAGTGGTTAAGATAATTGCGCATTTTCCAACCCAATTCCAGAATATGATACAATTGGAGACTACACGTGTAGCAGTTGAAATATAAATTAGATTCCAAGCTACTTTGTGCGCTAGTTGGCGACGAAGACGGCAAATACAATTACGTTCAAGCGGAGGTATGTTAAAAATACCCCCACATTATATTCACTATGTCGACTTGTATGATGCTTGTGTGATGTATATTTCACTAGCGCGCATCAATCCGAACGCCCAAATCTGACTTTACCGCCGCCGCCGGATGATGTATCGGATTATGCGCTGCGCCGCCAGGCATTACCGTATGCGAGACGTATCAATTTTACGATCCGCAGATGAAAAGCCGCTCTCGCGCGGAAATTATGTCGGAGCGTAGATGCGGTTGTTATAAAACGCCAGCGCTAAAGTGCAACCTTATTTATAACTTGCTTTTGCGCCGCGGAATAAAAGCCTGCAAAGAGATGCGCGCCTACCTGGGGAAATGCATCGATGCGTCTTTTATTAGATTAATAGATTGATATCGGTGCTGTCTAACCGTCAGCAATGTGCAACCCTTCAGCGCATCATGCAACAATACAATAGTGCTGATATGCATCTCATTCACACATTCGTCGTCGTGCTACTTTCGAGTGCCATAGAAATGTAATTAAATTTGCGCCTATCTGCGGTGATCAAGAGAGCATCTCGAGTGGAATATTGAGATGTTCACTGCCACTGGAGTATTTTTCATGTTTTCAGCTTGGATTGTTATGAAATTATTCTCATTCTGGATTCCGCATCCATGCTTCACTAAATGCATGCATTCCATGTGGAAATACAAAAAACATGTAAAGCAGGTAAGGAAAGAAAATGTCGATGTATAGTTATTATAAAATTCCCAGCGCACACTGTCTGCATATACACAAAGAATTTCGCCCCCAGAGGAACACGATTTTCAATTTTACCTCTTCGGATGTGGATCTCGCCGTACGTGCGCGCTCCTTCGTTTACTTCTTTTCGGTCGACTACGCGCTACTCGCATAAAATAAAATCAATCGCCGGGTCACGTGCAGCTAACGTTTTAGGTTTGTGATATTTTACTTTGCCTCCGAGGCGGCGGCCGCCTCCTTATTATTCAAGACGAGCGCTACCATCGCCACCAAGCCGCTTACAGCTAGTTTACTTACTCTATTTCCAAATCAATATCATTTCACCTTACTACTATCCAGTCACCCAAACGATCATGAAAAGGACCCACAGCTCAAAAATTGCAAAAAATCAGCATACAACTAGTATTGATATGTTCATACATTACCAGTCCTCCCTCAAGACTCCCTTTTATTTCCGAAGTGGCTGACATTATTTATCTTTTGCGACGCGAAGCTTTTGTCTCCCGCAAGGCATGCATAATCTAAATGGGCATCTCAAGCACCACCGACGCATAGAGATGGCCGGGCGTGAATCAGCCTCTCGCTCCCGGGTCCGGAGGGTTGTAAGCCGGCTGCGGCCATCCAATGCATTACTTCGACGAGGGGTAGCGTGCGCCCTGCTCAATGCGGGGGATTATCCCATCCGCGTCGTCCAATAGTGGCTCGCGACGCGCCAAAGCACGCACACCGTACGTGTGGTCAGAGAAGGGTGCATGCGAGGGTGTGAACCCTACACAACCTACACATATTCATCCAAAGCGGAGCTATAGATTTTCGGAATGTTCTGTGTAAACTTGGGACAAGGTTGTGTCAAAATGGACGATGCAATTCGAGAAAATATTTTATTGAAATTCAACCCAATACATTTTTATTACATTTTCAGAAACAATGCAGTATATCATAGCAAATATATATATATATATATATATATAAACACTTAAGATTCGTTATTTTTCCATATGCGTTCTTTGATTGTTAGCAACATCGAGTGACCATAATCTGAAAGATAAACAACAGTTATGAACCCATATTCTGTTTACTCAACGCTCAAACCGAGCATGAACAAATATTATGACTAAACAAAGGTCGACCACGCGCGGGATCGTGGTCGATCGTCTGCCCAATAGGGCGGACTGCTTGACCATCGTAGGGCTACGCAAGGGAGTGAGCGAAGTGGGCTTCAACACACCATGCGTGATTTATGAACTGTCGACCGACCTTCGCCCGTAAAACCAGCTCCAAACCAGCATTCAAGCACACGCTTCTAACGTCCATCCACTTTTCCGTAATTAAACCCCAATGGACTCGTGCTGGGTTGGACTGTGGTCAACACCAGCTCGCCACGCGACACCAAACCGGTGTTAACGCCAAATTTCACAACCTAGGTCATAACCTCCATCAAATCAGTAATGATGAAAAATGACTTTTTCATTTCTCATAACTTCTCGCCACCACACAGAGCTGCAGCCAAGTTGAAAACACTTGGGCAGATCTTAGCAACTTGGCAACTGAAATGTTAGTAGCTGACGAAACTAGTGCAACAGTAAAGCATGTCTCTAGAAGACACGTGAACATGAGGACACATGAGCGAGCAATTGCTATTTAGTTTGTTGCACGAAGGTGCGCGGATGTAGCGCAGGCGGGCGACGTGCCACCCAACTAATTAGTCTCCGGTGGCAGCTAATTAACTCACTGCCGCGAGTCTGTACCGGGAAGTGTAATCAGCTTGTCGCGCATAGCACACATGATAACAACCAATGTCACTCATGCCCCTATGTGTCCCCTACTTTGCACTAACTCAACAAACCAATCAGAAGCATTTCAACAAATTTCTATGAACCTCTGCCAAAATATTCACTCAAAATGAAAATTTGCCCGAGAACTGGGCCTTATTAGAGTAAGCAGTCAGGATTGGAAGTTTGGTAAATACAATTTGGTTGTAGATATTTGTGTGCTTGGGGCTGGGGCAATAAAAACCTTTTTCGTTTCCTCCTAGCTTCAGTCGGTTTATATCAACCTCCAAACTGATAGCAAAAAACACTTCATTTGCATTCGAAAAGGATTTCTAGCATTGTGCTCTCAAAATCAGGTAGGAAAGTATCGCCGCAAAGCATAAAACGGTTCCAAATTCGGATTCCAAGCGGATCCGCCGTTCGTTCGGGACGAACGCACAATTCGGAACAGTTGCATCGTCGCCGAAATTTGCATACACACATCTGGCGCGCGCGCACATACACCTAACTACCTGACCGCGGAGGAAAAGGGTTACCAAGCATAGAGATCGTGATTGGACTCGCAGAGTGTGCGCTGGCTGCCCGGGCACAGATGTCAAGCGGAGATAACGCGGGCGCTTTTGCCAAGGGTCTCTCTTGGGTATCACGCCAGTCGCCCGAATTCTAGATGTGCGCCGCGTGAGTATATAATTTGGTTACGGCATTTGCATATGGCGGTGGTGGAGTGGATGCCCTCTCACCGATGCCCCCTCGACACCCTTAACACATCGCGCACATATTCAACAGAGAGAAGCATCCTGACATGCGCCACCATCCTAGCAATGCGTTTACGTTCTTCGCTGCAGCGTGTGAATATATATATATATATATATATATATATATGTGTGTGTGTGTGTGTGTGTGTGTGTGTGTGTGTGTGTGTGTGTGTGTGTGTGGGTCGCCAAAGAGGGTGGGATGCGGAAATGCTTGCCAGGCTTCCTGCGTGCGGAAGATAGCCCAAGGGGATGTGCGGATTTGCCCGCAGCCATGACGCGATGTCAAGTTTGACGGCGCGGTGTGAGGGGCGCTCTCGAAGCGGCGGCTAATGGCGCGTCTTTGTCGTCCGACCAGTCGGCCTGCTGCGTACTGCCGGTGAGACCACGCCAGCCGCCCGCGCTTCGCGCACAGGGCCGCTGTACGCCGCCGCCGGGGGCCACGCGGGATACACTGATGGATGACTTCACATATTGATCAATACCTTAGCACTTGGCATGAACCACGCATGAACACACCCTTAATCATCCGCCTCCAGATATTCGCGTGCGAAGAACAAAAAACTCCTTTCCATCTCCCAACAATAAAATACCTGACAACTTGAACCACTCTCAGAAATGGTTTAGCAAGCACCATCAACAAAAAAAAAAAACAATCACATTCCTCCATGCAGAGGGCAAGAGTTTAAGCAGGTTGCTCTCTGTTTTGATTTAATTCAGTTGCGATCTTGTGAGATGAAAATGAATGAAAGCAAAAGTACGCTTTGAGAAAATTACCATTCGTAAATAAACTCTTGGCGCAATGAATACTGCATCTTTCGCCAAGTGCGCCCAGCTTGAGCGGCGGCAAATCAGCTGAGCTACTACTTTGTTAACTGGGTGTCGGGCACGTGTTTCGCGCCAGCGTCTTTTTCAAGCACTAAAACAAAGTTGGAATTTTAAACAGCAATTTAGCGCGAACGCTTGCTCCGCGGCGCACGCCAACTTTTTTCCGCGAGACCTCCGCCGTCGTCTTGCAGCCGCTTGCCGGAGAATGAAAATAAAGAAAGCCGTAAAGAACCCTGACCTAGCCCTACTACACTCTGGTGAGAGTAAAACGAACGCGGGCGCGTTGTCGTCTCATTCATAATTAGCGCGCGTTTTTAAACGCGCGCCATCGTCGGCGGAGGCGGCACGCCGTCTGTGACGTCATGCGAAAGAAATTACTCGCGTCCTTAAACTTCAGCGCCAAGCGGAACACCTCACAGCATCGTCGCGCGGCACATAAATAAGAAATTAAAAGTCTTCTTATTTGTTTGCAAAACCAAAACAAGCAAAGTATTTACGACCCTCTCTTCATCCGACATTCTATTACTTACGAAACCATCCAAATAAAGTATTGGGAATATGAAAGGGTCGTAAGTATATAAGGGCGCAGTGTCCGTAGACTGACCTCGAGTGCTACTACCTGCCGCGACCCTTGACCCGAGCTGGTCGCACTGGCCCTGGTGGGCAGTGTCCAGCTTGGGCCGCATGCGCTAATCGATACGAGGCACCGACCAACGCCGCGACGCGCCATTGGCCAACCGCCGCCCTCTCCCTCCCAGCCGACACCGCTGTTCCCGGCAGCACCCCGGTAATTACCCCTAGTCCTGTAACACACACGTACGCGCGGTCGCAGCCGCTACACGAGCGAGATGATAAATAACCTCGACAGGGAAATGCTCTCAATGCGGTGGAATGATTAATTAGCCGCGCGCAAAGCGGCGCTTCTAATGAATACGACGCGAAACAACGCAGGCAAACATGAAACAAGACATTACCCATTTTCAGCAAACGGCGCGCTGCTACAGGATTCAGTTTGGACAGAACTGTACTGCATCCGGGGACGGCTGAGAATTGCTTCCCGGTGAGTTTCTGGAAATAACGTCCATTGTTACAAGCTGTGTACCATCCTGAGCATTCTCAGCCCAGCCACGGCTTTCATCCTCCAGTCGCTTTTTCTCTACTTCACGACGTTTGCTTTCTTCAATTTCGAAATAATATTTAGGAGTGGTAATGCCAAATGCAGAGGCTAACCATTCTCCGACATAGTCACAGCCTGCTAAGGCTGAACTACCAGCTGCCCATACCATATAAGATGTCCATGGAAGCCAAGCCAAAGTTTTCTGGAAAATTCAAAAATCCAACTCTTGATAATAGAGAGACATCTCTCTACTTTAAAAGACGACTTAAATTTAATAACTAGAAACGCCCTCTCTACAAGGAGGTTATAACTTACAGGATCAACGACTGGTTCAGGTGGTTCAGTAGCCCCGGTTTGTTCATCGTCATCGCTGTATTCCTCGAGTGTTCCATCGGAAAAGTGCAAAATTCGTCGTGGAACTTTTACCTGTACTGATGCAACATCACCTTCTCCAATCTGATCAATATTGTCCTCTGTAGGTTTCACCAAAATCGGCATATTTACAGCGTGAAATCAAACTGCCACCACCCACAACAAAACTTTGTAACCTCAGTCAGCGTGAGTCATGGAAACGACAAACTCCTGGTTATGATAATTGAGCGACCTCTACATGAGACCCGCTATAACTAGAACAAGTCTTCTGCGCACATTTTTTGAATTAGTTTAATAATTAGCTTATAGATGGCCAACGTAGCTAATAATTTGCAATAGTTTTCGAATAACCAGGTGAATTCTCACCGCGGCAGATGTGCTATACTCGGCCATCACACGCCGTGCCAGTAACCGTTGCAGATACGCGAGGAGATAAGTTAGTCTGTGACCCCTCGCGATGAACGGTCTTCGTCAGTTGGTCTCATTCTGCGCCGCCGATCGCAACTTCCAACATCCGGGCCCAGCACAATAGCTGCATGCCGCGAGCCGATATTTGATTACCTTCGTTTGTGCCCGATACGTTTTTGTTCTCTCACAAAACGCGCAACAGGTACAACAATATAAATTGCAAAAATGCCGTCCACAACACTCTTGCGCATCCAACAGGAAATCCAGGATGTTGTTGAACGCGAGCAGGAGCTGAAGAAACTAAACGGCCTGAATGGATTTAATAACAATATTGACGAGGATGAACACGAGGTGGAGCCGAAAACCACCTTAATGCGAATTCAAGAAGAAATCCAGAAAGAAGCCCAACGTGAACACGAACTGAAAATTCTCCAGAACAATGGATTTCTTAGCAATTCCAACAGCTTCGACAACAATGAGGACTCTGCAGGCGAGGATTTCAATGGGGATCACACGGATCACAGCAGTAACCTTAGCGACACAGGCTCCATTAGCGAAACAAAGGCCGATTACAGTTTAAATCAACGTCAACATCAATCATTGGAAAACGGCCGTTCTAACACTGCACGTGGTGGCTTTGGGGACGTAGTGCGTGCGACATTGCTACGCGCAAAGTCCACATCCGTTCTAGAGGAATCTACCGCTCCACCTGTGAAGCCCAACTTCCGGCGGTTGCTCTCAGCCAATCCCAACACAGGCGTCATGCAACGCTTCCTAAAATCTCGAGGTAAATTACAAACCGTGGCTACACTAGCCAAAAATGCCTCGCAGTCCAAAACACTTTTTGCCAATACGCTCAACTCCAACGGATTTAGCGCAGCCAACATCCTAGATACCTACGAATTAGCAGCTCCTAAAGCAGTCCAAGGGTCATTTCTACGCAAAAACTACATCCCTACAGATAAAAAAATTAAGCAGGATATCGAAGCTACCTATAAACGAGAGACCGAGCTGAAGATTCTACGACAATCGCAAGGAAACCTTGCGCTATTAGATGATGCCCAGTTGGATACCCCGTTGGAGAACTATGGACTACGAGCATCCAAGTCAATGGCACAGCTTTACAACTCGGATGAGAATTTAGACAGCGAGGAATCAATCTCGTCTAGTTTGAAACCTGCCAAGTCATTGGCGCAGCTTTGTGATGCCAAGGACGAGGAAGTCACTTCCCCACAAGCATTGATTACGCACTTCCAGCAGATGATAATTAAAAATCAAGCTTCCAATCGTACCTAGGAGTGCACTTTAGATAGAGACTGTTGTTTTTAACAAAGGTGAGCGCTTGTGATAAGCATGATTGTGTGTGATAAAATGCATCACGCGCTGAAACTAAATACTGATAATGTCACATGGGATCAAACTGATAAATGTCGTAAATAAGGCGCAATAACCATTCAATTTCTGAACTTCGTAATACCGTGACACCAAAATGGCCACCCATTATTTAATGACGTAGAACAAGAAGTAATTTATTTTTAGGGCGGTTTACTGGTGCGTGATTTTTATTTTATTAGTGACCAATGCGAGAATTTAGTATGACTATAACAATTGAACTAATAGATTAGTAGCAAATTATTATTATTTATACATGCAAAGTGTAAGAAAGTTTAATTTCTAGAATAACTTATGGATTATAGTTTTTATTTAGCACGTAATTTATTTCAATTGTTATGAATTTTGTTGTTACAACCGTTATTGACATATGAAATTAGACAGCTGTAAACCGCATATAAAATTTCTTGTATAAAAACATGAAGTGCTAAGTACAAACCACTGTTGCACTAAATATTTTAAGCATTGCATAAATTTATAATTGCAAATAAAACAATTTTTGTTTTACAATTGCATTGGCATTTCTATGTGTAAAAGATTTTGCAGAATTGAAGAGTGAATGGGATACATGCAGACTAATTGCACAATCTTCAAACAGGTGCTGTCGCTGGCTTTGCGTCACATTAATAATGTAGTGTGTACAATCTTTATGAGCATGACTCTACTCATGTGCAGTGTGTGCTTTATCTCTTATAATATTTCAATGTCGTGGTTATAATTGCAAACAGGCGCGATATTTTTGCAAGTGTTGCTGATAAGAGGGTTGCAAAGATTTCCCTTTGATTGGGTATTGTGCAATCCGTAGAGTAATATTTTAGGTGTACTTGAAGTTATGTTGTGATGTATTGAATTAATTGCTTGGAGGTAAACAAAATACTTGCAATTAATTATTTGTCGTAAATTTAAAGATAGGTTTTCATTATCTTTAAATTTACGACAAACAATTAATTGCAAGTATTTTGTTTACCTCCAAACTTGTGTTGATTTAGCAGGTAATTAAAGTTGCGCATGCGCCGAGTAAACATTTTAATGAAATTGTTATAAGATTACGTCAACAAGAGGATTTAATTTTGTGGTCTATAATCTAGATTTAGTATTGCGACATTGTTGATATAATAGTTAAAATGCAAGTTCAATTTTAAGAGACACAGATATTCATGTTCAAAATCAACAATTTCAAGATTGTGCTTTGGAATTGCAAGGATGTTTATTATGCCACTACATTAGGAATTTACCAAATACATGAAATCCTAGCAATCAGTTTCAGAAATTAAATCCTAGAAAATGTTCTACTTCCAAATCAAATAGATATCCGTTATAGCAGGTCATTAAAATATTAATGGTGTAAGCAACAAATATCTCTTTGTTTTTATATATCTCAAACTGATTTGAAATGTTTGTGTCAATTAGCTTTCATTTACAGTTTACATGTTTCATCATGAATTATCAAGCTTGTGTCAACTTCCTCAGGTCTATCTTAAGATTAATTAAAAAATAAAAATGCAAAATTGCACTCGTTAACTAAATATGACTTCTGAGTGCATTTTTATGTAAGTCTACCATCTAACCTCTGTTATGCTAAAACTCAGCATATCTTAAATCGTATACAATTGAATTTTGCAAAACAAATAACTGCCAATTAACCACTTTATCGCGGAAGTGTTCAACTTATTCAAAATCGCAATCATTAATTAATTAATGGAGGCTGGTTTCATTTTTCTATTGCGTCATATCAAGGTTTGATTGCATTCCAACCATAGCAAACTTACAATTTTGATAATGAAACAATATTGTATGAGAATTAAATAAGATTTAAACTGTTGACTGTTGAATTATAGCAATTTGAATTAACAATTTATGATCTTCTTCAAAAATCATTTTTTTTAATTGGAGCGTACTGCAACCATACCAATTACCGACACCGTACTTGACCTCCTCTACTTCATTAAACTGCATCAACTAGCAGGGTTATTAGCAGTTATTGGAACTGAATTCTGTGAGAGTATAAATTATGTTGCATACATCTCCAGCAGGATTTGAACTCGTGTCCCTAGAATATGCACACAATATTCAACTCCAGAGTTGAATATTACACCTACTACTAAGTTATCCTGACGTTAAGTTGCTGTACACTTATGTATTTCATGGATTAGAATTAATTGACTAGTTTTTTCAGTGAAACGTGTTTTTAGTCAACAATATTGTTTAGTGTGTACCACTGGGTTTGTAAGTTGATTGGTTGTTTGGTCACATGTTGAACATTTGAGATTAGTCATTTTTTAAAAGAAAAAAATCATAAAAACCTATTATCTCAATTACTGTAAACGATTACATTTAAACTTTAAATCATAATCTTAACAAAAATATAAATATGAGATTAAAATTGCAGATTATTATCAGATAAAAATTACAATTGTTATTTTTGACAAATAATAATTACAAAATTAAACAAACAACCGTTGACTGCCGATATTAATGAGGTTAAGACATAATTCATGATTATATGTGACGTTTAATTACTTCATTTTTCAAAACCTTTTCGGTTTGTTATCATCTTCGGTTCTACTTGAAATATCATTAGGAAATTAATAACTACAATTTAATCGATTGATTAATTCAACTCAATACTTTTCATTCAAGTGAAAGTTCATATTAGCATAAAATAAATCATAGATCACTTTAGCGAGTATCATTTTGATTTGAAAATGAAAAAAATAATTTTCTATAGTTTGGAGCTAATGACGCAACTGCATATGCGTTCATTTAAATGTCCTTTAAATATAAAACTTTATATCCGCAAAACTATAATTTCTCATACAATCTTGAAGTTGCCTGGTAAACTACCATTACACATACAAAGGAATTGACTGTGAGGGATTAAGTGCCTTTATATGAAACATTGTAATGTTCTGATATGGAAATCACTCTGATTTGAGACTTTTTAAACAATATATAATACTTATTATAAGGGAGCAGCATCGTTTGTAATTTAATTCAGTTCATAATTTATTTTTATATCGTGTTCAAAACCAGAACATATAAAACTATTATGAAATTGTAAATAACAGTTTAACAAAATGTTACTGAAATTGATTGAATAAATCTATGATGTATACATTTATGCTGATTGTTCTGATACATGTTGTACAATCAAATTCAATCTTGCTATTGTTGGCCTTTGTCTAATGCCTACATCTAAAAATAGCAACTCACCAACATTGATAACATCTTATTAGTCTAAGTTTCTGAAAAAATACAATGTAGGTGTCGTCTTAGAATCGCTTTGTAGAGAATACCTAATAAATACACTTATCATGAATATGCAATGCAGAAAAAATACTTTCATTTTAATTATTTTGTATTTCAGCCTAAGGAAGGTGAATAATCTTCTTTTAATTTTTATTGAAGAGAGTACGCAGAAGTATATAGTAATGTTATTCCAACAGATGCTAATACATTATTCATCGATTATATTCCGTTGTTATCATCTTATTAGTCTCAATCCGTGCACATTCGGCGTGAGAAGCGTGCACGCCATATCGTGACACTTTGATTCGTCCGAAATGGCCGCTGATTCAGGTGACACATTTTCCGCGTTGCGAGCTTTCCGTTAAACAATCATTTTTAAACAACAAAAAACGCAGTCACCTTGAACATCGAAACGCGTTGTTCGCCGCGTGTTTGCAGATGCTGAAGCCGGTTGCCTGATCGTGTAGCATGTATGGCCCATGATGACCCCGTTTGCGAGATTCCTCCGCCAGAGATTATGTTGCAAACGAGAAAAAAACAACTAAAGCAGAGAGGAAGGAAAGAAAAGAAAATAACAAACGGACTTACATTCCATGCACAGCTAGTATTGCCAGTATCATCAGATAGTATCAAGCACTATAACAAGTAGGTGTGTTATGAGGTTAAAGATGCTTGAAGAAAGCTAAATGAAGGAGAAGGAATGAAACAAACAAGTATAGATAAGGCATGCGTAATAAATATAAGGGAAAATATAATATACTAATGTAATTAGAGCCCATTAGATAAATCATAAACATTAGGCGATGGCTATTGCCATATTGTCATGTAATATTTTTAATAATTATTTTTGTGTTAATTGTTTTGTTATAATTAGAGTGTACTTGTCCTTCATTCTATTGTACTGCAGCAAAAACCAGAGTTAGAGTATCGTTGAGTAGTTACGAAGTGTTTAAGGTTCATTATGTACTTGAAACGTAACTATAACACTTACTTATTATTCTTAAGTATGATGTTTCTTTAAAATTTTATCTGTTTGTATATTGTATGAAAGTGGAACTGAGTGACTGCATTCTGCAGAAATACATATTTTATTGAATGTAGTCCTAGCAAGCAGTACCATGGAGATTATATTCCGATTCTAACTAATGTTTATTAATCATTGTTTACTTTGTTCAATTTGAATTGATTACCTGACCAAATTAATATAATTTATTTTGTTATTATTGCTTTAGAATACTTTATAGTTATGCTGTAAAATAAAAAAAATCATTGTTTTGAGGGCGTATGCAATTAACTCACAATCAAAATACAGAAAAAAGTATAACTGTGATAATAGGTCATTTAATAAATCTTATTGTAACTGCTATTTATATTGTTCGTTTTAAGGCAAAAAAAATCACCTCTTATATGCAAACTGAATTATCACAAGTCTGAGAAACTCTCATTCATGAGCGAATCATCAGTTTATAAAACAACTTATTGTTGAAATATCTACTCAACTGTAAAGTAGTGACTCCAGTGTCACAATTGCATCTATTCACGTTTTCCATCTTTTCGCACGATCCTTGTGCACATCGTGCGTAGTAATAAGTTTGTAGTAATCTGCTAAAATATACGAATGTTTGTTTAGCGGTGAAAGTTTTCACGTCGTAGATTCTCGCATTTTCGAGCACATTCAAACGTGATAATCTGCATTTCTTCCTCTACGAACAACGTCGCAATTAATTAATTGTGCAATGAAATTTAGTGCTTAGCAATGTAGCCTGCAATTTGGCGATGAGAAGAGTTTATTTGTAAACACAGTATTCGGAAATGTAATATTACACAATAATAAAATAAGATAAAAGAGGCTAGTGTCACTTTCAAATTAAGAATGTTCTCCAGGGAAGAGTGAAATTTGTCATGGAATACAAATGAAGAAAAGTTTGCAGTGATCAGATAGCAACATACAATTAATCTATGTAATGTATATTAGTATACTAGCTTAATTAATTTTTAGTAATTAATTCTTAAAGTCATTGATTCACAAAAATACCCTAATTGAAATACTAGCAAAAGTATATTCCGTTGTCAATTCATCAATTGAATACGAATATGTTCTCAGAGCAAATAGATTTTGCAAAATTACCAATAAATATGCCAACACATTAAATACATGCTATGATGCACTAATAATACTTGTTTGTTACCTGCCAACCACAACTTAACAACATTTATACAAGAAAGGCAAAAAATAATTAATGGTTGTGATATAAATCTATGAAAAACATCCCAATAAATTCATTTTTGTATAACTAAATTAGGTGCACAAAAGTTTCACCTTAAAATTACTTCGAATTCATATCTAAAAGTGTTATAAACATGCTATTGTTCTGCTGAAATTTCCGATGTAACAAAACAAAACAGAAAGTGCCTCAGAACGAAACATTCATCTCGACATAGAAAACAATTAACCGAAACAGAGACTGCATCATTTAATTACCAACGCCTTCTCAAGGTTTCATCTCCATCATTAATATGTATTCATTTGAATTCAATATCTAATTGATATGAATAAAAAATTGCAACATTTCTGTTTTTCATTTAATTGCATTATTGCAACTGTAAAAGAAGAGCAATTATTACATTTTAATTATACTCAAATGAAGCTCTTCACGTCTTTAAAAATCATGTCTTAACCAGTAACATCTTGTTTAAAAATAATTTCTTTCTTATACCCTTCACGTCCCCAGCAACTCTTCTCACAAGTGTAGACCAAAAGAACACCAAAATCAAGCTCCACTTCCTTGATGCTGGCCAAAAGTTGTGGCATGACTTGAAACTCAAACCTTCTCTTTGCCCCGCATTCACAATTCGGAACTTGCTTTGGTTTCGGCTCGTCTGCAATCCACAATGGCTCGCCGCCACGCTCGTACCGCAAGACCTGCCCCGGATTTGCGTCCACACGCTTCCGGAAACGCGTGAAAGTCTTATCGCCATCAACAGCTGCGTGTTGATCCAACTCGCCCTCCTCAACGTCCGCCAGCTCGCCAGCTGACAACCGTTGCAACTCCTCACAAGCACGCAACTGCTCTTCTTCATTTACTTCCGGTTTGGCCTCAAGCTCCTCTGGCTCGATGACGAGTTCGAATTCTTTCAACAGGTGCGACGATATTGCATTATCGCTGGCACCGTTATGAGAAGTTGTTGATTCGCCACACTTTTCTTTATGTGATTCTTTCCAATGTAAGACTTGATGTTGGCGGCTGCAGTACGATGTCTGCTTGCATTTGCTACATGATTTATCTGCTGCACATCCACAGAGCGCACATAGTTTCGTCCATTTTTCTCCCGAAAATTCAATTGGTTTGTCCTCCGGTGGGTAGTAGGAATAAAAGTCATTGCGCCGTGATAAATTGTCTCGGAAGACTGCGAATGACGTGCTGTCGTTCCTCTTGTTGCAGGATGCATTCTTGCACGCGAAAATTAATACGGTCCGGTGGAAGTTGTGATCGCATTCTTCGTAAGGTGCATACACTTGACATAGAAATGTCTTCGGATTTGAGCACACCACACACTTGAGGTCTTCTGCTGATGGTAGGTTCTTGTATGATAACCATGCTGGTTTTCCCCCGATTTTACTTGGAAATTGGGGGCTTTGCAGCAACCAGGATTCGCAAGTTTCAGGTAAACCGATATCAACATGCGACATTGTTTTCAATCTATACAATTGTTTTAGGTTATAAATTTAAAATCATGTGCTTAACTTTGAAGAATCTGTTAACATTTTTGAAAAAATTAACGTTGTGTTGGAAAGTAGCTAATAGTTGAAATTTTAGTATTTTATAGGTATATAAGAAAACGTTTATTAATAACAAAACAAACCCGATTCAAAATTTTACTTTTGCGAGTATTTCCGAGAATTTACGGACATATTTAGTTTGTATACATATTATTCATGTACTGTTCAATCATTTATAATGAATAATTAATTAAAATTATATTTTGCAATAAAAAGTAACGTGGGTAATGATTGCCAACTGTAATGATCTAGGGGTATTCATTATTACATGTACTGCTGGAACTGGGGGAATTGACCAGTGACAACGTGTCCTCTCACTTTTCATGACTTACCTTGCTGTCCATCTGTTTTAAGTAAAATCGTTTTTATAGACGACGACCAAATAGTTGTTAAATTAAATAGCGTGCCCGTTATACGCTAAAAATGGAATCGAAACCAACGAAAGAAGAAATAGAAGCTGTTTTCACTCGTTTAAGAACTATAGCAGCCAACAAGGTATTTCAAAATTGTTACACTTGGGCGTCTTAGTTTACGCTTCCAAAGAAACAAATAAACACTAGTGGATGATTTATGTATATCACATTTAATTAATATTCCAGTCCTGTTTTGATTGCAATGCAAAAAATCCAACGTGGTCATCTGTCACGTATGGAGTTTTCATTTGTTTGGATTGCTCTGCAGTGCACAGAAATTTGGGAGTGCATTTAACATTCGTCAGATCAACACAATTGGATACAAATTGGACATATGTACAGTTGAGACAAATGCAACTTGGTGGCAATAATAATGCTGTAAGGCTAAACCTAATAAGTATTATAATTGAACTTTCTAATACAATGTTGTTTTAACAGCAACAATTTTTCCAACAACACAATTGTGTAACTACTGATACTACAAAGAAGTATAACTCAAGAGCTGCCCAACTATACAGGGACAAATTACATAATTTGGCACTGACATCAGCGAAAAACAATACTGAGGTAATTATTAGTCTTGATTTATCTATAAACAATTATAAAGTCAATAATATTTTAAGTAAGTGAGACAAGTGGTCTTTTATTTAGATTAGCTGTTGGCAGATGAATAGCAAGCCTTTTAAGGTAGGCTTTATTTTGCTGGTCAGTGGGTTTAGTCAGTTTTATTGCTGTGATATATTCTTATAATCCAATACCCCTCAGTTACATACAAATGTGTTAAGGTTGAGAAGGTATTCATATACTGTTTGTTGTTTGCCAAATTGATGGTATAATTAACTAGAAGATCCACCTAACTTTATGTAATTTGTATAGTTTTGTAGATTTTTTTCATATTTATAAGTTCTTATCATGGTAATATACTAATTTTGCAATGACTAAAATCATATATTATTACAAATATTTGTTATGGTGTGTATTAACACATAGTTTTGTTTGTTAATAACCTGCAGCTTCATGTAAGCGCTTATGTCGAGGAGAAAGTGGAGGAAAAAGAAGTTGACTTCTTCAGTGAACACGAAAATTTCTCCGTTGCTGAAAACACTGGGTTTAATCAAGATAATAAAGAAACGAAAGTAGGTTTTTAATTTGCTGGTATTTTTAGCGATATTTATTTTGTGAATTCAAAAGATTTGGTGAATCTATGAAAGCATGATTTATTTCAGGTTCTTGCAAAACCAGAACCAATTCAAAATAACCAGAAGTTGGATGGACCAAAGATTGACTTAACTGCAGGAGATACAGATGCAGGTGAAATCAGAAAGAGCACAATTGGTGTTAGAAAAATTCATCCCAAAAAATCTGGGGTATGATATATAATTAGTTTATTTCCTAAATGTAATAAATATCTTTTTTTCTTTTATCTTTTTTTTAGTTGGGCGCGAAAAAAGGAGGGCTTGGTGCAACAAGAGTGAAAACAAACTTTGCTGACATAGAACGTGAAGCTGAGCTTGCCGAAGAATCTCGTCTCCGCGCGCAAGAAGAAGTCGTGAAACAAGCCGCGATTACAGCCCAGGAGAAAATAGAACAGCAGGCAGCAATGCGTTTGGTTTATCAGGACTTGAGTGCTGCACAAATAAAGAAAGAAGAAATGATTAAGAAGACCAATCCACGTAAAGCAGAACAGTTGGAACGACTCGGCATGGGAGTCAACAATCGCACAGGTGTCAGTCATTCGATGCTTACTGAAATGAAAACAATCGAGCAGGAAAATCTGCAGTCCATGCCAAGCAGTCTCAGTTCTCTTGGGAAAATGCGATTAGATGACAATAGCTTTGATAGTTATAGCTATACATTTAGCATGAATAGAAATGCAAGTGGTGGTTTTTCCAGTAGCAAGGACTTTTTTAGTGATTTGAAAGAGATGAGCAGTAGTGGAAATTCGAGTACGAAGGATTCTTGGGTAATTGTTGATGATCCACCCAGTAGTAAATTAAATAAATGTGATTATGACAAGCCAGGTATGGTTTACATATGTACATTATATAGTATTTTTCATTAATTGTATTGCAGTGGAAAGGGAACGGGAGAGAGATAGGACACCAAAGAAGAGTTATGATGACGTAGGTACAGCAGATACTGCTCAAAAGAAGTTTGGCAATGCTAAGGGAATTTCTTCGACTCAATTTTTCGATGACGGTGTCAAAGATTACGAAACTCAGGCAAATTTGAATCGCTTCCACGGATCTTCCAGCATATCCTCGTCGGATTTTTTTGGCAATGGCGCGCAATGTAAATAATCTCACCAATTATATTTATTTTTCTAAAATCATGATTCATTTCTTTTTTTATAGCGAATCATGATAATAATTTCCAAGCACCAGATATGGATGACGTACGCGAGAGTGTCCGTCAGGGTGTTACTAAAGTAGCCGGTAAACTGAGTTCTCTTGCTAATGGTGTCATGTCTTCACTGCAGGATAAATATGGATACTAGTGAATCTTGTTGGTTTTATTTTAGCTTAATTATAAATAACTGTTACGGCGTTATCGCGATTTCTAATGACTTTAAGGTTGCAACTGGCCGTAAAACCCAATACGGGATGATAACATAACTGGGTCAAAATTGTAAGATAATATTAATTTATTTAGGGCTTTAATCTAAAATATTCGAGATTATGATTGAAACAATGTAAGCTCGTGATGTCCTGTTCAGATTATGAATTTAATTTGTGCAAATCAACTTGACTAACGAACGATATTCTCTTGCACATTCTCTTGCAATATTTATGGATTAGTGTGCAATGTGCCTTGAGAATAAACATCAATCAATTATATAAAACGTTACAGAAAGATTCATTCAGCGAGAAACTTTTCTGTGACTGATACTATGAATAATGCATATGCAGAGTAACAATTAATTAGTGCAATTAGATAACTAGGGCATCTTGAGATAAACAAAGAAGTATAAATGCGCCATTTTATTAACATTCATGAGAATTTGTAAAATTAAAGAAATATAAAAGTTTAAGTGATGATGTATGCTATACAATTGTCCCCTTGTACAGTTAGTGTGCCAATTGTCATGGTTTGCAATTATTCAAACACAGATTGTTTTCGTACCATAAATTAATGAATCAATGCTTACTTTTAGAATAATTCATTTGGCAGTTTTGGTGGTATTTTTTAAAAAAACAACCGTTTAATAAAATTTGATTCCAGAACTCTAAATCAATTTCTAAGCTCTTAATCAAATTGCCATGCAGTTCAATTGTTCGGCAATGTCTGAAAATTTGCTTTTGGACGTAAACCTATTGCGAAGTTAATTGCAAATAACTCAAAATTAGATTCAAAGTGCAGCAGCTTTTAATTTTTTTATGTGAATCTCCTGACAGGCGCGGTGAAACTGCGGTATTTTCGAGCGCGATTCGTCGGAGTCTTTTTGTTCGTAGAGTATAAAATTATGGAGTTATTGAAATAAATTTACCTCAGATCATCGTAAAGCTGTCCACACCTGTCCTAATGTTCCTCTAACAGCAAAATATTATTTCTTTCTTTTACTCACCCACTTTAGATGTCGGAAAATATTTTCTGTAACAACAATACGTATTTAAATATACAGTAATTTTGCAAAAACAAATTAATTTAACATATTATTTAGAAATTTATGCTTGTACAAACCATTAATCCAGACACAATTAATCATCTTCTGAATTTATAAACTGCAAATGGCGCGTCAACTGCGCCAGGAAACTTAGCCCTAAACCATCTTAAATTCTTTTTAAAAATATATAAGAAATTTAAATTAAGAATTCAATAAATACATATTTTAAAAATAATGTATTTTTAATTACTAAATATTTTCTAGTTTATATGATTTGTCTTTAGGAAATAAATATTCGACAACAGAGGAATCTTCGCAAAGTAAGTTGCCTAAGTCGGCGAAAGAAGAAATTTTGCTTTATGGTTGATGAAAGAGATTTGTGAGGGGCCGTTTAAATGTGTGATTGATTTCATAATTATCTCCGAATAACAAAATGAATCTTACGAGTATTATACCAAAAACTAACGATGAACACTACAACTTCATTGATCTACAGGAAAGTAGTAGTATACAATCAGTTCATTTTTCTCCTTTTGAATGGAGTCAGGATGCAATCATCATCGTACTCCAAGATCTCATTATAGTTGGGCAAATTTACATTCAGGTAAATATTTCAGTGTAGTGTATAAAACATATGGTGTGGAATAACAAATTGCTTCTTAATTTAGGAACGGATTGGCTTGAAGAAACTTTGTGAAATTGAATATGGTGGTGCAAATACTGCATTGTCAATATCTCCAGACACTAATATAAGTACTCTCCCAATTAATGTTCAATTCTGTGTGGCAGATACAAAAGATTTTAGTTTAAGGGTATACTCATGTACAGGTAATGCAGATGATTCCCAAGTACATAAAGACCTCATTGGGCACAAGAATTATATAAATGCAGTTGCTTATGATTCAGAAAATAATTACATTTCATCAGTTAGTGATGATAATACATGTCGGGTATGGTCAATTCTTGATGATTTTGAATGTGTTGCTACATTTATTTTATCATCACCAGGTTAGTTGGAACATCACTGATTTCTTATCAAAATTACTTGCTGACTGATTTTGTATAATGTTATTTATTAATGTAATTTGTATTAGGTATGGCTACCTCATGGCATAGAGATGATGTATCCAAACTGCTTGTGGCAGAAAAGTGCGGAATTATTCGATTCTACAATGTAAATTCCCAGAAAGCATTAATGTCGCTCGACGTCCGCAAAACTCTTCATGATGTGCACTGGGCTCCTTCCGATGCTCAACTCTTAGGTTCACTACAAGTAGGAGAGTTCATACTTTGGGATGTCTTTAAAGCTAGCAGCCCAAAATCTAAACTGATTTTCACCCAACATGGTGGTTCAGTACGTTTTAGTCCACTTGGTGAACTTGTGGCAGCAGCAAATAAACTTGAAGGCTACCTCAAAGTAATTCACATTCAAACACTGCAAGAAAGACTAAATGTTCCAGTGCAGTTACCTACGAATGTCACCTGGCACAGTCGTCTTCCCCTTGTTTGTCTTGGAGATGATCGTAAGTTGTGTTTCTGGAGGGTGAAATCTAAATAATTTAAGTCAACACCTAATCTAGATATCGTGTGTTTGGAATGTCTCAGAGGATTGACACATCTTATGAATTGTCAACCTTCGTGTGTAAATGCCACATTCATTATATTGTTTTTGTATTGTATCATTTTACACTTGAAAAGAAATAATAAACGAAAATTGTTAAAATATGTCGAAAAATACGAAAGATGCGAAAGACGCAAAGGGAGGAAAAGGAAAGAATGAACCCACGGTAATATAATAAATTACGTGTTATAACTGCTCCCAATTAGGTATATATTTTTCTAAGGAACCAATTGATGAATACGCAGAAGAGGCGCGCGTTCGTGAGGAAGAGTTCCCAAAAACTGCACCAAGAGATGCGCGATTTCCAAACACAAATGTAACATATTGGTGTTTCCAAATGTTTAAGGATTATCACAGATGCATTCAACTTTTTAACGAAGGGTATTCTATACATATAATATTGGTTCTTAAATAGATATGCCGTTCGTTCAGGAGGATCTAGGCCACAGGCGGATTTTTCAACCAAGGGGTCTCTTGCGTAACCATATGATAAGGCAACGCTTTAGATAGAATGTATGTTGAAAATAGTATTTCTAATGGGCCATAGACGAGCGCTTAATGAAAAATCCGTCACTGGTATAGACCTCTTTGTATCCTGAACAAACAATCAACTCATTAAGCGGTCCATGGTGCGATATATATATAGACCACGACGGTGATCCAAAAAACATGTAAATAACAACAAGTCTTTGCATTTATTCGAGGGACATGGGTTCGAATCCTGCTGAGTATATCCAATAATAGATATTCTCATAGAGTTCATTCCCAATAACTGCTAATAACTCTCGGTAGTTGATGCAGTATTTTAAAGTGGAGGATGAGTACGGTGTCTATCCGTTCCAACATTTGTACGCTTCGCAACAAATATGGGTTTGGGGCGGGCAGGGAATGTCACGGTTAATGGGGAATGTTTTGGAGGGTTTTATCGGTTAACCCCCAACACCTACCTAGCGGGTATAAAAAAAATAGATTAATGATTTCTTATTCAACCTTGGTAGACATGAACCATGCAATCAATTTAAAGACATCTACACTTGCATCTGTCCCAAGTTTTGGGTGGAGAGGTGGCAAGGACAAATTGAAAATGGCACCTTTCCTGCAACTTTACCAAATACTTGTCACAAACACAAGTATGCAAGGGATTTTTACAAGCTATAGACTAATCCAAGACTGATGTTTCCTCTCATGGATCTTCCAAATTGATGGTGAACATTTTGCAATTTGTATAAAAATGTGTTGTGTATTAATAAATTATTTCGGTTGGCAATTCTGTTCTAGTTGAGAAAAAATGTGGCGACGCATTGCTTACAAAATATTATTTTATTTAACGTATCCATATAATTGACACAGTTTACAAAAATCATGCTATACGCGACTTCTTAAAAAAGTAATAACACGTCTTACTGTACAAAACACTTTGGTTAAATAGAATTTCATTTCATTAAGCCGAAATATTCTGACAGGCCATACTTGTTACTTGCCCCAACTTTTCATATTTGCTTCATTTGCACTACAATTCAACAAAATGTATAACAATGGATGCTCATCTGGCAAGTATCTGGAAAACAATCCACTGTATAATAAAATAAGGCGGTTTTCTACCGATAAAACGTAAAAGATAGAAACGAAAAAATGCCAGAACCAACAAAATAATTCAACAGTGAACAGCACATTTTTAGGATCAAGTTAATCGTTGTCTTTCGTCAGACATTGCTAAGATTAGAAGTTGAATTGGTTATAATATATATTGTTTTCGTTTTGTGTATTTATCGATGAGTATACTTTACGGACAATGGTTGAAGGTACAGGCGGGATCCTTACACACGCCGAAAAGCTCGTACGGACAGAGCATCTGCAATGGATTGCTTCGGCTGTTAGTTTCTCTGAAACAGGGAGATAAAAAATCGCAAAACAATTAAAGCATTACTACTCTCAGATTAAATTATTGTTGCCGAAATGACGAATTGTGAATATTAATTTCTATAATATAGACGCTGAGAAAGCTTTATAATTTAATCAAGGAGTAGTAAGTAGCAAACAAACCTTCTATCCAACGGTGACACGTATGATAAAGGAGATTCAGGTGTATCTGTAACTTCCTTAGTTGGAACAGATTCTTCCACTTCTGGAATTTCCCGAGTTTCACAGAAAGTGCCGTTTAGAACTATCTGCTCTTGTGTCACAATTTTATTTACATTAGTATTCTTGTCTTCTATGGCACTGTGCATATCTCCAATCTGAACACTTTTAGTTACGTCGTTCAATTCGATACTTTTAGCAATATTGCCATTTTGTACTGCTGCGGAAACGGTAACGATGTCAACAGGCTTCAATTTCATCGAATTACCCAATTCTAAATCCATATGTTTCTGTTTGGTCTCCTGCTCCAACTTCATTTTCTTGATTTCAAGAGCCTTTGTTTTTGCTGACTTTTGCCACCTGAAATACCCACTTAAGCAACTACGAAATAAAATAACACAGAGCCCACCCACCGTAAATCAATGAGAGCACGAGTTTTCTTCAGCTGACCGACGAGATCGATATGTCGCTTCTGGTGGACGGCTACCTGGTATCGCGCTGCCTGCAACTCCTTCATCAATCGTTTCATGTTCTGCTCCTCACGTCGTTGTGCTGCTACTTCTGCATTGATCTTCCGAACGAGAGGTGCCAGCTCTCTGTACTTACCTTTGGGATGCAATCTGCACTTGGCAAGGGTTTTTTACATTGTCGATTGGTAAAAAATTGAGTTTATGAAACAAATGCAAAGAGCAAATATGCAAACCAATACTAATTGACATACTCTATGCTCTAAATAAATGATAGAATCATACCTGTCTTTCTTATCTTTTTTCGTCATCTCCTCAGTGGTGCTTGGAATATCCTTCCGAGTCGACGTCGTTGCAATCAGTTGCTTTGTTTTGCTCTTTGTCTTGATTTTCTTGGCTTCAAGCAATTTCTGTTGTAACAATGTATACTCTTCCTGCTGTGACTGAGGTAGCAGCTTTAAGAAAGATTTGTTCAACAGTGAATCTTTCACTTTATCTTCTACGAGCTTGGCTTCAAATTGCTCTCGTTGCTTACGCAAAAACTCATCAACCGAGGTCTCAATTTTGTTCACAACGCTAGGTTTGTTTAATACATGACTTGTCCTTTTATTGTCATCTTCAAACTCAAAATCAGTGTCTGACTCAGAGTCGTAATTAGCTCTAATGATTAATGGTTTAACAGGAGGTTCTGAGAAATTGGGAGCAGGTTTCTTTTTATCTAGGAACTCTAAGGGAATGGGGCTTGAACTTGAACTCTTTGTCACATTGCTAATTGCAACTAAGGCATTCTGAGGTGAATTGGTTGTATCTGGAGATCTGGAAGGTTGTTCAGTAGTAATTTTAGTAGACATTGAAGCCAATAACATAGCACGCATTATGTCCAAGTCATCTTCATTTGTTTTCTCTGGTAGATCATGCTCATCAAGATCTATCACTCTTTCAATTGTTCTTGTTTCAGTCAATATAGGATTGCTGCTCTCATTTTCCTTATCATTCACTTGTAACAAATTGCTGCTTTGTTTATTGTTAAGAGCTTCTTTTCTTTTCTTTCTCTCCATGTGCTTCTTAAGCATAGCCGATTTCAAAGCTTGAGAACGGAGTTCCTCCAATTCCTTATCGTGTGTATCATCAAGGCTTCTTGCGTTCTCCGAGTTGGATATTTTAGAATCAACATGTACAAATGAAATGTTAAAATTGCTGGATTTTATTACCTCAGGTGTGAGAGGATGGATCATACGTTGCAGGCGATCTTTAAGAGATTTATGAGAAATCTCTTCCGTCGCATTGGTCTCAATGCGGACGGCTTTGTTCAGACGCCGCAAGGTACGAGTATCTATCACGTGCCGTTCGATATCAGAATTTGAGTTGGAGGATATGCTTGCTGAACGACTATAGGATGATTTTCTCCGATGTTTTCGCGCTCGGGATTGGGCTGGGGATAGAGTATCCCGTCCATCGCGATGACGCTTGCGGGACCCTGTGTGCGTCTTCGTTCGCGAACCCGACTTCCTGCGTGCTTTCTTGTGTCGTCGCGAACTCCGGACGACGCCATCGGCGGCGAGCGCGGTCACCAGCAGCTTGCGGTCGCAATATACACGCTCGCCGTCACTACCGCTAAGGCTGCTCAAAGAAATTGCTCGAATTAAGCGCTCACTATATTCAGACTTACCACTAGACGGTATCGAATAGTCGGAGATATCTTCTAAATCATCGTCGACTATTTCACCATCTTCGCGTTCGTCGTCTGTGACGGGCGATAGCACCACAGTTTCAGTCGAAGGAGCGTTCATTGTTTATCGATTTTAGTCTTTTTCGCACTTACAATTCGCAACATTTTCTTTCATGGTTAAAGAAATGTCAGTTGAAATATGCTTGGCTCGAAATTTACCTTTGCAGCACCTACTCAGCTCGCAGCTGCCTGCCCAGCGCGCTAAACTGGTTACAAATGACATCAACGTGAACGTCAAACAATGATTCAGCAATTGACCTTGACACTTTTTTTTTAAGAATATAACTATACAATTTGCAAATAACTTATTTCATTAAAAACACTACAATTTTTAAAAATATTTGTATAAAAATTTATTATAGAAATCAAAGTGAATTCTATTTAGAACCGTTATAGAAATGATTCAACTTCACTCATTTAGGCAACCCAAATCACATACAAATTATACCCTAGCGAAAAACCACCGTCGCAAATCAAACAAAATAAATTCTCGGAAAAGAAACAAATTAATTTAGTATGTAGTCTTATTAATGTACTAAAAGTACAAACAATGGTAAGATCAAAATCTTATTAAATACAATATTTCCTAAAACTTTTAGCATAGATTTGTTCATTTGTTTAATACCGTCGATTGCGGTTTACAAAGTTACGATTACCACGATATTCATTTCCTGCAAACATAGGATTATTATTAGACCTATTTTAAACTAACAATAAGTTTACATACCATTCGAAACTTTCGTTCCCCTTTTAGGTTCTTCCATCTCTTCATTGGAAATTGGCAAGCAATCCCCTAACAACACTTCTTCAATGTTTCCATATTCATTAAACCTCACCACACATGTCTTTGATGTGAGATTAGTAATTGTAGCATTGTAGTACTTATTATCCTCCCAATATTTAGCCATACACAGATCACCAATGTTAAACTTCCACGCACCAGTTGAAGGATCCATATTCGCCGATTTAGTTTTATTAAAGAAGTCATTCGATTGATGCTTTGGTTTCAAGCCGAAGTCGTTATTGGGCTTGCTTGTGCTTTGGTTTTGAGGTATATTAAGGTGTTGTTTAAAGGCATTCTTTGTAGACGAGGCATTAACATTAAGCCGATCCATTTTGTTCGTAATATCATCGGCGCTAACTGAATTTACATCACTTGAATTTCCAGCGTTGTAGGACGGCGGAAATTGCTGATATTGCTGTTGATTATTAAACTGAGGTTGTGGCGGTTGATAAACTTTGTTCTGAAGACGTGGTGGTTGGTTTCCTCGGCGAGTATCCTTCGCATAATTGGAAGACTTGTCTTGGTGATTATTCGATTTATAATCGTTATAATTACCGAATTTGGTGTTATCGTTGTAGTAATTATTGCCTGATTTGTAATCTGATTTATTGTAATCATTATGGGAGTGATTTGATTGCCTCTGGGTGTAGTCTCCTGACTTATTGTATTTGTTTTCATAGCCTTTATTGGCACTGCCTCGTTGATTCGAATTAATGGATAATTTATAATGTGGAGATGGTTGTGAACTAACGACTGGAACTTGCGATGTATCAGGTAGTTTATCCTCAAGAAAATCAAACAACGAGACTTTATCTGAAGGCCTTGCTTGTACTACATCATCTTTGCCACCTTTAGGCTCCCGCTTATTACGTCTCTCTGGCTTATTGTTCCTCTCCCTGAGTTCCCGACTATCCTTGAAGTCTCTTCTGTCGCCATCTCGATTTTCTCTAGGCTCCCGCTTGTTTCCATACCCGTCAATTTGCTCCTTCAACAGTGGCTTCGTGCCCCCGCCGAAAACCTTCTTCACAGCTCCAGTTGTTGCTTCTGCAATAGCAACATTTCTCTGCATGTCAAATTCGGTTGGTGTACCATCTTCTTTGGTGCCTGCTTTGTCCTGCAAGGATTTAAAATCCTTTGTCTCTGATCCTGATATTTTCTTCCCAAAATTTACCCATGCAGGTGGTCCATCAGTATTAGAATCTCCTCTCTTTACATTTGACATGTTTTTATTCACTTCCCACTTTTCATACATTTGTTGCACTCTTCCACCGAGAACAATAGCCATTTCTGGCTTTAAAAAGAGGAATCCATTTATAAGAGGTGCATTTTTCAAGAGGACCTTTGTACCTGGTGCAGTTTTATGCAAACTCAAGCCACCAATACTATCAATCTCAATTGCCTGGCAGTGACAGTAACCATCTGTCAGATTTAGCTTCAACATTCTTGGAGCTGCTTGTGAATCCTCATTTGCTTTAGGTGCTGAAATGTTTCTAGTCTTCTGTATTTGCACAACTATATTATTGACCAACTTTTTTGTCAATTGATCTGCTAGTACTGCTTTACCAATTTCCTTCAAATCAGTCTGAAAATGCACAAGATATTAAATTTTTGTTTAGGACTAGCAATACAGAGACTTACATCTAAAGCATTTTGAGTTATTGATCTAAGGTCATTAACTTTACCACTTTGGGTTATTTGATCCAGACCATCTAATGATATAAACCTAGGAACCATAAAAGAAATACACTAACAATATAAGTAGAAATTGAATAATACACACCATCCCTGTGCGGCAAGTTTTTCACCGATTTGCTCCACATTTGTGGCGCTCATTTTGTGGATCACTTAAAATTTACCTAAGCCCTTCACAATTAACTATTTACAAACTAAAGGTATAACGTATTCGAAGTTGACGAAATATTAATCAAACCACATATTTATTCTGCCAGATTTCTTAATTAAACAATTCGTCAGCGGTTTGTTGATATATGCAACAGAAATGGTATCAGTAAGTGACATTACTTTGGAAATCTTCAACTTTTACATAAATTGTGTTGGCACACTTGAATCAACAATATTTTAAAGAACGCAATTTATATATTATGTTATAAACTTAATTGACTATATTGCAGTGTAAATTTAAGAAATTGCGTAAATTAAAATTAATAAAAAGATATTTTTTATATAAGAAAACTTTTATTTTATTGCTACATTTTAGTCAATTATTATAGGCAACCAGTAAAACAAGAATTTTCTGTTGGCATTGCCAACTCTTGCCCCTTCTTTAATTAACGAGTTTCATCATTCCTGCCATCCTTCCGATGTTATGTCAATGCTTTTCATTTTAGCTTTTTGAGCAGCATGCGGTAAAGTGCATAAATAATAGTGTTCGTTAATATACTTTGGACAATAGCAACGAGGATTCCTGTTGCATTTAAATTAATTTTAAATTGCATTATATATACTGAATCCTTGAAATGACAAACTTACCGGAGAAAATCCTACAAGAATTATCCATCACAGAGTCACTCAATACATTGGATTTAGCGCAAAAGTTTAGTGAAGATCATCAAAAAATTATTGGTGCTTTGAAAAGTATTCAAGCAAATGGAGACCTTGTGGATGCAGACGTCATCAGTAAAACTTCTTTACAACTTACTCAAGAAGGTCTAGAAGTTGCAGAGACAGGTACATATAATTTATCATTTGACTTCATTAGCTCCTAATAAATCAGCATTTATTCTTGCTATTTGGACCTATCAGGGAGTCATGAGGCAAAAATATTCAATGCTATCCCAGATGAGGGCATTCCACAAACTGAACTCATGAAAATACCAAATGCAAAAGTAGGTTTCTCCAAGGCAATGTCATCTGGTTGGGTCCAGGTAGACAAGTCCAGCAAACCTCCCCTAGTTAAGAAGAAGGTTGATATTATTGATGATATTGTTAAAACACATCTAGTTGCAATTCAATCAGGGCAATATTCTGATATTCCTGATGCAAAACTTCAAGAATATAAGAAGAGAAAACTCACTCAGCAGGTTGTAGTTAAAAGTTTTGACCTAACAAAAGGACCTGAATTCAGTTTGACTTTGAACAAACTTGAAACTGATTTGACTTCGGAAATGCTGCTCTCTGGTAGTTGGAAAACCCTAAAATTCAAGGATTACAATTTGAATGCATTGGGAAGTCAGTTGGAAAGTGGATATCTACATCCATTATTGAAAGTCCGCTCTGAATTCAGACAAATCTTCCTGGAAATGGGCTTCTCAGAAATGCCTACTAATAATTATGTGGAGAATTCTTTCTGGAACTTTGATGCATTGTTCCAACCCCAACAACATCCAGCTAGAGATGCACATGATACTTTCTTCATTTCAAATCCAAAGACTAGTTCTAAATTTCCACAGGATTATTTAGAAAAGGTGAAGAATATCCATAGTAAAGGTGGATATGGATCTATTGGGTAAGCTATCATTATAACTGGGATACTTTGTATTGTATAGTTTGTAGCATTTTAATGAAATTTAAATGTGTGTACAGGTACGGTTACGATTGGAAAATTGAAGAAGCCGAGAAAAATCTTCTTCGAACTCATACTACTGCCGTATCTGCACGAATGCTTTACGCGTTAGCCCAAGAAAAAGAATTCAAACCTTCAAAGTTCTTTAGTATCGATCGCGTTTTCCGTAATGAGACATTAGATGCAACTCATCTCGCTGAATTTCAACAAGTTGAAGGTGTTATTGCTGATTACAACCTAACTCTCGGCGACCTGATTGGGATGTTCACAGAGTTCTTCAAAAAGCTAGGTATCACTGAACTCGAATTTAAACCGGCCTACAATCCCTACACCGAGCCAAGCATGGAGATTTTCTGCTTCCATCCTGGCCTCAACAAATGGATTGAAATTGGAAATTCTGGAATATTCCGTCCAGAAATGTTACTCCCAATGGGTTTACCTGAAGATGTTAGGGTTCTTGCGTGGGGTTTGAGTTTAGAGCGCCCGACAATGATTAAATATGGATATAACAATATTCGGGATCTTGTTGGGCCCAAAGTTGATTTACAAATGGTGCAGAATAGCCCAGTCTGTAGATTAGATAAATAACTGTGGCACTTTATAAATTCACTGCTATTGTAATTATAATTTATGCATGCACTTACAATTAATGTTGTCTTAAGAATAAAATAATTGAGTCAACTGACAGCATTTCTTGTTGATGAAACATTTGGAACTAAATAAAACACAGTTTTATTATATATTTGAGTTATGTTATTTGTAGTGGACTTACTTGTCATTAATTTGTTGTTTTTGATGATCTACTTTCCAGTTAACATCTTCCAAGTTTTCACATGTTTGATGTTTATTTTAATGTTTTCAATAGGAGTACTAAGATTACAGCATTGCGTTTTTAAATTGATCTAAGATTTGAAAACATAGTTATATTGAGTAATAGATTATGTAGTTTAGAGTGGTTTAGAGAATAACAAACCTTATTTTGGTCCATTTCCTTGATGTCGTTGCGATAATTAAAATTAAATGGTGAGGACTCTATTAAATTATATACAACACTCATTTCGTCCAATGCTGACTCAAGAGGCTTATTCATTCTTGAGATTGTCGATATTGTTAATTAAAACAAGAAAAACCTTGTTTTGTTATCGTTCGAATTTGAGGTTACCTTTTTAAATCCAGCCGTCAACGAGGGCTGTAATGTTCATAGTTGAAACTACTTTTAAACTGTAAAATTATTTTGTTTATTAATATAAGCTTTTGACACTTGATCGAAATGCCTATATTCTATATAATAAAAACCTAGAATAAGGTAAATAAATTATGAACTGTTTGAATGAGCAAAATAATTTTCACGAATGTTTCATGTTGTTTGATAATGAGACATTCATAAAACATTCCAATGTTCCTCCGAAAATTGTAAAACTGTGCTATAATGCATTTATTTAGAAAATAAGTAAGAATTGTAAGTTTATTGTACGCTTTGTTTAAATCCATACTGACGTATATTCAAATGTTTTTATCGTACCATTTCAAGCCCGAATACAGGGCAAAATAATTTTCGAGTAAATAAATAAACATCATTCCAAATAATGATACAGTTTATATTTATGAGTAAATCATCTACAAATCAAAAGTAGTTCATTCCAACATAAACTAAATTGTATCTAATGTCAGACCCACAATCCATTACTATGAACCAATAATAAATTACTCTAAATCTATAAAACAAATAATTCTACGTCACATATTTCTAATTTGTAATAATTTTCTAATAAACATCAAACTCCTATCGCGCCTGTTTCGTAGTACAAAGCTACGGCATATTTTTATTTAAACTATAAATTCATTAATCAACGTAACAGCAATCTCACTGCCCGACATGCAATCACGTGCAAAAGCTTGATGACCACACGTTCTCGATCGTCCGCATTTAATCAGAATCTGATTGCTCAGACGGCGAGTTCGCTAGCAACAACGGCACGCTATCCGCCGGTTTGTCGAGTGAATCGTGTCCTGAAACAACTGATTGCATGTAGACCTTCAGCGCTGCTAGGACGTTACACACTATACGAGCAAAATGAAGAACAAAAGCAGTCAGCTAGCATCATCAACGCAAACTGTGCATTTCAGGTGCAAGCCAGTGTAAGCAAGCAGATTATGTGGTGATGCGAAACCACAGAAGGCTCACGTTAGGTACAATTAGCTAAGAGGGTTAGGAAATGTTTGCAATTTCTATTATACTCTCACCAAAACAGCAACCAAGAACTAATTACACAAACTTGAAACCAACTCTTCGACGGCATGGTAAAACAAGAAACACGTGGTTTTCACTCACTTTGACAAAAGTACATTTGGCAAAACGACTTTTATACCTATTGTTATAAAACATTGTGATGTACCTAGGTAACATTAGACATTAATAAATATTGATGGGCCTGTAAGATGCAAGCGATTTGGCAATACAGGTGATAACTGCAATTCGTTATTTGCCAAGAGCGACCATTGTACAACTAGTTACATAATAAGATTTCCGGTGAATATCTGCCCCCCCCCCTGTTAACTTTCCATTAAATAGAATATACTTCAATACGATAATTTAATTATTCCCTGACCAATGATCAAAATCAATCTGATAAACAATTAGAAAGAAAACAATGGTCATGTGTATATAAATACTACGCCTAAGAATTATATTCACATCTATCGATTAATTGCATAACTTCCATTTCCTGACTAAGTATACAATCCATTACAAAATAAAAAGAAAGCAGTGATAGATGTTAACATTTTATATAAATACAAAACATCGCCTAATTCCATATCGCGATTAAAGCAAAGCCATTAGCATACTCGACTCACAACCAATGACTATTTCGGAAACCTTATACATGTACAAAACACCTAGTCGATAGTGGCAATAATTACTATAATGATCTTTGTCTCGTACGAATTGATTTTTGAAAGGAAATGCAACTATTTAGTGATTTTTGCTACGACCGCGCGATTTCATACTCCGCGACGGATTGTTCGTACCATTTTTCTCCGAGCCAGTGCTGCTGGTCTGCACGTGCACATGGTGCGGGCGAGGACCACCTGGATAAGGTATCCGAAACAGCTCCACGCCGAGGTAATCACAAATCTCGTAACACACTTGGTAACAGTAGCGTACCATATCAAAAGTAACATAGATCTGGAAGCATTTGATGAGAAATTATTACGTCTGAACCGAATAATACGAATTTAAATGTCATACCAAACAAATCCACAGTACGTAGTATTCTGGAATAAAGGTATTGAAGTATTGATTGAGAAACAACATTGCAGGACCAAGCAGACACCAATCCATGTAGTCCATTTCAGATTTGGTCATATGAGCAACCTACAATTATAACACATTAAAAGCCAATGATGACGTTAACTATAATAGTTGAGTTCCAACATACCACTAGTCGATTTGTAATTTTAACAGCTACCATACCAAACGCCAAGATGTACAACGAAGGATTGGCTTCGTAAACCATTTCGGTACTCTTTCTATAAATGATGAAAGCTGGCACCAACACGGTGGAGAATGGTATAATTGGAGACAATACGCTTGTACCCTAGAGAATATCCATCAAGTTACAAAAGACTCATTGCAAAAACAACTGGAAATGATAAATTGTTAGCAATTGTTAGGTGGGCGAGAAAAATCACAGCAAACGTGCAACACACCATGCAAAGTACAAGCTACATACCAAATCTAAGGAACATTTCCTATTGCAAATTCAATAGTAAAGCAAACAGGTTGATAGTGGAGCATTGCCGAAGAGACTACACGGTAAGACGATCAAAGTAAAAACACACGTAAGGTTTCAAAATAAGTCTAATTGAGAGCATGTGAACAACGCCATTGAAAACTCGCAGCTAGAGTATCAACGAGTCAATGCTAATTGCTAGCTAAGTAGCTTCCTGCATCTATCAAGAGCGGTACGAGTTGCGAGCACGAACGCAATTAAGATGATCAACATGTTTAAATTGCAATGTGCGGTATCGGACACGTTTCCGGTTGCAAACAGACAATCACCAGACTGGGTGCTACTCGTGAGTTCTTACTGCGACAGTCGATCCGTTCTTGCCTACTCCTCCGGCCAGCACCACCTTTGCGGTGGCGTAGGCGAGCTTCAACGAGATCACGCACGCGACGTACACGGAGAGGATGCGTAGTGTCATATCCACGCCAGGAACCTGCGGTTCAATGAACCGCCACCCCCACCCAGAACACACAAGCAAAAAAGCACAATGGCCGATTAGAATATCGCAAGTGCAATAGGATGTCATCCTCTATGTTGAGAGCTATGTTCTTATTTCTCTTGGCCACTTCATTACCAAGAACCCGTTTTTATAGCAACTTTGATAGTTTAAAAGCTATATAACAATACAATTAGTAACTAAAATATTGTTTTGTCCATTATCCAGCTCCAATAGTCAACCTGCCTGAATGTAGAATTCTAAAAATGCAAATGATGACTAATTTCATAGCCTATATGAATGAATAAATGATAATAGTATTCAATTAATTGAAACGATAATGATAATACAAAGCAAACCCACGTTAATAAGATTCACTTAAGCCTGGAGAATCAATTAACTACTTCAGTCGCTCAATTATTTAAATCGGTCGAGCCATTCAAGCGATTCATTTCATATCACTCCAAACCAATCACAATTCACATTGGTCCCCACGCCTTTATTCTAAAACGGATAATTAAGATTCGATACATGCGCAAAGCGAGCATCATAAATTGAAAATAAAGGTAGATAAGAGATCATCCTTCGTCGTGCAAGATGACAGCCATTATCGATTAGAGAGTAATAACATGATCAATATTGTGAGCAAGGAATGATTATAAATCGGGCACTGTTCGTTGGTAGTGTCGATGTTCAGATTAATAGGGACTTACTGCAACCGTTGATCCATTCTTGCCGATGCCACCGGTAAAAATCACGATTAACATGTTGTACAGTGACACCAAGCCGCACGCAAGTGTTGAGATAGGAATTGCGTACCAGAACTCTACAGTGCCATTAAAAAACTAAGAGAAACAATAATACATGTTATTATATTGTTGATTGGCAAGAAGGCCAATAATTCCATAGTCGCCATATTGGTACTAGACTGTAGCAAATTGACAATAAACAAGTCAAAGAGAAAATACAATTTCACGTTGTTGTAATTAAATTATATCCTCACAATTAAAGAAAAAGTGTGAAACTTACCGTAGTTGACCAAACCTGAGGACCAAAAATGGCTGAAATCATATGAATTCCAATGATGGTAAATTGAGCTTCTGTCACGTCCACTCTACCGAATCTTAAAGTCCCGGAAACGTAGGTTTGCCAATGAGCACAGTAGAATAACGTCATTGCACAGAAACACTACAAGTTGAAATAAAAATCAAATAAACACCACAAAGACAAGCATTTAATCACATTGTTGGTTTAACTTACCTGGAAAAACATCCACTCTGGGTGCATTCCTAGTTGAACAGCTATGCATGCTGAGAGGGCAACAAAAATAGTCGAGAGGGAATCGCAACCGTGGTCAAACAATTCCCCTAATGGATTGGCACTGCCTGTACGACGTGCTTGTTTGCCGTCCATTGCGTCCAGAGTTTGATAGATAAAAAGGCCGAGTCCACAAAATGCACAAGCCCATCGTGGTGGATCTCCTTTTGCATCCGGTGAATAACTGAAAATTTAAGAACACAGAAAACCTGTGACATTCAGTTCAATTTTTAAACTAGAGTTTATAAAAATGATTTAGAAATTGATCTTAGATCAACTCTACATGACATCAGAGTCTCATAAGCCATACAAATAAATACCTTGTTTAAGAACTTTTCAAAATATCAATGCCAATTAGCGAATGAATAGCAAACAAATACAATAAATGCCTTACAAGTTCCATTATATGTCATTCTTTACAACTACAAGCAAAATACTGACTGAACCACAGTTAAACAAGAAAAAAGTGAAAATATATACTCACATTACCAATACTAATGTACTCAGAATATTAATTATTAATCCTACAATTGTAATTAAGTTGGGTGCCAACCAAATTGGAGTTTTTGTGACCAACCATGTCCACCATGGCTGAAGAATTGGATCCAATAGACTAGAACTTGTACATGCATATTTATGATCCCCCAATCTCTTCAGTTGGCTATCAGATAGCAATCGCTGTTTGTATAGTTTCACCATGACTCATTGAATGATGCACCAAAATCTAAACTTATCACCAGACTTTATAGTTGTCACTTGCTATATAGTAGATGTGAAAATAAGCACCTTTCCACGTTTTCCAGTTTGTGTAAAACTAGTTCAGCTTATCACAACAACTTCTTACAAATGTATGTATACAATTGGTCGAGTTTACACGTTGAGTTTTACACCGTTATCAAATCGTCCCAGAAGAAAGTGTGAACTAGTTATTAATGCTGTAACATTTCTAACAGACAACATTGACGCCGACACGCTTTCCAAGCACTGAGAGCGAATGTTTTCACAGATGGATTTTTAATTGAACCTTGTTTGCTTTGCGTGCTCAATTGGACGATTCCAATTTGTGGTTTTCTTGATGAAAGCCAAGTTGGCACTACTTTCACAAGTGTTAACAGTACATTTCTATAATATTCTACGACTTCTTGGACATAATCTCACTGTCCCACTGAATCACTCTAATTCGTGTGTGTAGAGAAATGTAGGTTGTTGCAAAATATCGGTGAGATTTTGCGCTTTCTGTCACACCGATGCTGCGTTATTACGTCGCGTTCAGCATGTGGTAGGAAATGTGGTGTGGTGTTGGTGATGATGGTGGTATGATCCAGCAGGACCAGTTAGAAATCCAGTTGATATTATGATGCGTGGATGCGTAGCGTGTGTACATTACTTTGAGGTGCGCAATTGTGACAGGAGGCGGCAAGAGGTCGCAAGAAGTCTTAAGTGTAATTGGATAGAGGGGACTACTAGTCTTATAGTGCTAAAGTCTAAATTATAATCTATTTATTAATTAGTTTTACATTTTCTTAATCATTATAAACAATCTAAAACAATTGAAGATGGTATATTATTATAAAATATAAATAATGTGTTTAAAATCTAATCTAACTTTTTACTAAAATATTACAATACAAAATTTAATTTTCTGATATGTATTAAAATTATGTTTTTATTACATATCATTAACTTACAGCAATATTTACTTTAACTAAAAAAAACATTATAATTTACTTTTAAAAAATTATTTAATATTATTTGTCACAAAACACGCATGCGTTATGCAAACCAAACCTGCGGTAATCACCGACCGAAACCGACGCATTCAGAAGGAAAATGGTGGAGTTTCGTCTCGATTGTTTATATTTTGTTTTCACTTGTAACACGTTCCTGCATTTACACACTCCCTTCAATAACATGAATCATCAACACCAACTACATCCTTCCCCGGTACAACTATAATGTTAGAAATTCCCATTGTTGAGTGGAATTTACTTTCCGCAAAAGTTCGGCGTCGGCGATAAGAATCGAGTGGCTATCGTGATGTGAATCGTATTTCAACAAGCGAAACAAATGACTATCTACGATTTGTCCACCTTCGCTCGGTTTCAGTATTACTTTCTACTTCTTCTTATAATCGCAACATGTGTGCCATATATACGACGTAAGTACTATTACTTTGTAATTCAACTTGATTGTTGATTATATTTATTGTTTGTTATATTGTACAGGACTAATGATTGTTTTATTTCAGCGGTACATTCACAAATTGCTGGTCCTCTTCTCTTATACTCAACAGACAAAGACATAAGACTAACAAATGCTACAAAAAGTACAGTTAAGAATAGGCCTATTTTATCATTAATTAAAAATGTTAAGGATGGATCAGCTTTTGATTACCACTACAAGCAGTCAAAAATCTGCTGGTTTGATAGACTTGGTGAGGCAATCAAGTGTGCCTCATTTAATGAGACTGCCATCAAGAATGATACTGTTGAGGTAGCTAATCAAGTGGATTCTCTGGATGGAATGGCTTGTGATTGGCTGACTAACAAATTATACTGGACTGATATAGAGTTAAATAAGATTGAGGTGGTGTCTATGGAGCCTGGACATTACAGGAAGGTATTGTTTTGGAAAGACTTGGATCAACCAAGAGCAATTGCATTAGATCCACTTAGAGGGTAAGAAAATTCTCAAATATCAATCAATAATATTTATACTAAAGTCTAACTTTTATATTAGTTTATTATTCTGGACTGATTGGGGTGATGTCGCGAAAATTGAACGTGCTAGTATGGATGGAGATCCCGCAACGCGAGAAGTCATCGTTGACAAGAATATCTTCTGGCCAAATGGGCTCGCCTTAGATTACGATAAACAACATTTATATTGGATTGACGGACGTTTGTTATATCTTAAACGAGTTGGTTACGACGGGTCTAAAGTGGAAAATATCCTTGAGAGGATATCAGAGTATCCTTACGCATTAACCTTCTTCAACAACCGTCTCTTCTGGACTGACTGGAAAGAATGGGGAATCTACGTTTATGATAACCACACACGAAACAAGCCATCGAAGCCATTTCTACCGTCTGAAACAGTGCCCATGGATATTCACATTTTAGATTCACAAAGGCAACCATATTTTACTTCCCCATGCGAGAATAACAACGGAGGCTGTTCACATTTGTGTCTTTTATCTACAACACATCCTTACTTTAACTGTGCATGTCCAAGTGGCATTAAGCTAATTAATGCCTTTCAGTGTGCTAATGGACCGCAGGAACTTCTCATCTTTGCACGTCGAACGCAACTTGGTTTAGTCTATCTTGATTCTCCAGATTATACCTACAAAGTCTTGAATCTCACAAGCATGAAGCACGCGGTTGCTGTCGACTATGATCCTGTTGAAGGGTATGTATATTGGACAGATACCAACTACTCCAAGCTGCAGAGAGCTAAACTGGATGGTAGCGAACAGATTGATTTCCTGTCTTATGAAGTTGTAAGCTCAGATGGAATTGCGGTTGACTGGGTTGCAAGGAACATTTACTGGACTGATTCATCTTTGGATAGGATTGAGGTAGCTACTTTAACTGCGAGGTACAGGAAAGTATTGATCTATGACGGGTTGTTAAATCCTCGGGCTATTGCCGTAGCGCCGTATCATGGATACTTGTTTTGGTCGGATTGGGGTGATAAGAATCCGAAGATTGAAAGATCAACGTTAGATGGGAATAATAGAATTGTTATTGTTTCGGAGAATTTAGGTTGGGCCAATGGATTGGCGTTGGATATGGAAAAGGAGAGAGTTTATTGGTGTGACGCAAAAAGTGATAAAATAGAACATGCCCGGTTTGATGGCACAGATAGAATGGTTTTAATCGATGACAATATACCACATACTTTTGGATTATCTATTCTTGGAGATTATTTATACTGGACTGACTGGCAGCGAAGGACCATTGCAAGAGTGAACAAGGAAACCGGTGGAAATCGTGAACACATCCTCGAACAAATCCCCAACATTATGGGCCTGAAAGCTATCAGGGGAACGCCATACGTTGCTGAAAACCGCTCGCATCCATGTGCTTTCCATGCATGTGATCAAATCTGCCTCAACGTTAAAGGTAATCAAACTTGTGTTTGTCAGTTTGGCTATGAGTTACAATCAGACGCAAAAAGGTGTCGCATTCCGGATGCATACCTTCTTTACACCAAAAAAGATGGAATATCACGGATTAGTATCGAGCAAACAAATCGCACTGGCGAACGGGAGAATTTTTTACCAATCGGAGGGATTAAAAATGCAAGTTCAATGGACCTAGATGTAAACGATATGAGGGTTTATTGGAGTGATCTAAAACAACGAACGATAATGCGGTCTTATATCAATGGGTCTGATCCACAAAAAGTGGTTGAGTTAGGATTGCAGTCCCCCACTAGTTTGGCCGTTGATTGGGTTGCATTGAATGTGTACTGGGCAGATCCAGCTCTTCATAGAATAGAAGTATCACGCTTGGATGGTTCAAGTCGACGGGTTTTAATGTGGCAGAAGAGTAATGTTGAACAGCATTACATTGCGCTTGATCCTCAGGAGGGTTACATGTATTGGACGGAGTTGTCTCCGTTAGATGTTCCTAATAATGTCATCAAAAAGGCTGCAATGGATGGGAGCAATCCGAAGAGTTTGATTGTCCTAACAGGATTTCCTAGTGGGTTTGCGTTGGACTATGAACGAAGACGACTTTATTGGGCTATTGCCCGTCCTACAGCTGGGATATTCACCTCTGATTTCAATGGTCTCAACAAAGCCGCGTTGGTGGATGATAGTGAGTTATATAGACCTGTAGGCCTTTCAGTCCATCTAGACAATATTTATTGGACCGATGTGATCTTATCATCCGAGTCAAAGGTATCGAAAGGTAAAACGCCACACGCACCTGTTGCTCAGGTCTGGCGAGCAAATAAACAAACAGGTGGCAATAAAATGAGTATTCAGCAGTTGTGGTCATACCCGACTGATCTTCTTATCGTGTCCAACACTAAACGACAAACAGTGTCAAATCAATGTGCCATAAATAACGGGGCTTGCTCGCATTTATGCCTCGCTTTACCGGATAGTAACCCAAGCTATACCTGCGCATGCCCTACACATTACTCATTAAAGAATAACACCTGCGTTCCACCTCAACGGTTCATGGTCTATAGTCATAAGAACCTTGCGGTTCGCCTTCTACCTGATACCTCTGAGTGCCTCGAGGCTGTATTACCAATTCAGGGAATGAAAATAGTGCGTGCCATTGATTTTGATCCACATTTACAATTCCTCTACTGGATTGAAGGCAAAGCAAGGTCTATAAAACGCGCAAAGACTATAGGAACTCATGTCTCTGTAGTTATCATGGGATCAGCTCAGATAGACCCATTTGACATTGTAATTGACGCCCTAGGAAGACTTTTGTTTTGGTCTTGTCAGAGCCAGAATGTTATCAATGTAACGCGCGTCGATAACAACTCCACAGTTGGAGTAATTTCAAGGGATGAGGGGGAACGACCTAGGCTACTAGCCATACATTCAACCAGACGGTTATTGTTTTATACTGATATCAGTGATTCTCCTAAAATTATCCGTCGGAATATGGATGGTTCAGGAAAGAGGGTTATTATTCCTAAAGCTCCGAATGTTTTAGCTTTGGCAATTGATGTGGAGAATGATTTATTGGTGTGGGCACAAGGGCGTGTGATATATAAGTGCAATATTGATGGGGCTGGTAGGAAAGTACTTTTAAATGAAACATCCGCTAATATTAACCAACTGACTGTATTGAATGGCTGGTTGTACTACTTGGATAGTGACAGTTTGAAGAGAATCGAAATGATTGGGGGCAATACAAGCGCGATGGTGGTTGAAATGGATGCGGATGTATCGGATTTGATTGCTGTCTACGAACCGGAAAAGAATCATGCTTGTGCGACACGGAGATGTTCACATATTTGCATTTTAAGTTCCGAGAATGAAGCTGTTTGTTCGTGTCCATTGGATTTAACTTTAGTTGAAGATGGTATCCAATGTGTCGTGAAACCAGACTGCGGTTTGGGACATTTTACTTGTAACGTGCAACAACCAAACAAGAAGGATTGCATTCCCATTTCGTGGAAATGTGATGGTCAGAAAGACTGCACGGATGGTTCGGATGAATCCGGCTGTCCTGATGTTTGCAAACAACACGAGTTTAAATGCGCCAATGGCGAATGTATTGACAGCAAGCATTATTGCGATAATGAACCGCACTGTAAAGATAAATCCGATGAAGCGTATTGTTGTAAATCACCACATGAATTTCAATGTCGAGGAACTCAGGTGTGTATTCTGAGGAATCTTCTTTGTGATGGTATTGATCATTGCGCCAATGGGGAAGATGAAAGTGCCAATATCTGTAAATATGCGCCGTATACTTCATTACACACGGGCCTGTTAACCGTTCTTGTTTGGATTCTGGTCTGCATCCTAAGCGGTATATTCATAATTGTGGCGTCATTTTTCATCAAAAATCAATTCTGTAATCATGAGGCGAGGAATGTGGTGGATCATGCACAAGATCCATTGAATCCCACACAAGTACAATCGCAAATGAAGATGCAGAAAATGCGTAACAAATGTAAGTTTTTTTTTGTGTTTTTTTTTTTTTTTTAATTATATTTCAATGATTTTTTAATAGCAGGTATACCGGATGTGGTACATATGTCAATGTTGGCGGGGTCTCAAGCATGTAGCTATGATCGGGGGCATATTACCGGAGCCTCTAGCAGTACCAATGGTTCAAGTTTAGCATGCTATCCGAGAGAGACATTGAATCCACCTCCAAGTCCTGCTACAACGGCAGCGAGCACAAGGGCCAACTCGCCGACATCACGTTATAGGCCTTATAAACATTATAGGTATGTCTCTTCTAAAATAGTTATATCTCGTGGCACATTTTGATGATCGACGCCATTTTGTTGGGTTGAACTTGATTATGGAATTTTTAGACTAGTACTTTTACCGACTTATTACTATGTCTTGCATTTATTGTGCTTTCTCAGGTCAATTAATCAACCGCCTCCCCCAACGCCTTGTTCAACGGATGTGAATGACGAGAGCGATTATAATTATTCGAGTCGAAGTCGCTACGACGATCGACGGTTTGATGGGCCTTTTCCGCCACCGCCGACACCAAGATCTCATTGCAACAGCGAACGAGAGAGTTGCCCGCCATCACCCAGCTCGCGTTCGTCTACGTACTTTAGCCCTTTGCCGCCCCCTCCATCGCCTGTGGCGTCACCCGGGTCGAACTACGATTCGTAGTTACATTTTATCTTAATACATTTTATTATAGCAAACATATGACATAGGTTTTGTTATAAAATCAAAATTAACAAGTGCCTTTCATTTTTATGTATATATCAAACATATTACGAGATGATATTTTTGGACAAGTTATTAATAATCGTTATAGATAATATAGACATATTAAATTTATTGTATCTTGATTTATTTTATTTTCAGCTTTTCAAGCATGTTCCACTTTCTTTAATATTGTAATATATTTGGAAATTTGAAGATACTTCTCTTGTCAATGAAATAATAGGTAGGCAACAAAAATGACATACTACATAAGTATTGCTTTGGCATTGAAAAACCAACTTATGTTTGAGCGAAAATTGAGCATAGTGTCACTATTGTTGTTACATAACAAAAAATACATAGATATATACATTTTTTATTGATAATAAGTAATAATAAGCTGTTCAAAAAATTTCATCGTTTCGTGTTTTCTAACCTAAACGTCAACGTAGATGACGCCACAGTATGCAAGCTTTTGTTCGTTTGGCGTTAGCGTCGCTCAACCGCGGCCATCTTTCCAAAGGATGCCAGCCTGTGGCTGCAACTGTTGGCTTCAGCAGTGGTAATGTAAAGTTCGTTACATTACAAACATCTGAAGTGGAACCCGGTATCATTAATTAGTCCGTCAAATTATTATAATTGCCACTTCATTAGTTCATTGCATTTATCGGGAACCTTCCCACTCCTACCAGTAAAGATGCCTCGAATTTGTCTGTGTTGCGGGAATACAAACGAGCCCATGTTCAAATTTCCAACACAGAATCAAGCTCACCTAAAAAAATGGCAGAAAAACCTAGCACCTGCACATAGTAAGCATGAATTAATTTCTTTACTTATATATTAATCATTCCATTGCATTTGTAGATGTAAATAATGTTACTGAAAATGATTTAATTTGTGCAAAACACTTTCGATCAAGTTCTATTGCTTATGGAAAGAAATCAATTAAACTTAAAAAGAATGCAGTACCATTATGTGCTGAAAGTGAATTTCGAGGGAGATCCAGCAAAAGAAGAAAACTAGACAATTTTGGGAAAAAAGGTGTTGTTGTTATTCATGCTTATAGCATAACCTATATAAAATTATTTTTTGTTTTGCCACAGATTCAAGTGAAAATAGTGTTAACAGTATAGAAAAAGAAGAATCACTTAATGACACAAAACCTAGTATTAGTATATGCAAAGATGAGAGTATTCTTGACAATACAACAGATAAGTCTGAAATTGCTAATGATACAACTGTAATATCTGATGAATCTGATATTGAAACAACTGAAAACTACAGGATAAATAGTATGCTGTTGAATTATTTAAAGTAATTCAGTTATTAATCTTTTTTTGCAGTGATTATAAATAATAAAATGGTATTTCAAAAATCACAAATACCAATGAAACTCTCTGCTGATGATCATCTAGCAGCCAAAGTGATAACAGTTACAGATTCTATATTTGCCAGAGAATCAAGAAAGACTAGACTACACTGTACTGCTTGTGACAAACATTTAGGAACTTCACCAGTTGCACAATTTGATAGGTATATTCATCCAGTGCTAAATACTTTGCTGTGTGAGAATTGTTTTCATTTTTTTACTACTGGAATCTTTACTAAAGATGATGATGGCAGTGAAATCTACTGCAAGTGGTGTTCACAGGGTGGTACTGTTATGTGTTGTTCTGTGTGTGAGTTAGTATTTTGCAAGGTAAATATTACATTTAAACATTGCTAAATATGACTAATACTGTATTTTGTAGGATTGTGTTCAGAGAAATTTAGGACCAACAGTGTTGAAAGAGATTGAAAATGCTGATGTATGGAATTGTTTTCGTTGCAATCCATCCCAATTAAGAAGGTTGCAAATTATGGCTGCAGCTTTACATATATTCACATTGAAAAAAATAGGGTAAGTTGGGAGGATAAGTTAAAATCTGAAATTATTTTTTCAAAAATATACTAGCCTAGTTTTCTAATGAGTTAAATAATCGTAGAGATGCGCTCGCTTGTGGAAAAGAAGACATACTTCGTAAAGATTTATCGCTTTGCTGCACGTTTTACAAAGAAGATAGCGAAGACGAAGAATATAGCCCACCAACCAAAAAAAATAGAGTATCAACATCTTCATTAAGTTCTCCAGAACAAAAGAAAGCAGCTATTATGCAACCTACTGGTGTGGCATTATTAAACAAAGCTTTAACGAAACTACCAAATCTGCCATCTTCACAAAGCCCGATAAATGTATCTACACCACCGCCAATGATTAAAATTCGAGCAATTCCAACAGCCTTACTACAAGATCCAAAACTGGATCAAGAGCCACCGAAACTTGTGCCACAAGCGCCAACACCAACTCATGTCTACAAGAGAACATTTTCAATGCCAAACAATGTTAATAACAAACACAATATTAAAATTTTTCCTAAATTATCGATGAAATCGAACGTGACCAGCGACCAAAAGTCACCCCCAAGATATGCGTCTTCACCACCGCCACTTGCACCAACGTTAGGAGGAATAAAAACATTTGGTCCAGCTAATAAAAGATTAAATACCACTGCTAAATATATGAATGCTCGTGATTGGTTGAAAACTGCAATAGAGACGTCTACCATAGAAGTGAAGGGTTTACTGACTAAATATACAGAGATTGATTCCAAATCACAAGCACCTTTAACTCCATCTCAGCTTGCACATATGCATAATAAAATGCAACATATCATGTCCCATTGTACAAATATGCTCATCGAAACACGGAAAAGAATGCATCGCGAATTTCTGGGCTATCTGGCGAAAATAAATGTGTCGCATTCGTCAGTTGGACGGCCCGCATTAAAAACAACGACTGCAACATCTATAGCAGTGCCTCACACTTTGCCTGCTCCCGTTGTGAGTAAGCCTGCCTACAAGCCAACTCCTGCTTTAGCTGTGAGCACTCCAAGTGGGATGAAAGTCGTTAATCAAATGCCTTTGGTTATTAGAGGCAACGCACCAGTCGCCATTCGTGGCTTACGGCCAGTAGCGTTGAACTCGTTACCACCTGGTGTTCGCTTACAGAAGGCACCAATTGTAGTGCCTATCGCCAAGCCAAGATTAAGAATGATTCCCCCGCTTGTCCAACCCAAATCAGGAGCTATGCCACCAGCAGGTGTAAGAAATATAGTTGGAAATCAGATAAGCAATCCAACTGCACAACCTGCGGCTAAGAAAATTGTTATGTCTGCGCCTGTTAGTCTGGCGAAAGATCCTTTGGCTATTTCAGATGATGAAGATGAGAACGGTGTGCTGGTAATGCTGCAACCTGAAGTTATTTTGAAGCAAGATGCTCGAAAAAGTAATGATGGTAATGTTAAAATTAAAATTGAAGACGATTCGTGATAATCAGTTTGTTAACATATACTAGATAGGAATAGATTAATGATTTAGGCTTTTTAAAGCGTTTTAGTTAAGTACAAAGTTACTTTATTTAATACTGTGTAAAAAATTACGTTTACAAATTGTTATTTGTATAGGATTATTCTTCCATTATGTACTATTGATATATTATGATGATTTAATTCAAGTAAACAATACAAATTCTTATTGACTTTCATCATTTATTCACATTTTTTTTTCCAGCGCGCTAAGTAGCGAACGAATAACCACATGTTTCGTCTGTTCCACTCGTTTCTTTGAGCTAAGTAGAATGTACTTTTGTTGATGATGAAGTTGATAGATACATGAGAATTAGTAATAATATTGATCAATATTGCCTATATTTAAAGCATTGTTTAGACCTTGAATATGAAAAAATATGAATGCGTCATATAGTCTTTGAACTATACTGTCGGCCTCTTAAGTACACCGAAATAAAGTGTTTTGCTGTTGTTTTTCAGTTCTTATAATTTTTCTTTTACAATTAAATAAGTTTCCTCAATATAGCTTGTTCCCACCAGAATATTTTTGTGAATTTCAGTGATTAAATTTTAATTCATATCTGTTGCATTTTTATTTGATGGCATCATTAAGCGTAGTAAAATTAAAATACTTTTAATATAAACATATCTAATATCTAAATTATGAGTTTGGTATGAAATATATTGGTTTGTTTTGAACTAATTAAATTTGAAGGTTAACAACATTTAGTGAGATTCAAATTATTCTTGTTAACGTCTATTAACATATTCGGACTTATTCACATATAAAAGTTGTTATATAGTTGATATATGAATTGCCAAAGATTTGTACGTGTTGCTCAACGACTTTTACAACTAAAAGTAAGAAAAATGAGTAAAATTGCAGTATGTCAGATGACCAGTGTTCGAGACAAACAAACAAATCTTCAAGTTTTTGATAAATTAGTGAAAGATGTTTGCAAAAACAATGATATTAAGGTAATTATGATATGGTTAAAGAGCCGAATTATCATAAATATAATTTTAGTTTCTCTTTTTTCCTGAAGCAACTGATTACATTGCTACATCATGGGAAGAATCTGTTGCAATGGCAGAGGAACTTACTGGACCAGTGATGAGCCACTATAAAAGTATTGCTTATAGCAATAATATCTGGTTATCAATTGGTGGTTTTCATGAGAAGAATCTACTAGATGACAGTGTATGCCATGAATTAAAATAGTTTTATAATCATTTTACAAATTGTTGTTTCAGAGAATATTTAATAGTCATGTGATTATTGATGATCAGGGGGAGATTTTAAGCATTTATCGCAAACTACATCTTTTTGATGTTAAAATTCCAGAAAAGAATATTAATTTGCAAGAGTCAAGTTATGTTACAGCTGGAAATAAAATTGTTCCTCCATTAGAAACACCAATTGGGAAACTGGCCTTATCAATTGTATGTTTTAATAATTTTCTTCATGTCACAAGTTTGAACATTTGTTTTTAAGTGCTATGACATGAGATTTCCAGAACTAAGTATCTGTTTAAGAAAAATGGGTGCTGATATTCTTACATTTCCTTCTGCATTTACAACTGCAACGGGCGTAGTTCATTGGGAATCTCTTCTGAAAGCTAGAGCAATAGAAAGTCAATGTTATGTGGTAGCTGCTGCTCAGTATGGAGATCATAATGGCAAACGACAATCATATGGGCAATCATTGGTAATATCTTTTAATTTGCAATTGAACTATACTTTTGTATTTCTGATATTTTAAACAGATAGTAAGTCCATGGGGGCAAATACTCGCTCAATGCGAAGCGTATCCTCCCGAAAGCAATAAACAAAAAATCGATGCAAGTTACGCTATTGCCACAATTGATTTAGCTCTACTAAACAAAATCAGAACGCAAATGCCTGTTATGAATCATCGCCGCAATGATGTCTATGCTCTTACTTTCGCATTAGATGAAGGAAAACAACTCAAGACATGTTGTAATGATGACGTTTACATGTTTGCAAATAAGCAGATACCTGGATCAACTGTGTTTTGCAAATCAGAAAGTGCTTTTGCATTTACAAATATTCGATGTGTTGTCCCTGGGCGTAAGTCGATAATAATACATTTTATTTTCGTAAGTTTATTTTTTTTGTTTTAAGATGTTTTGGTGAGTTCGTTACGAGTAGCTAGACGTTTAGGTGATTTAACACCTGAAGAAGTGAACGATTTATTCCAAATGGTTGTCCGTGTTCAAAAGGCAATGGAAACTGAGCACAACGCAGAGTCTTCCACAATATGCATTCAAGATGGTGTTGAATCTGGTCAAACTGTTCCAGTAAGCAAAGTAAGAATTGTCACTTGTGGGTTGATATCAATGTGTTATTGTTTCCAGCATGTGCACGTACATATTCTACCTAGGAAGAAAGGGGATTTCGAGCGCAACGATGACATTTATGAGCATCTAGCTAAGCACGACCGTGATGCCAATCTGGATCCTATCAGGAGTATTGAAGAAATGTCAGCTGAAGCAACGAATCTAAGAAAATATTTTGCATGATATTCATTGAATATTAAAAGACGAAATTTATGAATTATGTATCTACTTTTGTGTAGGTAAATTGTTGTTATTTATTTAGCATTTGCATCAGAGTAACTACTAATCAATCGGTTTCTCAACAATAGCGCCCTATTTAATTGATCACGGTAGCATTGGTGTCGGAAACGTGGGTATACGATATAAATAGCGATGTCAACATATTTAAATAGCATGTTGTGTGTTACCGAAGGGGTGCCGCTTAATCAAGCACGAATATGTATGGTCCTTTTAGTCCTTTCTGTTGTCGCAGGAACGCGTTTTGGACTGAAGTTTTTTTAGGCTTTGATGGGTTTAATTAGACATTAGTGCTTTGGCTGCTGACCGGTATAGAGCTTCGTCCATTCGGTTGAAATCGAAAATTGTTCGTGTAAATTGTTTATGGTTTGTAATATTTGAAGTTTCAATCAAACATCGTTGGCGTCATTTTTATTAAAGAAATCTAAAATGGTTTCGGGATTGGTGGAAGGCGCCAAGTGCACAGCAAGTGCTTTGTTGACAGATGTAATTGATGAGGGACATTGTTCAGAAAGTTTTGATTCCTTACTTTGTTGGCCTCGGACGGTTGTGAATAGCATTGCGATTATGCCGTGTTTTGCACATCTGAATGGAATTCGTTACGATATTACACGTAAGTGTTGAATGTATAATTGCGCAAAATCAACGGTACTTTTCGGCAAGGACTACCAGCAAATTTCCGATTAAGATGGCATTAACTGCATTCGATCAATCACAAATATCTAAGAAAACGGGTTTTTCAAAATTTTCCCTGGACCCAACGTTTTTTTTTTAATTTCAATTATAGTGTTTTGCCGAATTTTGGTTGCAATTTGATATATTGTCCCATTACGTCTGTAATTATTGTTAGATCATTTAGCTGTTTTCAATAACAATTTGTAAATAAATACCGAAAAAATGTGTGAAAACTTGATTTGTTTATCTTTAATAGTTTCGACGTTATAAGTTCTCAAAGTGAGAATTTGTGAAAAAGTGCAGACGTTGATTTGAACGCATATTCCGAACAAATATACATTTGGAGGATTTTGTTGTAATAAATTCCTTATGATTGCTTAGAGGCTCATCAATAAACTATGGAGATTATTAAAAATCTAATAAATGTCATAAAATTGCGTTTTAAAAAGTAAATGCTTTCTTAAGACAAAGAAGTTTTATTAAAGAAGCTACCGTTGCTTCAAAAAAAAAAAAATTCATTCCATTGTCGTATTTTATTCCAAATTTATTCCAATAGCAATTTTCCAAGACATTAAATACTACTAGGTAGGTACTTTTGCATTTTTTTTTCTCAACCATAAACAAATAGAATCATGCAATTGCATTACTCAAGAAATATACGCAAATATAACTTATTGATTAAATTATTATCAAATGTATATTGACAAGCAGATATCGCTTTTAAATATATATTTATTTAATGTGTATAAACAAGATATTACAAACTGCAAGCATCTCAATATAAAACTCTGACGTTATATTAAATTCTACAAACCAATATATCCATATTACTTACTTACTTCCAAAGTAATGAACCATTTCCAGAAAACGCAACTCGCGAATGTCTACAATCTGGTAATTGGGCCGAGTACACCGATTACAGCAATTGTCGCGAGTTGCAAAATGAACATATCGTCAACGATCACGTGTCACATTCTATCGAACTTGCCACCACGATTTACCTGATGGGCTACACCTTGAGTTTGATTGCACTTGCAGTGGCTGTATACATTTTCTGCCGTTACAAGTAAGTTAGTTATGACCAGCAATGTTTCATTTATATGAAGTACCAAGTTGAGTATGCTTAGATTTTGAAGTGCTGGCTAAAAAACTCAGTTTATCTGATGATTGCTTGCTTCCAATGTGAAATGAAGGAGTAGAATCTCACTGTGTCCAAAGTCAGCGAAGAGACCACTTCTCCACTCACCTTAAAAACAATTTCTTCAACTACACTAGTACGTTCTAGTTGGGCTTATGCGGATGCGAATGCAGCATCGAAGATGATCCCAGATGATGTGACAAGTGCGCGTTATCTAAATCAAACATACAATTCATTCTTATCATTAACGCAGTTATAATGTGTGTTTTCTCATGATTTTATCATGTCTAACACGTTGTCCTGTGTGTTAGGAGTATATTTTAATGCTTTTCTTACTTTATCAGTAATTCTATTTAAAACGTATAAAAACCATTAGATTTTAAATTCAAATTTACTAATGACATTTCCAGAATTTTTTATGATAATATTGCAATAAAAATAAGAACTTACTAAGTTTTTGTTCTTGTTAAGCTATCAAACACTAGTGTACTTCTTGTACTGCTTTCCAACACAGCAATGTAGAAGTGTTAGATCTGACAGGTAGGAAAATTCACTGCCGAGACCAACGCTTCCACCTTGCGTGTTAGTTTTCCGCTCGCGAACCGGATAACTGTGAGGTGACAAATTGAGATTATCTCTCAACCGGGCGCGGCTTAAATACTTCAACTTTTGTTTGTTAACTCATCGATAAGCGAAGTATTAGCGATAAAGATGATGATCTAGAACAGGGAAGGAGAGGATCTGACGATTCAATATTTAAAATGTTTTGCAATCTTATGTTGGACGCTTACAAATATTTGAACAAACAGAATTAATGTCACTAATATTTGGGATTATACTTTTATTGATGATTAGGAACCAAATATGTCAATATTAAAGAAATTTAGAGCCTGTCTTAATGTTTACATTGGTTATTTTTAATGGAAACTTATTATTATCAGCAGTAGTTATAAGGTAGAGTAGTTTGGAATTATAGCAATATAAGTATGAAATGATTTAGATTTCAAAAATTGGAATCAATGATGCACTGGAAATATTTGTTTATCTTGTAAGATTAAATTTTAGCACAAGAATCTGATTCTAACGAAGAAAAGAGGAAGTATCGTTGATTTTTGGTCACAAAATGTTTAATATTCATTATGAAGATAAAACTTAACCATAACACTATACTAAAGAACTGCAGAAAGCAGAAGATTTTGAAGAAGGCAGCAAGCCGAAAACGTTTTATAAACTAATAATAAGTAAGTGTTATAGTTAAGTTTCGTCTATAAAAAGAGAAAGTTTCAACACTTGCTTTCTACTCAATCTTTCATAGATTGAATTATCTGCATTTGGTCTATATATTAATTATTGGGATTCGTAAAATTATTAGCATTACGGAATGAATTTAGTTTCTTAAATCTTTTTTTAAGGCTACCCAAGGTTAACATGTAATCTACATAAGTCACAGTTTATACAAAATTTGTTATTATTTGATTAGTTCAATTGCCTTAGAATTAGAGAAATACCTTATTTTATATATTACAAAAAATCCAAGGAGATTGCATAGATGATTCACTAGCGGTAATTAGTAATTGATTTTGGGGTATTATTCAGTGTAGTTACAAAGTGTTTAAGATTCATTATGTGGATAAAATTTCACTTCCTTTTAGTCACTTGTTAAAACGTTGAAAGCATGTTGCTTTCTTCATACTGATCATACTGAAGAAGGCAACATGCCTTGAACGTTTTACCAAGTGACTAAAAGTAAGTGTCATTTTTCAATATAATAATTGATTTTGTCTCTTTGCAAACTGGGAAGCGCCGCTATCTTATCGCGATAGGTTAGCAAAATGGTCAAGGGTTTACCTTATTTCAGTATACGTTAATTATCATTGAGTATATCAGTGGATATTCTAGAACTAAATTTTGTGTAAAAATTATTATATTCCATCGACAGGTTCAAAACCTATGTCTTCTGAGTATTCAGAAATAACCATTCCATAAAAAACTTACAAAAACTACAAATTCTACTACTCATTTATAATCTTATTCTTTCACAATGTATAATACAATTATTTCTTTAAGGGACTTGCGATGTTTAAGAAACACAATTCATATGAATCTAATGATCAGTTTCATCCTTGTCGACTTTGTCTGGATTGGTACACTTCTTCTACAAGTCTTCCTCGCTCAAGAAACATTTACATGCATCTTTCTCATAATTCTCCTCCACTATTTCCATTTGACCAACTTCTTCTGGATGTTTGTCGAAGGAATGTACCTCTACGTCCTGGTAGTGAAAACGTTTCGTGGTGACAAAATCAAACTATCACTCTGTGTTATTGTCGGATGGGTACTACCCGCAATATTCATCACCACGTGGTGCATAGCAAAAGCAATGAGCTTATATCTAGAAGATCCTTTCGATCTTGAACATTTGAAGAGTTGCCCATGGAGGAGTGACGACCTGGATTGGATCTACCAGGTGCCTTCCATATTTGTGCTAATTGCAAATGTAATCTTTCTGATTGTTATCATGTGGGTGAGATAAAACCTAATTCAAACTATATATGTTCATTTTAATTGAGTTGGTATTTGTTTTCGAAGGTACTCATTACAAAACTGCGCTCGGCTAATACAGTAGAAACACAGCAATATCAGAAAGCCGCCAAGGCGCTCCTTGTCCTGATTCCTTTGTTGGGAATGACGTACATCGTCGTCTTAGTTGGTCCCAGTGAACCGGGACTTCTTCGCAGTTGCTACGAGTGTTTACGTGCCATTTTGCTGTCAACTCAAGTAGGTGTATCAGGTATTATTTTTAACAGCACATTCTAGATTGAAATGTTTGCGTAACCCCAGTGTATTCAACAAATATAGATCTTAAACTCCAAATAAATTCGAATTTCCAATGCTTGTCAAACTTCAATATTAGTCTGGTTTTATCAGTTGTTAATATTTGAACGATATTTTAAAACTAAATTGGCTGGAACTATGTAGAATTGAAGTGGTTTATTTGTAATTCTTCCCACTGGAAGAGTAAATAACATCGACTCAAGTCAAACCAATTTCATTATGACGCATGGAAATGTTGCAGGGTTTTACCGTCGCAGTGTTTTACTGCTTCCTGAATACAGAAGTGAAAAGCACTGTAACTCACCACATAAATTCCTGGCATACTCATCGCAGCTTATCCCAGAGATCAGCAAGTCAACGCAATCGAAATAGCAGCCGCGATTGGTCGAGACGATCGAAAGGCGACAGTATTAGGTTAGTTCCTTATCAGATTTAAGTTGCTCTAAATCGAATTAATCTCGCTCTTTGAGATACATTTAATCAACAACAAAAAATTATTTACTACTGATATCAGAAATTATTTTTTAATTATGTTTTCAGATTGTATCAAATAGTTAACATGTTTAAAAAACGAGAATCTTCTTGTTCAGTTGGCACAACAAGTTCTTTGATTGTTGGAGTTAATCGCAATAATTCTGGGCAGCGTAGAGTAACTGCTCCTACATTTCTTCTTCCACCTATTAATCTAAACACACAAAATTAGATTTAAATTGTTTGAAATATTCGTTGAAATATTGTTTCAAATAATCCTCAGCCTGTAAGTTCAGTGTGTGTCGTAAAGTTGGCGCTGTAATCAATGAAGTTATCCTGTCGCCGGATAGCGGCGCTTTTTGTCGCTTCGTTGAATGTCATTTTCTTCCTCCTTCAACTCTGTTCTTCTGCTTTATTATCAGCATTATCAGTCTGTTTGGGGCCGCTTGAGTCTACGTCGTCGCGAAAATGGACGATAAAGTCAGCGGCGAGCAAACTAACGATAGCACCAAGCATGAAAATCAAACCAACCAAGACGAGCTCATCCTGGCACAACAACGACAAATACAACAAGAAGTACTTGTCATTTAATTATCTCAAGAGGTTAGGTCAACTTGCCGTATATCAATCTTTTTTAAATATTTTTCTAGATATCGGACTCTATTCCTCTGGTTAGTGAACTAGATGAAATTGCAACACTCAACATGGAATACTCAAATGACACTGTCTACCTTGGGAAAATAACTGACCTCTCTTCTAAATACAAATACATTAGACGTACAAGACCAGATGGCAATTGTTTCTTTAGGGCATTTGCCTATGCCTATATTGAACGGCTACTGGAGAATAGAGATGATTTTGATGCATTTTATAAACTTGCAGAGGGCAGTAAAGATATGCTTGTTGACCTAGGATTCCCTAAATTTACAGTAGAAGATTTCTATGATACTTTCATGGAAGTATTAAAAAGAATAAGTGAATTGAAAGACACTGAAGAGGCCAAAAAGGAAATGCACACATTATTCAATGAGCAGGGCTATTCAGACTACATGGTTGTGTATTTAAGACTACTAACAAGTGGGCAACTTCAAAAAGAAGAATCTTTTTTCAGTTGTTTTATTGAAGGTGATAGATCTGTAAGTATTAAATTAACTTGATTAGTAGTCATGGTATTCTAACAATATACAATTGTCAAGGTGGCTGACTTTTGTCATCAAGAAGTGGAGCCAATGTACAAAGAAAGTGACCATATACACATTATTGCGGCCTGCTCGGTGCTCAAAACTGGCGTGAAAGTAGTTTATATGGACCGAGGTGTGGGCGAAAAAGTCACTGAACATGATCTGCCTGAAGGATCAACTCCTCTTGTCCACCTGCTGTATAGGCCCGGCCATTACGACATTCTCTACCTCTGAAAAACACCAAATCACCTGCATATATCGGCTGTTTTTTCTCTCAGTAATTTGTATAATTGTATCTTGAGTACTGATTTCATACAAATGAAAGAAATTGTTTTCATTTGAAAACGATAAAAATCACAATTATTTTATGTTGATATAATTAAGTTATTCATAAAGTAGTGAGTTAGGTAAATGAAGATAGTTTTGATATGGACGTTGGATGTTAAAAAAGTAACTCTAAATTACATCGGTACACTTATTGATGAACAAGTTGCTTATTAATAAAGTTAACAGCGGAGTCAATATAAGAAGACTGCAGACACGTCTTCCAATTAACCATGTAAAGAGAGTTATATTAACGACTGGGCCGGACTCTGACAAATGCTGATGCACAGGACCGGCACCAACTCGCAACATAAACGGAGGCGCTGTCGGGCTGTCCGAACTGGCAATGGACGGCGTTCACTCTCGCTTGGAATTGGGAGTGTGTTAATTTTAGAGGCACCAGCCTAGGACAGGATAGCCTTCCCGAGCTTGAAGATTTTCAGAGGATACACGCTGCGCTCGTGCATCGCAATACAGCTCTTGTCCGCGAGCAGGACTTGGGGATCGACGTCTGGGTTGAGTTTTGGGATTAACTTGGTGCACTTCACGTCCAATTGGACATAGTAACTGACTGCGGGACTAAGAGTGTTTTAACTAACAAAAGCGTGTAAAAAATAGATAAAATAGACGTAACATGGCACATCTAACTTGACACGTTTTTATAGAACAATGGGTACCATTTTATTCTGGAGGGCAGCGCAATTTTAATACTGATTATATTTAGTTTAATAATATGATCTTAATCGTATAACTGAATGTATATTTAGTTGCCTATATTGCATGTAAATTCGTAAACAAATTATTTGTTTACCTTCCGCATCGCACCATCAAATTAATTGCAATTAACATAGATTTTACTTAATTTACAATGACTGAGAGCACTCCACCAGTTAAAAATTCGTATGAAATAGATCCAATTAAAAACGAACGCTCTGGCAGTGTCCGAGAAGTGGGCAGTCAAGCAATTTGGAGTTTATCTTCATGTAAACCAGGTACTAACCCTAATTTATAAAAATTTTAAGTGTTTATTAATGAAATTCGTAAATATCCAGGGTTTGGTGTAGAACAGCTACGAGATGAAAGAATAGACACATACTGGCAGTCAGATGGTCAATTACCACATTTAGTGAATATCCAATTTCAGCGTAAAATCACAGTTAGTGATATTTACATTTTCACTGATTACAAATTAGATGAAAGCTATACTCCATCTAGAATATCAATAAGAGTTGGTAAACATTTCAATGATCTGCAAGAAATAGAAGTTGTTATGCTTTCAGAACCATCAGGTAACTTTTCCTACTCATCTTTGCAGCTGAAATACATCAATGAAATACATTTCAGGATGGGTTCATGTACCTATCAAAGACATCAGAGATAAACCAATTAGAATGTTCATGGTACAAATTGCCGTGACCAGTAACCATCAAAATGGTAGAGATACACATATAAGACAAATCCAGATACACAGTCCTACAGAATGCCAAAATATTGCTATTAACAACTTTAATACATTTTCCACAGTAGCATTACAACAATTTGCAACCATTCGATAAAAAAGTTATTACTAAAATCTGTTTCCTTTGTGTGATGCACATATTCATGCAGTTTACATGTGTATCAATATTATAAAATAAAATATTTATTTTTCCTCAACACACATATATATATATATTTTTTGTTTATGTTGATAAAAAAAAACTAATTATTGACTCGCCCGAATTGAATATCATCTGTAAATTAAAACGTAATTAATTTTGTAAGTACATAACTACAAATGTATACATACCATCAATACGTATATTTTCGAAACTCTCCAGTAAATTTTCATCATCTTCCAAATCCATGGAAAATGAAGCTCCAGCAATTGCTTTATTATCAACACAACGCTGTATAAACTCTCTCCAATTTTCATCATACTTCAACAAGTTGGGATTTCCAACAACAATCAGCAGAGCTTTAGCCCTAGTGAGTGCAACGTTCATTCTCTACAAATAGATCAATGTAATTATGGCACGAAACAAATAAATACATTCTTATTACCTTCTTATTCTTTAGAAAACCAAGATGAAATTTGACGTCATGCTTGACAAACTCTGGTTTGGTTCTAACAGTTGAAATTATTACAATAAGTCGTTCCTGACCCTGTAACTTTTCAATACTACCAATCTCCAACCCATCATACTTCGGATCCCGCCCACACACTTTACGCAATTTCTGTACTTGCTTTCGGTATGGTGTTACAACAGCGATGTCACTTGCTAATACTTTGTAACCACTCATTTTACACCCAATTAACTTGTTAAGATATTCAAACACAGTTGAAATCTCTTGAATATTGAAGAAACTAGGCGAGTTGCTTTCACGATCATCATGACCCAACACACTGTGAAATATAATCGGGAATTTCTTATTGGGAAGAATATCCTGGCCCAATGCTATATTGCTAAATTCATTCCCAATCGCAATGAGTTCACCACCATAACAAATTTTATTGGACAATGCAATAATTTCCTTATGAGAACGATAATTTTTCAATAGTTTAGTCAATACCCTATTGTCATAGACACCGTCATGTTTCTTGTAAATAGAATTCGTTACCATCAATCGCTCTAACATCGATGTTCCAAACCCATATTGCTGTGCAATTGACGAATGAATAATTGGACCCAATTGCTCGGGATCGCCAGCTAGAATAACTCTTCCGTTCACTTTTGCTCGATTTACCAGAACCGCGGTGATAGGGATTAATGTCTCCGACTCTGTAGCGTGTCCTGCTTCGTCAATGAATACATAGTAAAAGTGGTCCTTTGGAATACCTACGTTATACAACTTCCCAGCAGTTGTCAAAGTAGTTATTACAATTTTAAATTTTTTTAAGTTATCTAAAGTCGGATGACAGGGCATGCCATTCTTTAGGTTGCAATATTTCCTCAATTTAGCATCCACATCAAATACGTTGCAACTGTAGGAAAGGTAACGTAACAAATCCTTTTCAGAAAAGGAGCTAAAGCCAAGCATACGCTCGCCGATCAAATTAGCTGCACTGTTGGACGGTGTACAAATAAGAATTCGCTTATCCGTGTGGATTTTTCTTACTTGTAGAATGGCTTCTATAAGGGTCATAGTTTTACCAGTTCCTGGAGGACCAAAGATTAAATATGGTACAGAAGCCAGTCCTTTAACAATTTCCCTCACTGCTTGTAATTGCTGCGCATTGCCTGCGATGTCTGTGTTGAAGCAATTGATGCTTAGATCTTGTTGAGCACTTGCTATTATTCGTTCTGGGAAGAAATACATGGCACAGTCGGCCGCTAGTTGGGCTGCTTGATGTTCCAACTTAAGTGTAGTTCTGTTGAATCCGAAGGACACTTCGAATCTCATCTTTTTAACATAGACAGTTGAAAATTTCGGATCAAATGCCAACTTCACAGTGTCTCTTGTCTTGTCGTGAACAATTCCTTCATATTTTATCTGTGACCCAGGCACTTTAACAAACACAGAATCTCCAACTATTAAAGAAGGCCGATTTTCAGATAGGTCTGGTACCTCTAGACTGTACAAATGTCTATTTAAATGCGTCAACTTATCAGTGAGTGTATCATAATTCCTGATATCAATTTTCATTTGGTGTTCCTCTAAGTAAAGCAGTAAATGCAACATTTCTTTGTAAGTCTTATGTGTTAAGCAATGCATTTTGTCTTCGACGTCTAATAGCTGTTTAAATTTGAGATGCAGCTTTTTGGATGTTTCGTCAGTTGGTATCGTTTGTAGGCCAGAATTAAAAATCTTGACATGTTCGGGTGTTAATGGATAGGTCCGAAGTCGATGGACAGACAAGAAGTCAGTTTGAAAACTTAAACAAGTCAGATGAAAGTGCAACTGAATGATCATATTAGAAATCATTTTTAACATCAAGAAAAAATCAAAAACTATGGCATGCAACTATTTTTTAAATTACCATATTTTATATCAATGCGATATATAAACGCTTAAGAGAATATAAGCAAGTCGAATTTGAAACAAATACTTGGGCTTCAATTAAAAATCAACCGAGACATTGAGCAACAAAATTATCGTTCGACTATTTTTGGAGTCGAATATCGCAATTAAACTTTTAAATACACATACTCTGGTTTCTCTCCGGGAATAATAGTTTCGTCCATTCCAGTGACAATCGGATTTTGCCTACGATAAGGTGACGATGGCTGCAAACTTTGAAAATCTCTTGATGTAATTTCAAAAGTCAAGACCTTGTAAAATGCTTTGAAGTCTCCAGAATCGCTTGAAATTGCATCGCCAACTTTGTAGGAGATTATAAGCGGCATTACGTATGCGCGTATGGAAGTAAAGCGTAGTCCTAGTTTAACATTATATGACTTCATGGCAGGAATAATAACATTCTCATAAGTGATTTCCATGTATTTAGAAAGCGGCGTATTTACACCTAGAATATTATCGAGAGTAATTGCACTTGCTGTCTTATTATGTATAATCAAATTCTTTTCAAAAGATAACAATATGCTGAAGATAGTTTCATGGCTAGTTTGAGCTCCAGTGTTAATTTCAGCAGACACTCCTGAATTCTCTGGGGACCTAAAACAAGCAATATTTATTACATTCCTTGGAGAACAAGAAAAAACACTAATTAAACCACCTAACAATGGGTGCATTCACTTTTTCTATTTGCTTTTTTAATTTTGTGATAACATGTCTCTTAGCTCTATTGTGTTGCTCCAAATGAGCTTTTGCCTGAAAAGTTTTCTTACATATAGTGCAAGAGAAATCCATAGAAGTTGCCTTAAGTGGCTTAAATGCAAGATTTTGGGATACAACCTTTTTATTTCCAGTATTGAATATATACTCATCTATAAATGTAATAAACAATTAAAAATTTGGCCTTTTGAATCAAATTAATTAGGTTTTACCTTTCCTGAGAAGAATTGAATTCAGCTTTTCTGGGACAAATATAAGAAGCCCCTTTTTGCCCATTTCATGTGGAGGAAGAATTATTTTCCATCTTATTAGGAAACCCAAAATGTATTCAGGCTCGAGACAATAGACATTTTTTTTGTTTCTATTATAAAATATGTACATATTCCTCTTGGCCAATTCATTATTTATTATTAATCCATGCTTAAAGTATTTTCGAACAATGTTGAGACATTGCTGTTCTATTGTTACTAGATAAAATGAAGACGAGATTAGATTAATCCACTGAAATGAAATAATGATTAAAAAACGTACATTTTTTCTCTCCAGGGTCATTAGAAGCCATGGTAGCCTTTGAGATAAAACACAAGTTTAGCTAGATCAGTTATATTTGTTCAGATTCACTTCGTTTTGAGATTGTTGGCTTAAGCCTACCAAGCTTAACGCCAAACAGCGAAATTGTACGAGTGGGTCTTTCTAAAGTAGGTATATTATTTACACTTTCTAAAAATAAAACGTAGTTTTCAACCTTGAATGAGGTTGTATCGCTGCACAGGTATTCAATATAGATTATGTAACCAAGCCAACATAATCATAGCAATAACAATTATCGCAAATCAACAAAATAGTAGTATTCAAACTACTGATAAGCGGTATTAATTTAGAAAAGAACACTAAGAAGCGAACGCAAGAAACCACAGAAAATTGAAGTGACATAAAGCGAAATAACTAGCTTGAGCATATGTACTGGTTGCTAAAATGAAATCGTTAATAATATGATCACAAAGCGGGCACCAAAATTATTTAATCTAATCGTTCTGAAAGTAAAAAAGATAAATCTTACGGGTTTACGAACTTTTTTTATTATCAAACTTATTTCGCAAGCAGTATTTTTGAAATCAACGCAATACGCATGCGCCATATTAGCACAAATATTTAAAAATCACACGTTAGTGTTTTAAAACCTGAATTTACGTTATTACTTACCTATTAAAGAACAAAGGCATTTAAAATTTTATTAAGATAATAATTTATCATAGCTCAATATGAATTATTGATGAATGTTAATGATTGCCTCTGCCGAAATTTACGTCATCTGCAAATTAATTAGTTTTAATATTGAAAAAAAAGTAGTAGGAATTTGCCTCACCTTCTATTCTAATATTTTGAAAATGTTGAAGAAAATCTTCATCTTCATCCATATTCATAGAAAATGAAGCTCCAGCAATTGCCTTCTTGTCAATACAACGCTGTATAAACTTCTTCCAATTTTCATCATATTTCAACAAGTTGGGATTTCCAACAACAATCATTAGAGCTTTAGCCCTAGTGAGTGCAACGTTCATTCTCTACAAATAGATCAATGTAATTATGGCACGAAACAAATAAATACATTCTTATTACCTTCTTATTCTTTAGAAAACCAAGATGAAATTTGACGTCATGCTTGACAAACTCTGGTTTGGTTCTAACAGTTGAAATTATTACAATAAGTCGTTCCTGACCCTGTAACTTTTCAATACTACCAATCTCCAACCCATCATACTTCGGATCCCGCCCACACACTTTACGCAATTTCTGTACTTGCTTTCGGTATGGTGTTACAACAGCGATGTCACTTGCTAATACTTTGTAACCACTCATTTTACACCCAATTAACTTGTTAAGATATTCAAACACAGTTGAAATCTCTTGAATATTGAAGAAACTAGGCGAGTTGCTCTCACGATCATCATGGCCCAACACACTGTGAAATATAATCGGGAATTTTTTATTGGGAAGAATATCCTGGCCCAGTGCTATATTGCTAAATTCATTCCCAATCGCAATGAGTTCACCATCATAACAAATCTCATTCGACAAGGCAATGATTTCTGGATGAGATCGATAATTCTTCAATAGTTTTGTTAATACCCTATTATTATAGGATCCATTCTGTTTCATGTAAAGTGGATTCGTAGTCATCAATCGTTCCAACATTGATATTCCAAAGCCATATTGTTTTGCAATCGATGAATGTGTAATTGGACCTAGTTGCTCAGGATCACCAGCTAGAATAACTCTTCCGTTGACTTTATCATGATTTACTAGAACGGCGGTAATAGGTATTAATGTCTCCGATTCTGTCGCATGTCCTGCTTCGTCAATAAAAACATAGTGAAAGTGATCCTTGGGTATTCCTCCGTTATACAATCTACCAGCGGTTGTTAAAGTGGTTATTACCAATTTAAACCTTTGCAAAGTATACAGAGTTGAATGAGAAATCATACCATTGTGTATGTTGCAATATTTTCGCAATTTTTCAGATAAATCTAATTGGTTGCAACTGTAAGATAGGTAACGAAGCATTTCATCAAGGGAAAACGAACTAAAATCAAGTAATCGCTCGCAAAGTATGTTAGCTGCACTGTTAGACGATGCACAGATCAGGATTCTTTTGTTCTGGTTCAGTTTTCGAACTTGTAAAATGGCTTCTACAACTGTCATTGTTTTCCCTGTTCCCGGGGGACCAAAAATTAAATATGGCACTGAACTGGCTGAACCTTTCAAGATTTCTCGTACAGCTTGTAATTGCTGTGTATTATTGGCAATGTGTCTGTTGTAGCAATTGATACTAATGTCTTCTTGTGCACCAGGTAATATTTGTTCTGGGAAGAAGTACTTGGCACAGTTGGTAGCTAACATTGCAGCTTGATGTTCCAATTTTAGAGTAGTTCTGTTAAATCCAAAAGACACTTCAAACTTCAAGTTTTTAACGTAAACAGTTGAAAATTTAGAATCAAATCCCAATTTGACGCTATTTATGGACTTTTCATGAACGATGCCTTCGTATTTTTTGCCCGAGCCTAGCATATTGACAAACACAGAGTCGCCTATAATTAACGATGGGCGGTTTTCAGATAATTCTGGTACTATCAGCTCATACAAATTGTGACTGATATGTGTTAATTGATTAGTGGTTGTATCATAATTTCTGATGTCAATTTTCATCTGATATTCTTCCAAATAGAGCAACAAATCTAACATGTTTCGATAATTTTCAGATGACAAACAGTTAATTGGATCTTCAACATCTAAAAGTTGTCTTATCGTAGAATAAAGATGCTTCTCTGCTTCACCTAACTGCACAGTTTTGAATCCCGATGCGAAAATACTGATTAATTCTGATGTCAATTTATAAGGCTTTAATGTGTTCACTAAATCGTAACCACTCTGAAACCTGAGAATTACAATAACATACAGTTTGAATATAAACTATAGATTGAATTATGTCACCCACTTTGGCCTTTCTCCAGGAATAATATCAATTTCGCTCATATTTGTCACATTTGGTCGAGGTCTATTATAAGGAGGCATTGGTTGTAAATCTTGTAAACTCTTCGACAAAATTTCAAACACCAAAACTTTTTGAAAACCATCGACAGTACCATCAGTCGTTATATAGGTGATAATAAGCGGCATGACGTAGGAACGTTTAGATTCAAAACGTAAATTAAGATGGATGTTGTACGTATGTTTAGCAGGTATAACAACACGCTTATATGAAATCTTCATGTATAGACTAAGTGTAGAGTTTACACTATCAATATCATCTAGAGTTATGGCATTGGAGGACTTATTTACAAGAATTAAGTTGGTTTGAAATGAAGTTTCTTCATTGCAGATGGTTTCAGAGCAATTGCCAGCACCCTGGACAACTTCAGCAAATATATGTGTTTTCTTAGAAACACTATAACATAAAACATAAATAAACATCAATATTGAAGTAGTACAAATGCCCCATATAGAACCTTTCTATTTTTCCAGCTTGTTTCCTTAATTTGGCCATAATATTGCACTTCTCTATGCTGTGTAGTTCCCAATTTGATCGCGATAAAAATATTTTACTACAAAAACTACAGATTAGTTTATCTTCTTTGGGATTGATGATCTCAGAAGCAAGATTATGGGACACAAATGGTTTATTGTTGTTTTCAGCTAAAATTCATTAAGTTATGCATTATAATTAGTTAATAAATACAACGTTTTTCTTTACCAGTAAGTATCAATTTCAATTTGTTTGGCTTGAAAACGATCAAGTTCGGCTTTCCAGACTCATTCGGATGAAAAACAACCTTACGTTTCACCAAAATTGCCAATACACATCGAACAGGTATATCATATAGCTCTCGTTTTTTCATGCGGTGCAATGCATTGATATTTGTTTTAGTTGCTTCATTATTGTCGTCAATAAGACCATATTCATGGTATTTCCTAACTATGTTCCAAATCCTTTCTTGATATGACACTATAAATAATTCATTCAGCAAATCTGCACTATTTAACAATATGAAATAAAACTCACATTTTATCGTGTTTACGCCTGGATTCGCCATTTCTTGCAGGAAATGCACACATCAAACTAGCTCCTGCTACACGACACAAATGAATGTAGTATTTTGATAACGCTGTGTTTAAGTTTGTTGTACTTATAGTTTTGAATCACAAAAAGCGTTTTTATAAATCAAAAAAGTACAATCCCATTGACTTCCCGTACAATATTTCAAATCAAAGCATGAAGGTAGTATTGGGTTTGTAAACTTATTAAAAATAAAGATAATTATTATCGCACATGTGAACGTTACATGTAACTGTAGATTCATTAAATGAATCATCATCTCCTATCTATCCTTTCGTGAGCCACAATGCATTGTTAATGTTATGATACAATGTATATTATTAATAAATGTGCTGTTTGTATCATAGACTATTCTGCTTAGAACGCTGAAAATGATATCAAATTCCGTACAAATTTTTAAAAATCATAATCGTTGACTCGACGATTATTGTAATTATTAAAAACATGTATGGAATTTGATATCACGTTCAACGTTATAAGTAGAATATTCTATTCTACAGAGAACAATGAAAAAGAGAATAAGTTAGTATAACAATATTTACATTGTTTGCACTATTTATTTTCATATTATTTGCTTTTTGTATCATTGCACATGCGTGAATGCTTTTTGCTCTCAAATAAAATCCTTCCAATCTTTACTTTCCAAGCAGTAACTTCTAGTTTGTAGAACGTTTTACCACGTGTTCTAAATTCTCATCAATGTGGATCCATTACAGAAACATTCTAAATTAAAATGATCCGAGTTGTACTTGGAATATTTCTACTATTACCTTTAATAAGAACAAATGAAATCAAAGACCTAACAGAAAATTTCTTCGAAAACTTGGAAATTAATTTGAAAGGTAAAATATAATTCCGATTACGTAATAAAAATACAGTTATAGATTTTCCAGGTGAGGATCCTCCATATGATTCTATCGCTTTCACTGATCAACAAGTTGAAAACTTTGTCAACCTGATCCGGAAGCGACAGAATTTCCAGGAACGACGTACTAGGCGCCAAATTGTCAATGCCACAAACCATGGAAATTATGGTATGTTAATTTATTTCTTGCCCTCACACCCAAATAAATCTTTAAATATAAATTCTAAATTATGCTCCTGTAGATATCTATATAACTCTCCTAGGTCACTATGATTATTCCTTGCCCTATGTGTCTGGAACGCAACCTCCTGAAACGTAGTAAACTTTCGTGCTTTTGCATCCTCTGTAACTTTGCATATAATTTTCTGCCATGTCATGCTCCTTATGCTAGCCCACCATTGACTGCAATCTGTCTCCTGACCTTCCACGCAGATAACCCCAGGTTTGCCTGGCATGCAAAAACCAGTGATGTTAAGTCTATCAGCCAGATTTAAAATTTCACGTCGCTTTGTTTTGTCGTAAATGTGATGAGAATAAATCCAGTAGCGTACTAGTTTATCAGGAAAAACTGTGGCATTCTGAGGTTCTGATTCCAAGGAATTAGGAGCGTAATCCGGTGCGGTTTCCTGTAGCCATACAATTGCAGAATAAATGCATGGTTCTCCTCTATCTAAAGTGGCAATGTAGTCACTGCATGCCTTGTTGATTGCAGCAGCTTGGTCTCGAGTTATCTTTGAATTCCGTATGTAAATATCCGGCAAGACCTGTGGGTAATCTTGTGATAACGTTACACACATTTCAAAGACCTGTTCATGATTGTAAACTGTTTTATCGTTAATAATGATAGCAAAACTTATAAATGGTGGCGAGTCTTGTGCTTTGCCGTCAAGGAAGTCCCTGATAAGACCAGGATTGCTTTCTTCTTCTAATTTGAATTCCTTGGGGAAAATAGACTCTAACATTTCAATTTCATCCAGCTGCTGTTGAAGATTGTTTCTCAGTTTATCTGTAAAAATAATTAAAATCCATTGTATTTTTTATATAGAAATTCATATTTTGGAAGGTGTATCGCCCTTTGAGAAGATACCTATTAAAAATCCAAAAGATATTAATTTATTCCAACAGTCCAACCACAACACACTCTCCTGGTATGCCGCTACACTCCAGGATAATGATAAACTTAAAATATTTAAACATGATGTAAGATTAAATCTAATATATATCAAATGAATAAAATTCTTTCTTCTAAAGCCCTTTTTGCTGTAGGGAAATGGATTTCATCCACTTCATCAACGTAAAGTCCATTCTGCTGTTCGCCTTGCAGTATTTACAACCCCAACAAAAGGTACCTTCATCGTCGTAGCTGAAAACACCACCAAAGGAGAGTTCCAAGAAGAAACCGCAGTATATCGCTTCGCTTTAAATGAAAACCTTGAAAGGGTGCAAAATCTTCACATCGACTATGCTACAGATGTATCGATCTGGACAGATAAAGGAGACATCTTTATGTCCATTGTTCAACAGTTCCAAGAAACCGCAACCGGAACCAAGAAACTGCAATGCGAAACACAAAGTCCAATCTATAAGTGGTTGGGGGGCCATTTTGATATTGTACAACATCTAAAGACATCTTGCCCTGTACGTGTGACTCCTTTTGTCATCGGAAAATCTCGATTCCTTGCAATTGCTAATCATGGAGTTGATGGTAGCAGTGATACCTACTCTGAATTATTTAAGTATGATTTGTCTAGTGAACAGTTTATGTCCTATCAGAAAATTGCAACCAGAGGAGCTAGTGATATAACATTTTTTGGATTCAGAAATAATTATGACCAAGACAGACCACAGGAGAATTACATCGTAATTGCAAATACATTCTCCAAGGGTTAGTATATAAAATATTGACATTGGGTGGATTATTAATATTTTGGAATATTTTAGATGAAGGCGGTGGAATTGACTATAACATCAAGTCGATTGTATATAAATATGTAGAAGGATATTTCCTTCCTTTTCAAAGTTTTGATTTGCCAGGAGTTACAGGATGGTTACCGGCAATTGTAAGCTACTTTTCATTTAAACATAGTTCTAAAAGTCCTCTAATTATTTTGTTTCATCTGGATTTAGGGGACTAAAGGAGAATTTGCTCTTCTGGCAGTTTCAAAATTTGATGGACTTAAAACATATCAATACGATGGATGGACATTCCAACCAACTGAAAATCAACATACACATTCAACTCTCACATCGGGAATCAACTCTATTCGATCATTCAACTTCCAAGGAAAGAATCTCATCACTGTTTCCAATCCAGAAAATAACAACATAAACATTTTCGAGTTAAAATTCAAGTTGGAAAATCAATGGGAAACACAATATAATACTTTATTGAACTGGTGTCAATCAACTATGAAATCAGTAAATGATTTGTTTACTTCGCAAGATAATCCACAAAGAACAATGAAAAAACGTCAAACCAACACCAAAGGTTTAAGAGCAGTAGAAGCAGATCTAAGCCAAGATGAGAACCATGAGAACAACATTGCCTTTTTGGAAATACAACTTGAAAATCAAGAACGTCAACTAAATAACATAGAAATAAAAATAAACGGTTCCTCTTCACCACATAAAGATTTACACATGATCAGAGGTGATGTTTTAGTTAAACACTTGATCATCAACAACGAAGTGTTGTTCAATGAATTAATAGCAGAGACTTTAAATGATATTCATGTTGTTGCATTTTTATCTGGAATTATCCCAATTGATGATCCACAAGAAAAAACTATTCCTAGGCTTGAACTAGAAACAGGAACGATTGAAACTTTAGTCACTGCTGGTTTGTCGACCATTAATGGACGTCCTACTGAAGACCTTCTTCATAAAAACATTGATAATTTACTCATAAATGACTTGATTATTAATGGTAACTTATCCGTAAGAGATCTTCAAGTGAAAGGACTTCTTAATGGATTAAGTTTTAACTCTACAAATGTCCTTTTAAAAGACGGCGATCAATTCTTCATTGGAAACTTAACAACGCTGAGTGTAAACGCTGATAATGTAACAGCTAGATTTTTGAATAATTTGAATCTGCATACTCAGCCACAACTCGACACAACTGCAAAGATATCTACTGTGGATACTTTGAAAGTCAAACAACTTACGGTGGCAGGATACGTGAATAATGTGGATATTCCAACATTAAATAAATACGCGTTGAAAACCACTGGCACTCAAGAAATAACAGGAGATTATATTTTCAATGAGTTATCAATGAAAGAAATCAAAACTACAAAGCTTAATAACTTTGCTATTCCTGGAGATTTAGTGCGGATTTCCGAAGGAGAATACTTTGTCCATCAAGAAGTTCAACTAGACATTGACTTGCAAGTGAAACATCTAACAATTACCGAGAGTTTGAACCATATTCTAGCCTTGGAAAATGGCAAACTTGATGTGCTTCGTAAAAATGCCACCGAAATGCAATTTGTCGATGGAGAAAAAATCATCAATGTGGTAGAACTGCTTCAACCAATGTTATTACAAGGAAAAATCAACAGTGAGAGTCTCCAAGATCTCAACCCAGTTACCAAAATATCAGAACCTTTAGAATTATTTGGGGATTATCAAATCACTGGGCAAGTCACAGTAGAAGATGTCCTCTCAGTGAAAGACCTGAGAGCTGGAGACTTAACCCTAAGCAATTTACAAAAGAACGGATTGAAACTTACAGAAACCCAAATACCAGTTCATCTAACTTTTGCACAGCAATTGAATACGGATGAAATATTCACGGAAACAATCAATGGTATCGATACCCATCGATGGATTGTCAATGGTCATGAGGATGAACAAAGAATCGAAGGTTGGAAGACATTTGCAGGGCACCTCACCATAACTGGTGATACAATTCTGCACTATGTGAATCAGATAGACTTAATACAATTAACCGAAAATGTTTTTAAAGTCCATGGAGATCAAATCATTACTGGAAAGCATGAATTTAAGAACATCATAGCTGGAACTGTAAAAAGCCCATATATTACCCTTCAATCTCACCACGGATTAGATGAGATGTTGACTCAGAATATTGAACAAGAAGTAGGTAACGCTTTTATTGGACAGCTATCAATTGGTAACTTGAAAGCGGGTAATGTCGATATTGGGGGACATTTCAATGGAATCAATATTCAAGCTATGTTGGAGGATACCTTGTTTAAAGGGCAAACCACTAAAGTTAGCGGCATTAAGCATTTTGACAGAATTAAGATTGATACGTTGTTGTCAAGAAAAAGTATCAATATGAATCGTATTCCATCTTTGATTAAAAGGGGTGAAGCAATAACCGGAATCAATACGAATTTAATATTACCAAACGGAATTCAAATTGAGAAGATTAAATTTGGGAGATATTTCAATAATATGAGTGCAGAGAGTTTTGAAAATAATTGGTTGACTGGAAATCCTCAGCAGAAAATTGAAGGAGATCAGAGTTTTAAGAAAGTTGTAGTTTTTGGGAATCTATTGGTTGATAGTAATCATATTAATGATCTCAACTTGAAGTATCTTGTAGAGAATACGGTGAAAATCAATGAGGACTTTGAATTTGACAAAGTAACTTTCGGTAAGTCATAGAATATTTCGGTTAGAATTGTCACTATAAAGTAATAAGTTCTGGTGGAGTCTACTGTCACACCCGCCTTACCATTCACCGTGCTCGTTATCCACTTCACAATACTGCATCAACTACTATGTTTATTAGCACAATTGCTTATGTTCTCAGCAAGATTCGAATCCTCGAGTCTACCCCAAATACACGCTTTGCTGTTTATTAAGTACTAAAACTTTTTTTTTGCTTTATAACAGATCAGTCGGTAACATCCCTCACAAAAATTGATTTACATGGCCATATTGAGAATCTGGACATTGATAGCATTGTAGCCGATGGTGGAGAAGAAGTAATCGCTGACACCTTAACATTTAAAGAATCAGTCACTATTGTCCGACCAGTCGATCTCAACGCCAACATAAATGGCTTCAACTTCTCACATTTATGCGACTATTCTGAACCTAAATCCCAAGAAGTACCTAAAACATTAATTCTTAAAGATCACGCTGTTCTAATGAAGTCTCCTATTATTAAAAACATCAACGGAAAAGAGTTGAAAACCTTAGAAAACACTATATGGTTCAATGATAAACCTTCTAACATATCCAATATCAGTGTAGGAACGATCCACTTCCTTGAAGACGTCCAAGTTGAGGGATTTGTAGCAGAGATCAATCTACAGTGGTTGCAAGACAACTACTTCAGTAAAACTGCAAATCAAACAGTGTCTGCAGATATACAATTTCAAGAAAGTGTTCAAATAAATGGCAATTTATTTGCACCAAAAGCCAATACCATATCAATAAATGAAGTCAATATTGAAGAATTCATCCGTACTGCTATCCTTCAAGACTGGGACCAAGTATTTGAAGAGCCGCTGATTGCAGAAGCTTTGACTTTGAATGGCATTCAAGGAAGTTACAAGGTGAATGGATTAAACTTACAAAGTGATGTTATGAGGTATGACGCGGATAATATTGTTACTGGGAAAGTAACACTTGATGAAGTTGATGTGGAAGTTTTGAATACCGAGAGGAACTATAAAGTTCAAAATATTGATCTGAAAGAATGGATTCAGAATGGTATACTTAAAACGGGAAGTCATAAAATAGAGGGACGTATTGTATTTGAAAACATCACAGTTTTCACAAAGGGTATAGGTTTACCAGGAGAGTTAAACAATAATAAGTTTACCGACGATAAAGTGCTATTAAAGTCAAAAGCACAAACTATCACTGGAAAAAAGATATTTAGAGGTGGAGATGGAAATGCTCCCCTGTTTAGGGATACCAAGTTGAAAGGACTTATTAATGGAGTTAATTTTATTGAGATGATTGAAAATCAGGCAAGTATTAACCTCTCCCTTCTTAAATTTTACTTTCTCGATATAACTTAACTTTAAGACTTAGCAAATATTTATTTACGAAACATTTTCGGCTTGTTGCCTTCTGCAGTTCCTCAGTATAGAGAAGGCAGGAAGTCAAAAATGTTTTATAAATTAATAATAAATACATGTTATAGTTCAGTTTCATCTATATAATGAATATTAAATTATGTATTAAAAAAATGACCATATCCAAAGACACATAATTTTATATTAAACCATTTTATTTCAGGCCATGAAATCTTCTGGTAACACATTTATAAGCATTGTTGATTTCCACACAAATTTAACAGCACAGAATGTTAACTTCCATGGCTACTATCAAGGAATCAATATTACTGATCTCCTGAACAATTTAACAACCAATGCCTTCGTTGAAAATTACTACGAAAATTATGATAAACTACGTGATACTTCGAGAGTTGTTAGGAAATCACTAAATAGTAATATAATTATCTCTATTTTTTACATAGTTATCATTGTGTAATTGGTTGCAGATCAAGCTAATTATTTGAACCATTTCCGTTCACTGCAAAACTTCGAAACTCTTGTGGATTTGGTCCCAATGAGAAATATCCAAGGAGGTTTACACCTCGCTACATTAAGGCAAAACAATCACACCTTCATCATGGATTTCTTCAAGTGGGTTTCTAATCCAGGAGTCTTCTCAATTGACTCCACACTTAAAGAGATTACTTTTCGGGAATCAATCACGAACTGGGCACCTCTAGAATACAAATTCGGAACTTATTTATACATTGAATTTGCCGTCCATGATTCACATGGACATAGCAGATTGGGCCATGTTTTAAGCAACCAGAATTCGAGTACTTATGAAATAATTGCGTCCATTCCAAGTAATGGTACTAGAAGAGTATTACCATTGTTTTTGCCGAGTTCTCAAAAGACATGCCTTTTACTTGTGTACGCACATAGTGATTCGATGGATATTCACTGCCAAGCTGAACAAAATATGGAATTACATCAGAGTTTGCCCATCGTTAATGCTTTACAGGTTGAAGTTGCAGATTATCCAAGCAGATTGGAGATACATGCAATTGAGAAGAATATTCCGGAAGTTTCATTGAGATATAGAAGACACTCAAAGCATTTGAAGCGTGAAAAGAATCCTGCTGTTGTTATTTGGAGTTATGACTACAATACAGAGTTGTTTAATGAACAACAAAGGATTTTCTCATCAACACCAATCAGTATTTCAGCCAGCCAGCATAACCAGAATGAATATTTAGCAGTTGCAAGTGGACATCTTGTGAATACAATGTATTCAGGCCAGATTGATATCAAGAAGTAAGTTCAACTCCATACTAATCCAAATATTTATCATACTAATCAAATTATATAATATACCTATTTATTCTAGATATGATCATGACAGTAAGCAATACATAGACTGGCAAGTTCTAAGAGCAAGTGCTCCACTTCAGGTGCATCTTTCAGTACTTCCTAGCAATGAACTATTTATGTATGTTTTAAGAAACAGCCCAATTGATATGCTTGCTGTTTATGAATATTCAGGTATTGGCAAATTTACTGAAATAGGTACAATCTCAACTCTGCAATTCTGTAATTCAATTCAACCTTTCAATTACATTTGGGAGGATGACATGCAGAAGATTCATGAACATTACATTATTGCTAAGTGCAATGGAGTGGTTGATATTATTCAAAGTGTCTTCAAGGGTTAAATTTATTTAGGCTTTTATATATTTTACATGTTAATTGTTATTTATGTTTTGTAAAATTTGTTATAAAGTAAATGTTACAGAAATAACATGTGAAACTCACCAGTTGTTGTTTCATCCATTGTATAACTATCATTGCTTGCCATTGCTTAAAATTGAAATAATTTATGAGAAAAAAAAGTTGCTTATAATGTTCTTTTTATGATAATTTATCTAATTATGATAAATGATTTGCTTCAATTTAGCACTTGGCTGCCCTTTGCTTTGATGGTTATGAGGTTAACATGTTTGGAGATTTGGTCTGGACCATCTGGACAATTGCCGTCAAAGTAACAAACTTCAGCCACACAACTTAAAAAGCAAATTTTTTTTTATTCGATTTTATTCAATTTAAATGTTCTTATATAAAATTGTTTTTTTTCAAAACACCTACTATTAATTTCAACTTATTATTTTAGCAGTTTTTGAGTTTATTTCCTTAGTTCCGATATAAATACAGCAATTGTGTACTAGAGGGCGCGCCATAAACTGTTTTTGGAATGGCAAAATGTTTAAACAATTGAGAGTAGCATAAAATATACATTTTATTCATTAAATTTAAATAATTTTTATGTTATTTAACGGAATTATTATACAACAAGTTTCAAAAAAAGTATAGAGTATGTTGATAAAATTTCACTGCAACCTTTACTAAAATTCACTTAATAGAACGTTTTTGGCATGTAGCTTTCTTTAGAACTAAAGGTATAAAAAATTTACAGTTTATTTTGATCTATATAACTAAAATATCAAAATTGTATATTAATTTAAAAGCGTTCTGCATTTTCAATTGCTTAATTTGTTATAATCAATAACAAACCATACTCTTTAATCTCGTGATAAATTGCATTCAAAAATGTATTGTTTAAAAGTAAGAAAAAGAAGTAGATAATAAAAAAAAACCAAACCCAATTTTGAGTGAAAAAAAGTTGTAATCTGTTATCATATGAGTTGCCTATAACAATCGAATAATAGACAAACTGTCAAAAGCTAGAAATAAGCTTATTTACTTTAATCTTTATTAGTTTTTGACAATCCTTATTTATTTCTTCAATAAATTAAAAATTTAAACACCAAATAGAATAAATCAGCTATTCAATGGAATTATAGGTTCTATAGTTATATTCATAATAACAAGTTTTATAACATACAACAGAAACGTACTATTTTTTTTACTATTTAAATAATAAGGTAATTAAATTGTTAATTAATTAATAACAAACCAACCTACTTTATATCCTGATTAGTTGTTACTTGTGCTTCTATAGCTCATTGTTAAGTGATTTCTAATAGAGTCTGTATAATAAGCTAAGAGTATCGCTACATGCATAGCATGTGTAACAAGAGGGGTTGCGGGTTGTTTAGCAAGGGGCACGTCTGGGGGTCATGAAGTGTGACCGAAACAGTTCCGAGAGCATTCAAAGAACCACGCGCACTGAATGATCCAAACTATGGCTGACAAATGTCAAGCGTAGGGAGTCACGTGCGGCATCCTCCTCAATCCTCCTTTCCAAATGATTTCCTCTCCAGCAACCTGCCCGCAAGTCTATGAAAAGCCACGCGTCACATCTGGCACATTCGATACTGAGCTGTGAGTAAATACAGGGTGCACATGATGAAATTGGAAGAACTGCATGTGTGTGCACATCGTAGCATCCTATTGTATTATCTTGCACTACATTAAACAATTTCATCGAGAATAGTTATTACTACTTGCAGATTGATACACTGTCTATTTATTCATATGCACTACAAGTGATAACCTGGCAATTACAATTCATTTATGTATTCTCCTCTCTGAGGATGGATGTCTATGGGGGTAATTGAGTTAAGCAACTTTGGGACAATAAAAATATTGGAAAGTTTATTAAAACTTGAAATGTGTGCAGATAGATATATGTGGATATTTGATGGGGTGATGACATAATCATTACGAGACGACGATTATGTGGAAATTAACTGGAAAAGCTTGTTTTGTTTTGCACGGCGTTCCCCGCGAGTGCGATGAGCGCTGCTCGTAAAATAACGAGTTAGGAAGTAATTATGCGCACATAAAAGGGTTTAATCAAGGGTCTTCAGTTGAATGAATTGAATAAAAATGTAGAAATGATGTACTATTATTTGGTTATGTACATTTGTATTGAAGTGTATTAAGTGTATTAAAGTGGTACAGTTCGAGTGGCAATTTATGACCAATTTAAATACTTTATCATTCTTATATTAAAACTACGTTAAAGTTTCTGTTGCAATCAAAGAACGAGATTTTGTTATGAGACTTCTTTCTCTCAATATATAATAGCTGATTTATTCTACTTTGTGTTGAAACTTTAAAGTTATTGAAAAAATAGATAAAAATTGCCAAAAACTAATAAAGATTTAAGTAAATAAACTCATTTCTAACTTTTGACAGTTTGTCTATTATCCGATTACTATAGGCAACTTGCTTATCACATGACAACTTGTTTACACTCAAAATTGTGTTTGCTTTTTACATTATGTACTTATTTTTATTACCTTTAAACAATACATATTTGTATAAAATTTAACATGGCATTAAAGTTTCTATAATTGAAAATTTTGAATGCCGTGTGAAAACAAGTCATGTGCTTAGAGAATCGAGAAAAATATTCGTTTTGGACCACCCGAAGCGGCTCTGGGGAATAGCGACGCTTGTGACCGCCGTCGCTGCCGCCTTCCCATCACATCCTAGCAGGAATAGCAACGACCAAGCGCCGTTGGGCCTCAGCGGCGCTACGGATTCGCTTACAGTGGTTCGCAGCATTCGCAGCAAACGCACAACACGTTCCCCACGCCATTCCCGTCCTGCTGGCCCTGCGTTCACAGCAAGCGTACTCCCGAGGGAGATGGAATCGATGTCCCGACATCCAATTATTAAAGGGAGCATGAATCTAATTCAATATTCACGTCGCGCCGCGTTGCTCTTTTCCTGCTAGCCAGCAGGAATATGGCAGAGTTACCTGTGTGACTGCGCGTGACTGTGAGGTTCAAAAGTAAATCTAGCTTATTCGTATTTTACAGACAGAGAGTAGAGGTTTTCTTGAAAATTGTAATATTTTGAGCAATACTGTGATTTAGTTATGAAATATAGGTTTTTAGGTTATGATACAATGCACGTGGGATCAGAAACAAGACGATAAAACGCACTACTTGAAATCTTAAGGGTTGGACGTCGTTAAACATGGAGAAACCGACGGCAACCACGGGATGAAATCCTTTAGGCTACACACGTGAGCATATTCTAAGGATTTTAGCGCGTTGGCAATGTCTTCAGTGTTGGCACGCAGTGCGAGAGGAAGCGGAATTTAATTAGAATGTAAAAGCGAATTATACGGTTAATGTGGCTCTTCATAGCTGGTAATCAGATAAGAAGCAGTTTGGCTCTCTAACGACATTTAATAGTACTGAGCCCAACATATTTCAAAACTACAATAAGAATCTGGTGAAATGTGAATTAAGAAATAGAAAGAAATTTATATAATATTTTAGATAAAATTATCACATTCGGAAATCTCTTTAGCAATAGGGTTTTAACAAGATTAAATTATTGTTATTTGAAAGGAAATAGTACCTGCCAAAAATATGAAGGATGAGAATATTATAATAGCTTAAAACAACAAGTTAATATTATATACTTACTTTGGTTGAATAATTTAGTGTGATGGATAATAAAATTAATAATTTCTATTAGAAGTTGCTTAAATAAAAGATATCATTCGATGCCCAGTGTTGCCATATATCTTTCTGTCTATCATATTAACGAGAAGTTTATTAAACTATGTTAATCATTATAAACTGCCTTAACTTTCATTAATGATAATTAAAGAACTTTAATATCCAGGAGAATATGTCGTGAAATTCTAAAAAAACATTGAAATTGCAATTGGTTTACTTAGTATTAGCACTGTTGCATTTGGTGACAGGTTGAGTCAATTTTTGGGTGAAAAGTTGCTTTTAAAGTGTACCTACTCCATGTATATTATTATAGTTTTCCACAAACTGATAAAATTGAGATTAATATTTGGAGCAATTTGATAACATCGTCAAGTATTTATATATTACCAAGCTAAATATAAGTAATATCATAATATCATATCCCAATAAGGTGATAATAAAACGCTGAAGCAAAATAAGCAATAAAGCAATTACACTAATGCAGAATAATCATTATATGGAAAGTCATCCTTGAGTGCCCATTGACATACACGCGGCCGTCGCATGACGACGCTTTGTGTCGGATGCGGATGATAATGGAACGGAAAAATTACAGGCCAAATTCGATTATCTCCTGATCGCGATTTGCGCCCGAGCATCAGTCGTAGGAAAGACAGCGATGCGTATCGTCCAACCATAATCACCGCTCCACTCGCAATCCAACTGCGATTGCAATTGATAACGATGGCGATGGGGCCTTCCTGAAACGGATAAAAGTACCAAACGCACGTGCCGCCGCGTGCGGTCGGATGCAATTGGGGCGAGTGAAGCCAAGCACCTCGCAGTATGTCTAGTAATTCAAACAGCAACAAACGGGATAACTAACACCGCATAGTGCTGAGATGACAATGAGATTAAAGTGTTTGGAAAGAGGTTCATCATTGCATCAGTCATCTTGTGATTGTGACACGTGCTGAAAATTATCTTGATTCATATTTTAAATTAACAATATGCGCAATCAAAGTTTAAAATTGAAAGAAAACGTTTTCTCGTTCTGCTTCTACAATTTGCGTGCAAGATTCACCTAGTTTTGTTTTTTTTTACGCAAGAGAGCGCTACAATCAAAATATATTTATGCAACCATATTCTCAATTGTACAAAAATGTAAAACTTATAATTGTTTTGCCAAATATTATCTTTTATCAAATATTTAAACTAGAGCATTGTTGAGTGTGGTTACGAAGTGAATAAGATTGTTGATAAAACTTTACTTACATACCGAGAACAAAATCAAGTACGACATGTTTTCTAGCATGAATACATAAGGCATGACAGTAATAGACAGTAGATCATTACATTACGTCTTTCACGTTTTTGCGTTGTTGTGTTGTGTCATGTATTTCATATAGTTTCGTCCATAACATTAAAATAATGTGCCAAAAGTCTGATTAGAATCTACCAGAAGAATTCCACAAAATGCCTCCGAATTCAAGACGAATCATCAATGTGCCAGTGGCAATAGTCACTTTATTTTTGAGGAAGTTGTTGGACACATGTGCTGGTGCTTACAGTGATGTAAGAAGCATTTTAAAAATGCTCATATGTTTTATCTTATCTTATCTTTTGCATCTTAGCAAGTGGTTCGCACAAGTGGTCTTCAAAGTTTCTTTCGAAGGTTTATCAGAATCAGTGGGAGTAATATTGTTTTATTTGGAGCTGCAGCTTCCACGTTCATTTATTATCTGAAAAAGTACAAAGTTTTACAGATTGTTCGGAAGCGTGTTACAAATCGGAGGTTAAGGGAATCTATGACTTGTATAACTACTAGCAGGTATATAAATTATTATTTGTTCGTATTGACAAAGTGAGAGTGATACTTCTGCAACTTGCTAATAGATTGCATGAATTAACATTCATTTGTTTTCTTTTGTAGTCTCACACATCATCCTTCAACTACGCAAACCCAACCTTCAATCCGTCTCCTCTTTCAACATCCAAACCCAAACAGCATCTTCCAACTATGTCGTTCTAGAATACTCAAAGGGCGTCCAAGCAACCTTGATCTCGTAGAATCCTCTAGTGTTCTTCCACCACCATTTAAGACCAGCTCTGCACCTTGTCCATTCACAATACCTGGAGACATCCAATCCGCCGAAACAATCGTAACTCGGGCCAACTCCTCACCGGCCAACTTTGCAAGTTCTTCAGTATCAGTCACCATCGGCCGTACTTCTATCGCAGAGTGCAACGCAATTGCACCAACAAACACTATAAGTGAGCATTCCTTAGTTACCTTCCACCCTTCACCAAGACCTTCTTTGAATCACACTCCAGCGTCCAATATCCAGAGTATTTACAACTTACATTCAATGCGAAATGAGTACACACAACCAAGGAGGACTCAGCATCAAGACATCTATGGGAATATCTACGAATGTGAATCTATGCGGATGCTAAGGAATAATAAGTCTGTTTGTATTGATCTAGGCACACATGATTTGAAACATTCTAGTAATACAGCTGGCACTGAAAGGACGCTGTGTGAGGGTGATTATTCAAGGTATGATGATAATGATGATGATATCGACTTGAATATGTTTGCACCAAGTGTGATCAGAGAAATATCGCCAAGCAAAGAAGGTCTTACAGTTGGCGCCAGTATTAAGGTGTCTTCAAAAAAAGTTAGGAAGAAGAAGCATTCTGGAAAACGAAGAAAACGAAAACCTCAGTCAAAACGGCGTGCACCTCCAGTTCGCGACCGTCGCAAGGTGGCTGAAATCCGTAGTGAGAATGTGACTGTACAACGGCGGTCAACACGATTGCAGCATAAACGTGCAAAGTAATCTTGTTTGGAAGCAGCTTGGAGTGGAAAACATTTTTGTGGAAACAATAAAAAACAATTAAACTTTGCAAGTGAAGTCAGCTGTTTTTCGGGCAGTTAATTGTCCTTAATCAATTTGTTTACAGTTGCAGATTTTGTCTGCTTTTTGAGGAGTTACATTTATAGTTTGCTCCAGGAAATTGGCGACGGGGCGGGAGTCGTAATTTGCGAGGGACGCCGAGAAATCTTAGATGGCCTTTTGTCCCGCGGCAATGAGGACAATCAGTCTCGGGAAGTTTTCGGCGTCGTCCTTCCGAGTTATTTCCACAGAGAGACGACTTCCTGAGATATTTGTCTCTACTCACGCGGGAGTGTGTGACGCACATTTTTATTTGCACTCTCTTTACACAAAAACTACTGCATCATAACCTAAAAATGTGATTTATTACATCACCATTTTACATTAAAATACGAGATAATTTAGAAAGAATGTCTTGCTGATTTAATACCGGAATACATATTTTCCTAATATGTAGACGATAAAAACATAAAGATAAAAGGCACGCGCGAAAAAACGCAAGAAAATGGCACCCCGGATGCGTTGGCATAATTCGTTTGCGTCGCTTTTGGCACTTTATAAATCATCCCCGGTACGACGTGTCGCCCTAGCTTGCTGGATGAGCAAATACTTCTCGCCTCTGGATGCATGTGTAAGAGCGGGCAAGGAACAAATTGCTTTTTAGAAAATTGCCATCGTTCGCCTACTCTACGCTCTACTTTGTACACTTTGCATATTCTTTTGTCTTATTGTCAATTTGCAACTTGGAATGAGACTCAACCTTGCTTCGAGACTCAACTCGCGACGTGCTTCGTGTAATTTAGTTTATTAGCTGCTAAACGTTTGATTCATTTGATTGTTGTTTGCTTTGTTCATAAATCATTCGGAAATTTATATAAATCACTAATACATTAATTGCCTCCTTTAAATTTGCCAAATTTATTAACGCAAATTATATTTGATTGTTCGTTGACGTGACTTGTTCAATTTCCGCCTCAATACATCCAGCTTGCTCCGAGTACAAATTAATGATCTGTTTCTTGTTTGCTCTTTGGAACCTTCGAGTCACTTCATTCTTCATACAAGATTAAGTCCAGATTTCATATTTTCTACTTCATTAAGCCGAGTCGATAAAATTGCTGTGGGTTGCGTTTAAACACATTAATGAACCGAGCAAATCTAGTTAAGATATTATGACATAACCTAGTTTGCACTTCATTAATGATACAAGATATTAGATTCTGAGCAATCTAGAAGCTTTCAAGAAGTGGAGGAGGATTGGGAGAGTAAAGAAAAACGCAACAAGTTCTTTGCATATTCATGCGGCTGTCCGCATAATTTTTCATTATTCTTGATTGCACTTAATTATTATTATTGGCACGAGATGGCGACGCGCAAAGCAAACAACCTTAGAACGTTTAATTCTTCATTATGAAAAAAGAAAAATGTAAACATTGAGAATTAAATAATGTTAAATAAATGAAATATATTTAGGTAATTAAGAATTAAGAGCGATTTTAAACAATATCTTGAGACGATTATATATTGATTTTGATAATTTCAATTCGTTGAGTTTTTTTGTGTCATTTCAATACAAACCATGATTTTCTTTCTTTTGTATTAAGAATTGTCTTGCCTAAAAATGTTCACCCCCATACACGAGCCGAACAAATTCGATTTTTGTTCGTGTCGCCGTCACTGCCATCCCGCAACTGCGCGTCCCGACGCCGAGCGTCGTCGTCCAATGCGCTCATGTAAAATGTAGCCACGACGCATCCGATTGGCCAACATTCAACCCTAAGCCCCACCCTGCGTTCACAATCTGTGTAAGCGCGCTGCCTAGCGATGATCCACCAAAAGCGCACCCCTCACTTGTTCACTTTTCCGAACTTCAACCACCGCCCGCAACGAGTGCGCAGAGAGTGTCCACATCTGCCAACACGAAGTAAAGAGGAAGACAGGACGCTCAGAGGGTGGTTTTGCCAATGCGCCCCTTCGCGACACACACGCGGGCCGAGCGCATTTCTGGCAGCGTTATTGAATTAAGCTTATCATTTGATTTCGGCGCGAGTTGAGAGTCGGTGGTGTGTCGGAAGCGCTGCCAACTTCCAGCATCGTCTCGGAAAACTCGCGAAAAGTGTGCGCAATCCCGATCGCGTATTAAATTAATCACGGCCCTCAATTAACGGCACCTCTCGTCTTCAGGTCTTGCAGCGTGCGCACCCTTTGACATCCACGCCACGACTGAGAGGCATTGAAAAACGCGCGTTTATCGACGCCGATATCATTTGTGATCGGCCTAATTCGATAACGCCATTCCTCAATTCGATTACGCGCCGCGTACAAGGGCCTAACGCGATTTGTGGCGCGTCTTGCAGCGCTTAGAAAACAGTTGCGAGCGTTGCCGAATTAACTGCAAGTGCGAATAACACTGTGACTTGAAGATGGACTACTCGTACTTGAATCAGGCGGCGGCGGCTGGCTTCGACTCCAGCTGCCTGCAGAGCATGCAGGATCCGACGGGCTTGTCGAATATGCCCTGTAGTTATGGGGATCTTACATCATGCAGTCAGATGTCACAAGCGGCCTATCGCTACACAGCGGCGGCGGCTTCAATGGCACGCACTTACAATCCGAGTGCGGGAGCAGGCGGCATGGGTGTACATCATCCTGGTTCGGCTGCGTCCCAATGTGCGGTCATGGGGGCACGTAGTCACGTCCAAGATGTCCACAGAGCTACCATGTTTCCATCATCAATGAATTTACAAAGTAAGTACAAACCATCAAGCTTCACTATAACGCACGAAAACCATACTTCACACAGTCCAGCCAGTGGGAAAATGTTATACATTGTTAAGTATTAATCCATTTGCATGAAGATAGTGGTTGTTTGTAGCATAATTGTTTAATATGCTGCTTTCCCCGCGCATAATTGATGTCCACGCGCGTGGAAAATAAAGTCGACTAGCTGGAGCGCCGGCCGGACCGCAGGCTTTGGTGCAGGCGGCGGCGGAACACAAAAAGAAGCAAGCGAGCTGCCGTCCCTTGGCTTTGCACTTGAAAGATTGGCGGCGTAATTGATTCGGATGGTGCGCTTCCCGCAGATATTTTCTCCTTGATCGATCCGAATTTATGAACATCTCACTCTTGTTCTAATGGCGCTTATTTTACACCATAATATTACAACTTTCTAAACAATCTCATTACTATAACAGACCAAATGTCTACAATGCAAATTACTTGCCTGTTTAATCAGTGTTTTCTATGCAAATTGTAATTGTAAATTGCAATTACTCTTCGAAACTCAGCAAGAAACTTTCATTTGCTTAATGCTTCTCTTGATCAGCTTGTTTTTTGATCACAAGAAGTTTTCCTTCTCGAGCACTAGAAAAACACAAGTTAAACTTTCTTCCCTACAATAAATTAAAGTGCATCTAATTAATTGTTCATCTCACTTTTACTCATTTAAACAACTATATTGTGTCTTTTTTCTTTGGCGCTTTGATTTTATTCTTTGAGGTTACCTTTGTTTCAGAATGCATATTAAGATGAATACATGCGTGAACAATGATGGAATAGCTGACGCATGTTATTTCCACCTTTGTGGTGGAAAACGCCTCACTCAGCATACGTTAGAAAGCGTAAAAAACTGCTGAAAATTGCGCGGAAAGCGTGAAATGCGGAAGTGCACGTTCAGAGTAGCACGTCTTTCATATTGTTCACACTCACGTTTGCGGAATATTTTCACTAAATTCTTGCTTATTTCCAACCAGTCGCCAATCTTGGCATTTTCTTCTTTCGGTATTTTGCTGTCAAGGCATTGTAGTCTGTTTGGGATTCAGTAAAATCTCAATATTTGTGGGATTAAGTTTTATCTTTAAAATCGAATTTAATCATTTTAATTCTCATTTAAGTTTAAAAATCAAGTTTGCGTCGCTCCATAGCTCAGTTGGCAGGCCTGACTGTAGCAGTGACAGCCAGGTGTATATTCTGAGAGCATGAGTTCAAATCCGGTCGGAGTATGTTCAACATAATATGTATAGAATACAGTGCCAGTAACTGGTTATAACCATAGTAGGTGATTCAGTTTAATAAAATAGAGGTGTACGGTGTGGGTATCTGGCATGGTTGCAGCGTGCTTCTAAAACAACGGATAAACAAAATTAAATTTTCTAGCTTTATATCTATCTTTTAGTCTGCACTACAAATATATTATTTACATCTATGCTGCCTATAGTCAAATATATTAGAGTTATAGTGAATTCTTCTTTGTCGTGTTGCATCATAAAAATTTGTCCTGCTGTTGCCGGCATTCCGTGATCTTTCAGATGTGATATTTGCGTTCTTCCATCTGTGCACGTCCCGTCTAGTTTTCCGATAAAACAAAACCATAAAAGAAACTTGCACGGCCGTAAAGTAACTATTCCACATCCTGCTTGGCCTCGCTTGCAACAAGCAAGGACAACACGTATGGGGGACAATGCTACAAGATGCTACAAGAAAAAAATTATATTGTAACGTAATGCTACGTCGACTTAGTACTCAAAACGGACATAAAATTGCAACCTGAGCGTCTTGTTCTATTTCTATTATCTGATGCTGTTTATGTGCTTACGAGTTTGCTAACTTGTGAAGTGCGAGCAAGCAACACCCAATTACGCGGTTTGCAGGTGAATACTAAATTTGCGGTTGCACACTAGTCTTGCCAGCATTAATAGGCCTAGGTTTGGATACCAGGACTGACTGCAGGTAATAATAGTAGTCTGTGTTGGAAATAATTGATTTTTGGAAGTTAGTTACACTATCAATTGGTAATAGATAAACGTAATAACTAAATATATTATGTAGAAATAAATTGCGACCTTATTGCAGCTTTTATCTATTAAATAGTACCTACATATATCTTATGCTTCGTTTTAAAGCCCTAAATCAATACTGTAAAATGGCAAAAACAACAAAAAATATTTTTGTTCTATTAGCAGGAGTCTAATGTAATGCCAATTTAGTAATTTTTACTTCTTTTTTTTTTTCGACCGTCCCAATAACTCTTACAACACTTACCATGCTCAAACAACTAGTTTACTTGATTAATGACAAAGCGCCACTTGAATCACATTTATAGAACTTTTAGTTTAGTACTAATCAAGGTAAAAAGATTTAATCAATCTTGTAGCATCAAAAACTTAACCTCAAACTCTTTCAGTGTAAGTAAGCACGACGCAGTTAACTCTCCATGACTCAACAACTCCATGCTTGGATTCTAGTGTAACTAGAATAAATCTAGATAAATAATTACGTGCCATAAACTTTTGTCAGCAGACAGATTCGTTGAGACGCGACGCACATTTTTCATTGCGCTCCATAGTGTTGTAAGACGCTCGAAGCGGAAGACACCCTCGCTTTAACAAAATGGCACAATGTAGTCCTGTGGAGCAAGAAGACTTTACACTCTCGCTTCCAGCTCCTGCTGAGATCTTGCTCCCGGTAGGCATGCTGTTTTACTTGCAGTTTCTAGTCGTTTTCCAGGACGATCAATAGAGGCGTTTCTCGAGTTGTCTTGACTCCTAGTTCTCTGAATGTAAGGACGATTCTTTTTGTGAGGCTATTGGACACATCGAAAAGATGTCTTTTTATAGGAACATAATTTGATTGGTGTAATAGTTAACGTGCTTTTTCTAGGTGGATTGCCCTATAAAGTCTATCCTGGTCATGATGGGGTTCTCACTGAAAAACGAAAACAACGCAGAATACGCACCACATTCACCTCAGCTCAGCTGAAAGAACTAGAACGGGCTTTCCAAGAAACTCACTATCCAGACATCTACACGAGAGAGGAAATCGCCATGAAGATTGATCTTACAGAGGCGCGAGTACAGGTATGATGCCAATCATTGAAAACTAGCCACTCGTAGGTTACTTTGTAAGTGCTGTCCGAATTTGCTCGTTGGATAATTGTCCAATTGCCGAGAAGAAAAGTTGTTACGCGGAGATAAAAACAGAGTTATCGAACCATTGCAGTCGTTATTGCCGGCTCGCTGAGGAGCAGCATGAGTGTGGCTGGAAGGACGTGCGCGTAAGGACTTTTTAATCACCCTAAGTGGCTCTTGATGTAGAGTAGCTTTTACCGCCACGGCTGGCGCACACCAAGCGACATTATCCGTGGGTTTTTCGCCGGAAATGGTCCAGTAGAGAAACACTTCCAAGTTACCTAAAGTGTGCGAGCACTTTTGGTCCGAAACCGGGCTTGGCGATTGTCCTTATGGTCCAAGAGTTTCTTTTTCGAAGGAAGAGACAATACTAACCTAAAAGTAACTGAAGTAAAAACATCACTGTGCTCTTCGCTGTGTCCAGTTTCAAATCGATTAGAGATGAATTTGAAGTAGCCACGTGGCTATCACCCATGTAGCCATACTTCCATACTTTCACTTCCTACTGAAAAAGGGAAGATTTTATCATAACCTGAAATGATTACATTCATTGTATGGTAATGATATAAGCGTGCGAGGTTTGACTTGACCCTAAAAATGTTGCTGCAGTTGTCAAATTAGTGATGATGGCGATTACACAAGTGAATGCATGTAGAGTGGTGTGATAAGTGTGCGTAATGAGATTCGATATGCTTGATTGTGACCCTAATATGAACCAGTATTAGCTGGGAAGGAAACAGTTACAGTAAATGCAATTCGATACGCTTGTTTACCGTCGAGTTCGATTGATCGTGTTACAAGCATTCACACGTGATGTTATTGAGAGGAAAATTTCGAGGAACGAATTAGATTTTGTGGGAAACTTGCAGGGCTTTCGATTGATTTCATAATTTAGATATTAGTTAGATTCAGAATAAAACTTTAATATCACATCTCTATTGTTACTATATTGCTCTATAGCTATATGAACAAACTGGAGAGTCCATAAAACAAAAAGTTGGTTTCCAGAGAAATGAATGACTTTAATGTCAATAATAAGTTATGCACAATCTCACGGCTGTTTTATTTCTGTTTTGTTGTTGTTTTAGTTCCGGTTGTAGGAAAATGTAGCAATTAGTTATTATCCGTGGCGTGTGCGTTCATTAGTCATTCGCGTTTCCAACATGCTTTGGGAGGCGTAAAAGGAGTGCGTGGAATAACGAATGCGTCGACGAAAAATTATTTATAGATGATTCGAGGGTAATAGATTCGAATTTAGCCAATGAAATTTTATTTCGTGCTGCATGCAGTCAACAGCACCGAGTCGTATTTCAAATAGGCATAAATTTACTAAAATATTACTTGGAAATGACTGAAATGCTGAATTTCTATCAACAAATCTTTAAAATTTAAAAAAAGATTTAAACTATAATTAAAACTGTAATGTTTTTATAAAATCCGTAATAAGCAATTCTAAGAACACAATTAGAATGGGTGGAAAATTACTTTTTTCTGATTCTGAGATCAATAAATAATTGTCACATCTCATAGGTTTATATTGTTTAGATTATATAAAAAAAAGACTCTATCTAGGTGAACTATAATAGACCAGAACATTCCTGTATCTTTATTTGGCTTTGAAATGTTAGCTCTAGCTGTTGCCATAAGCAACGAAAGAAGCCGAGACAAACCGAGATACGAAAGTAATAAAAAATATTTAGGAACATCATAAAGTATTAATAACTTATTCCTAAATGATCTAACCTTTACTCTACATTTCTTAACAATATAACTTGCTTAGTTTACAACATTTTTTTTATAAAAACACACAAGGCATAAATTTAGTATGATAGTTTGCATAGTCAAGATTATTAATATAACAAAAGTCTATAGAAATATATATATATGATTCTAATCATTATTATTATCTAGTTTAGTTACAATGAATAATAAAATATTTCTGTTACATTTTTTGTTAGTCCGATTTGCATTATAGTTTAAGTTGGTACGCTACTTCTAAGAGCTGTCACTTGCAACGAAACAAACCGAAGCAAACCGAAATAAAAAAGTCATAAAAACTAGCAAATAAATCCATAAAATATTAGTAACTTGTCTTTTAATTATTTTGCTATTACTTTAAAATTAAAATTCAATCTCATATTTATTTTACCAACATTTTATATTCCGCACTAAGCAATTTTTAATAATTAACCGCTTTTGAAAATAAGAGTTACACTTGTGTTCTATAATCAAAAAATTATAGCCCCCCTATTTTCCACACCGGCGCCCAGCATATGGGCGCCGGTCATAGCGAAAATGAAGAAAATCAAATGCATATATCAGAATTACGAGTGGAAATTGCTCGCTGGGCAGTTACCCGGTTAGGTTTTAACGATTTCAGCACCTACATTACCAGCATGTTACCCTCCTGCAATCGGATACAACCAAAACATTGCTCATATAGGGAAAATGATAGCTTCAGCAACTGTGACCACGATGACGAAGCTGTAAAATTTGTGACCGCGACCGCGAAATGCAAAACCAAGCACTCGTAAAAGCTCAACGTTATTTCCACTCTCCTGCTATTAACGTCCCGTAATGAAAACTAATCACGTTGTAATCCACATGAGCGATATCATCAAGGGTTATCAAAGTATCATTGGTTGATGTTTGAATGATTTGTTTGCTCAGTTTTTAAGAATAATTGATGTTTATAAAAACTATAAATAACTTCCTTTAGACTTGAACTATGATAAAACGTGAAACTTTTATGTTATGTTCTAGAAAATTCAGAATAAACAATTTTTCCAAAAATACAACTTGCATAACTGAAGCAGTATAAATCAGTAGAATGTTAATAAATATTTTTTTTTAATTATAAAAATAACATAATTATAATTAGAACACTGGCAGTTTTTTTTTGCTTGGACCATAGCAACTAGTCTAATTTTTATTTTATTAATATTATTGTCTAGTTTTGTTATAATAGACTATAAAACATTCTTGCGTTCTTGCGATTCTTTGTGCTGTGGTGGTACTATTGTTTGGGTTGGCATTTTTGCTCCAGCTGCTGTCACTTGCAACGAAATAAACCGAAGCAAGCCGAATTAGGAAAGTCATGAAAACTATTAAAAACTACCATAAATATTAATAATTAAATCTCAAGTAATCTCATTTTATCATAAAATTAAAAATCAATCTCTCATTTAATGGATAAATATCAGAATATCATTGATTGCGTTTCTTATATGTGAATAAATTTACTTAGCCACATTTTTGGCTTGTAGCGTTTTTCAGTGTGAAATATTTATTCTAATACATTGAATATCAAACAATTTGTAACCAAAATGATGCATTTACTTGATTGATGAGTGTTTAAATTCACTTTGCGTTGGTATTTATAAATGCGCAAAACATGCCGTGATTGTATATATTTCTAGAAAATGAAAATGAAAACGCGTGCGTGACATACTCGGCTGGTTGTCTGAACCTTCGAGAAAGCAGGCCAAGTTCCAATAAATACCCCGAAATAAAACGCGTACATCCTTTGAATGCCAGTCGCGAGCCGATTAAAATAAGTAATTTTCTAATACGTTGGCAAAAGTGCCTGAATTGCGTTACATTTCAATGAGCAACCCATAGAAATTGTTGGTTTGCTAAAATTAATCATGACTTCAACTATCTAAAATCTAATTCCTCAACAAACAAAACTATTCATCTTTAAACCTTTTATAATACTTCAAATTTATTTATATCTCTAAAATAAGATTTCAACTTTTATTTTAACATTAAATTTCTTGACAATTTCTAGTTGTTTGAAGGAAAACAAGAAAACAAGACTCATTTCTCTTGTTGTCAAGGTATACAGCTGAAGATGTGGATTTTATATCAAAACACTTTTATTAGCAATTGTTTTGTGAAGTTGCTGTAATTGAAACAGAATCAACTATACACATGAGTGGAATGGCATTTTCAAAGCACAGTAGGAGGTCAGCATTGCCTAGAACAGTTGGAGCAGACGGATAGATAAATGTCGATTGTACTAGCTTTTCGTTTTAATGGCGCTCGAATGCACTCTGTCTAATCACTTCTACGATGCTTTTAGTATTTTTACATCAGATGGTACTTAGAAGAATTGATTCATAATGTTGGAAAGGCTTGTCTATCTAGTACCTGACGAAATTTAACATTTTGGCGAAAAGTGACCAAGTAAAATCGGTCATTTTAAGAGAAAGGATTATGTCTCAATTTTTTTGATTTATTAGTCTATACATCAAACTATACATAATCTGTTATAGAAGCTTAGCGCCCTCTATGATTTATTAGATAATAGGATTCTCACCAGTTTGAGAATAAAACAAAAGGTGATATTGAAAATTATCCGCTTCTTAAAAGAGAACGATTAAGCACTATATATTATATATTAAAAGTTAAGATTTAAAAGAGTTAAAGCAATCTGTAGGAGTTGAGGTTATCTCAGTTCTAATTGTATAATTCTAATATTTTACAAAATTCTGGATTGTTTTGTATAAATTTATGAATAATATTTGCTTAAACTTAATAATTTTTACGACTTTTATTGAAATCAATTTTGGATTGAATATTTATACTTTGTGTCTGGAATTTGACGATTTATAAGCTTTTTGTTTATTGTAAAGCTAGTAAACTGTTCATATGGTGGCTTTCTAGTTAGTTTCAGATTAAATTAACGCCAAAATATAATTCACTTTTGAAATCTACGCATAATTTGCTTTCCACTTTTATTCTCCCATTTCCAATAGTTCATACATCTCTCTGAAAAAAAAAAGGAAGTAGACACGATACAGTTTTCCATTATGCGAGATAATACCAACGAGATAACTAATTCAGTGAAGCACGCCATTGTTGGGCCTGACGGATGGACATTTAAATAGTTTACGAGTTAGCCGGACATCGGCTCCAACACAGGGCACGGGAATACTTAGTATCAGTTGGTAGCAGAATGTGTTTTGCATGCTCTTGTGCGGAAGTGAGACAAAGCGAGTTTTCCGAGTGAAGGGCGGCCGCTTGAGATCAGTGCCGCAGCTGGTGGCGGGCAAAATGGACAAGCATTTTCTAATACATTAACAACACTTATCAGGACAATCAGAACACTGTTGTACTTGCTAACTTGTAACAAACTTTCCAGTTAATTCATCCAGAATATATAAAATCAATCAAGTTATGATGTTATTATCAATGTAATAAGTTCCGTTGTGGCAGGTTTAATTTGGAATGTGTAAGGATTTTTATTTAATCTGTGATATCAGCAGATTTGAGGTCCACATTTGAATGCGATAGACCACGGCACTGAACTCGGCCATTCGCGAACAAACTGGTCCCTGCATAGTTGATGGGCGCTAACGCTTAAATAGATTAGTTTGCGGTCGGATGGTCAGTCATCTGCCGCAGCGGTGGCGGCGGCCGATGCGTGCTGTCTTTCTGTCCGTTGGCTTTTCTGATAGACAGATCCGACTGAGAACTCGACCGATGCCCAAGCGTAGCATTAATATTTACTGACTAACTGACAGTTACTACAGCACGAAATTATTTCCAAACGGTGCTTAAAACACTTATTTAAAGGCTGATATATTCTATCAAACTATGGTGTACAAGTAAGAATTCTATAATTAGATACAAAGAAACTGTAACAAAACACTTTACCTATGACAAAATGGTGGATGGATTTGATCTTTAACCTCAGCGCCCTCTGTTATACTTTAAATAAATTAATTATGATATAATTAATTATTATATTGTTGAGTGTGGTTGCGAAGTGTTTAAGATTCATTTTGTTGACTTACTAATATACACATGGTATAACGTTCTTGGCATGTTGCCTTGTTCCGTATAAAATTTGTTTAATTGATTTACTTTATTTTATAATTTTAATTAGAGTTCTGTTGAGTGTGCTCACAACGTGTTCAATTAACAACAAATTCTATATAAACAAACAAAGTACAAAATAAACTTATATTGAAGAGGGCAACATGCCGAAAACGTTTTATAAACATAATAATTATTTATGTAATAAACAGTTGAGAGATTTATCAAATAAATTTAATTGTTAATGTGGCAGTTCAAAACAAAATAAACTGAGTTGTGAAGCAGATTTGCATCTGTACAAGAATTAAACGAAACACTATAATTTTATTAATTATTTTCCGGTTGCAAATTGATGACAGGGGAGTAAAAAAGAAAGTTATTTAGTATAAAACTAAAGGAATAACTGATTTAGTTAAATACGGTTTTTTAATTGGTAGGTTAGGCATCAAAACAAGACAAATCAAATAGTAAGAGTTGAGATTAGATTAACTTAACTAGTAAATTTTTAATATTTAATTTAATTCTAGTTTATTTTTCTATAATTATAAATTTAAGTATTAACATTATTTTTACAAATTATATCTAAATTATTCTTTGAAATATGTCAAATTCTAAATTAAAAACCTTTCTATAAAGTAATAAATGCTCAACTCTTCCCTCTTATTCCTTTTCTCATTTCCTTTTACAAAATGAAAATGCTCCTTAAACGTAGATGTTGACGTTACCAGCAAACGTGTATCCTCTCAAAAGGTGAAAAACTCGACGCCAACATAACCCTTTTCCTAAATCATAACAATTACAGTTATACGCGCACGTTACCCTCATCTTCGGGACGTTAATTTTCATAGGGTTATTATTACAATTTTCCGCGAAATTTTCTACCCTTTTGCATTTTCAGCTCATTCCCTTCACGTAGCCGTCTAAAATATGCACACCTAGAAGAAAACTTTCCAAACTCAATTTTAGCATTTTCATTGCGAGAGTGAAATTAATTTTCACTACCATCGAATGAACTGAAAAAGATAAAGCCGAAATTAAATGTGTGAATGTCACTTTTTCTCGCTTTCCAGCATTCTCCGAGGAGCAATTGTTTTCGGGCATTTGACACTCCACATTTGGGATACGCTAATGTCTTGCTAAATGTGTGAATATGTTGTTGAGGGTGGTAGGATTCCCATGGTTTGCGTTGGGCGGTGGTACAAAAGGGAGCAAATCCCACCGAAGCAAGGTGGTAATAATTTTGCGAGTCGGTTTTTCGATTGTGGAGAGGCTTCGAAAAGCAGCTCTCTGAGGAATAGGTACATGAGTGGAGAAGTGGGAGGAAGAATTCAATTGTGTGGATTCATGCACAGTGAACAATTACATCTCTAAAGGGTATTATCATCCCTAAGGCATTTAAAATTTTCTACGCGGCAAAAGAAAATAATCAGAAAGAAACGTTAATAAACGTGCGAAAAATCAAAACAGCTTCAAATTGATAATCAACAATGATCACAAACCAAAGCATGAAATTAAGCTTTAATTTTAGTATCATGCAACATTGTAATATATAATCTTGGAATTTTTAATAAGTTTGCGGTTGACTTTAGCTTATTCTTCGCATTAATAATAATATAATTTGTACATATACAATGGCGCAATACAATAATACTTATAATAATATGGTATGTCAACTTTCAAGTAAATACACATCTCTATAACTTTAATCTCGTTTTTGGAAAAAAAGTTTTAAATAAAAATTATATTTTTTTAAATTAATGTAATAAAGAAAAAACGGTTTACCTAATTAATATTATTATGTTATTTTGTTGATTTGATAAATGTTTTCGGCTTACGTTGTTTGTTTATACAAGATTTGTTGTTGATTGGTCAACATTGGTTTTTATTTTTTTTGTGTCAAACAATGTAATAAGTGATAAAAGTGGCCTACTTACAATGACATACCAAAAAAGAATCAAATTTTAGCTAAATATTTATTGCATTTGGAAAAAAATATAAAGATTGGATATTAATTGAAACAGTGCAACTAAAAACAACTAGTTATATAGAAAGAGACAGCAGATTTGATCCACCCCAATAGTGAACAATGTGACCACAAGTTGGAACGCGACAGTTGGAAGCATCCGCACAAAATGGACCCCATTTTCTCAACCTCAACCAGTCAACACAATTCCAACCCTTACTAGCAACACAATAAATAGCTTATTAACTGGATTAGCAAAGTAATTTGATTAAATCATAAAACACTAAGTTAAAAAGGCAACAAATTTTGTTTATAGTCACATTATTGCAATTGTGAGATTATGTTCATCAATGATTAAATTTATTCCATTTGATAAGTACACCCAATTCCTCTCGAATTAACAATTGCAATTATTTGCTGTTTTTAATTACAGTGTGACTGGGAGTAAATAAAATTACGAATCAAAAACAAAGCTTCGTTTTCAGTGTTGGGGAGCAAATTAAAATTTGCACTTCACGTGCTACTACGCTTAATTAACAAAACAGCGAGTGACACTGCACTGACAATGCGAATAATTGAAAACAACACTAATAAAACAATCGATTTATTACTAATATTAAACAATGCAGTGCCACAGTGCAGGCAAAAGTCAATTCGTCTTTATGTGCCAATGACGCGAATGCGGCTTGTTCAATCCAAACTAATTAACTATATAAACTGGAATTCAAACGAAATTTAAACAATTTGAAACTTTCAATGCAATAAACACTCTACAGTAATGACTGAATGGTATGATGATATTATTATGATCTTATTAGTGTAGTGACAAACATAATAGGTGTTTATTGGGGATTCAATATTAATTTAAGTTGTTTGCACCTTTTGATTTGACACGGTTATCTTACAATTTGTCAAACTGAATTTGATAAAGTTTAAGTAAGTTGAAAGTTGCAATAAATTTAATTTTAATCATTAAATTGCAAATTATAAGCTAGGCAATACTAAAAACTCAACTAAATTTAAATTGGTTTTTGCACATATTAAGCAAGACTTGGATTTTCCAACAAATTTCTACTGTTTTATTTTCAACATATATTTGTGTCTAATTAAATTGAGCAATTAAATTAACAAAAATCATATGACTCGAGCGCGGCTGGTCTTTTCAAGGTAGGCAATTCATTATACATAAAACATATTAATTTAGAGAAAACATTTTCAGTTTTTAGAAGAAAAGTCAAAAATAGTAATAATTTTAAATTTAAAAACATTAAATAAACCAATTTTCTTTTAAATATTATTCTAGTCTTCTGATTTTGTTAATATTCTCACAAACATAACATGTGTTTAGTACTACAACTTGTAAACTGCAAATAATAAAAATTTAACATTAATAAGGGTTGTTTTCACCCCCTAAACACGACACGGTCACCTTGCGACTTATGACACTGGATTTGATCAACTCCACTGCGCATGAATGGAAGACGCAGTTGAATAATGAAGTTGTCATGCTGCAAATAGTAACATGTGTGTTAACAGAGGATTATAGCGTGCTAATAGACCGTGGCTAAGCCTATTACCCAAACAAAGCGCATGTTATCTCTCGGAAACAAAAAATAAAACACTTGTCATGCCTGTATTCATTGTACGCAACCAATGTAACACCTTATGCCCCTCTTTGAACAAGCCATCATTTATTAAAGCACCAAATGTTCGAATCAAATAAAAATCATCTCTTGACGCGAATGACACTAATCACATTATGCATGTTATACACATTTTAATAAAGAGTGAAATAATCATAACTGTAACGGTGGCACTGAATAGGCATTGTGGTGTGTGACGTTAGCAGGTGGAATACATTTGGGAACGTTTGAGAAATGAACATAAATGTTAAATTACCATGGAAGCAAATCGCGCGGTGTCTTGTCACATGGTTTGGAAGGTAAGGAAGAAGAAGCGTTGTGTAGAGCGTACAGGAATAGCGGGAATGGCACTTGAGAGTGTTGGAAGATGACTATTTAGAATGTATTCCTCCTTCTTGCTTAACGTCCTTCTTAGTAGGTAGGAGGAATAGATTTGTGAACATACGTATCAAATGTACAATTAAGTCTTGTTAGATTTTATTTCTATTATTGTCTAATTTACTTGGGAAGTGTAGTTTTGAAGTGTATAAGGTAGGCAACTCTTAATACACATTGAATATGTCAATTTAAATTCGAAGAATAATTTTAGCTTTCAATTGAATTTAAATTGCAAAAATAATTTGCTTAAATAATAAAAGTCTCTAAAATTAAACAAAACGTTTCTCCACGTAGGTATTGCATTGTTTTTTTTTTAATAACCCGATGAAAACGTAACAACGTGTTAAAATAAAGTCGAAATAAAGTATGTAAACGCGGAAAACGTTAATATTGTACAGCGTGTTTTCCCTCGCCACTTTGTTAAATACACATTGCATACGAAATGTCCTCTTACTCAAGTCCTAGGCAGCGAATTCCACCCACCCTACGAGTACCTTTATGCACGCCGCCTCCGCGTTCCTACTTCATCTCCCCATGCTGACGAATTTCCGTTGTTAGAATTGCTGCGTCTGTTACACCTTGCTCCTCTCATTTCCCATCGGCATGCCAGCTTAACTAGCGTGTGGACTGGGCCGTCATCGTCCGCACGCTGCATGATCAAACATCGAGCGAGCTTCGGAAAGGGTACGCCATGTTTGCTCGGCCGCGAAACAAGGAGCCTGTGGGATGCGAAGAAAGGAGCCGATAAAGGAAGCAACGAGTGAGCACGGAGAATGGTGGCATGCAGAAATAAATGATGATGCTGGTGAAATGCGTGAGGTTTTTCCTTCGCGTTGGACTAATCTACTGTATAAATAATCGGGGAATCCACTTTCGGGCGAGAGGAACGGATGTGATGGCAGCGAACGGGAGATTATCTAAACAGAATAACACAGGGGTGTGAAGGAAGTAAAAAAATGAAAAGAGAGGTGAAAAATGGGTTCTTCTATTACATAAAAATACCAATTTAAATCAATATTATTTTTAATTCTATCAAGGACTACATTAACTCATCAATGCAGAAGAAATTTTCCTCTGGTAGTATTTATTTGTTGATTGAATTAATTTCAGTCAACGCTTTGTTAATTAGCGATAAAATGTAAACTCACTGGTTCTACTACTGGAACAGTTGCTGTATTAATTATCAAAAGCGATGAACAAGAAATCACAAGACAAGAAAGTTCCTTTCTCTTGACTAATGAGGGTTAGCTGTTACGGTCCGTTCATTATGCCGAGCTTTCAATCTGTACAGGCTGCTGCAAACCATTCATTTGCAGCTTGGCATGACCGAGTGACAGTAAGAAGCACAAGATTCAACAACTAGCCATGAATCAAGCTTTCATAATGTTGAAAGGAAAAACGACGAGGACCTAGCAAATTGGGCAAAGCATGGAACGATCATTCGTCATGAAAACTCACTCGAATGGAAGTTGTTCTCTTGATGAAGAGCGTTCACAACTCGTTAATAATTTCCAATTAGTCAGCAACATTGGAAATAAAACTAAAAATAAAGAACACAGCACACAACGCTCTGTGCTCTTTCATGTCAGTTTAGAGAATGTAATGTAGGCCACCATTATAACGTAAAAAAAGATCTTAAAGAAAGTACTAAGCACATAGTCCAGAACAACACTGCATATAAACAGTAGCAGGTGTTCCAGCCACAGAGATAAACATCTCTGGTTCATTAATAACTCGTATTTGCTGAACACCAAGACCGGGGACTTAAACGTTGTAGGCCCAAGGGTGTTCTTCCTGAAGAGTGTACCCCGCTTAACGCCACACAGCTCGGCATCATGCGCGACGACTGACGACCTCCACACGTATGAATGTGCAAAGAGCCAGAGGGTGCTTGTATTTTCACGCAGAAAGCATCCCCTTTGAGTGCCGAGCATGTTTGACGAGTTTATTCACGCCACGACGCACTGCGAGCCCTTGAATAAACAGCCTCCGATACGAACACGTATTGCTAATAAATAACACATGTTGTCGCTGCGACGGCATTCAGCAAGTGGGTGCGTTTTTCCAAGCGCAGACCGACAACAAATAAACGAGGCTTATAAGAAGCTCGCTGGTATGATTCAAGAAAGGAGACCCAAACAAGGATGTTAATAGAATGAAAGAGCGCATATTCTAGTAGTAAATGCATGAAAATATTATCTTTCACGATGTCCTATCAATTTATCAGAAAAATGCGAAAAGAGGTTATGTTGTTTTATGGTGAATATGGTGGTGATGTTGGTAGTGGTATAAGATGGTTTCGGCATGAGTGCACAACTTTTGGGAGCGCAATCAAAAATTGAGAAGCTTTGCCGCTTGTTTGCCTCGTCTTTTTATATCGTCTGATCCCATCGCTTCCGCAATCACACAGTTTTTCACAATCTTCATTACAAATTGCCCAATTCTCGTTTTTCCCTCTTGGCCGAGCAAAGTTTTGTTTGGTTGTCCTGCTTGCGCTTGGAGGCCTCAATGCTGAGAGTGAAACCAGCGCAGTTGTAGCAAAGTGTACCCAAAGATTTCCCGGTTGATTGTGTCGAAATCAACTTCTTCTTGGCTTGTGTCTTCGGGCTCCAATGCGGTGATTTCCAATTTTCTACCGACCACTAGATAATTTACCAGAATGTTACTCAATATACCGGAGCTTACAAAGAGAACAAGGAAATTCTCACAAAGCCTTAGAGAAGCGCTTAAATTTGGCAGATTAGATCAAACTAAAATATTGGAATATTTTGTGTTAGCGAGTATGTGAGGTTATGTTCCAAATTTATCAAGGATAATTAACTCATCCTGTATTCGAATGGTGTGCTGATGTTTACAAGCTCTGATTGCATGCACTCCAGAAAAATCCGAAGCCAGCCCAAAAACATTTTCCATATCGTATTCAAATGACAATAGAGGAGTAATTATTCCTCTTTGGGTAATTAAGTGTATCGTGAGCAAATGTTTGACTGCAAAACGGAAATCACATCACGCTGAGTATGTACATTGCGCATGATTTGTGACGTCGTTTCAGTAAACACCAATCACCCGTACCGAATAATAATATTTAAAGAACGCATCGAGAGCGGCGCATGGCAGGCCGGCTGCCGCCTCCGCAGTCGGATCGCGGCTCACGTATGCGCGCATTTGTAAACGCAAACATGCAAAACACACGCTACGTGCGCACGAAAATTACCAAATGACCAAGCAACGCTCGTAATGATCGACGCCAGCACGCATCAATTTTCCGAAGCAGACGAACCATGCGAATCAGCGGCCTCTTCCCCTGCTGCTGCAACGCACCGCCAAAAGCAAACAAATGCAACGAGCGACCAACGAAATCGCATTCGATGCGCGACAGTTTAAGCATGCAGAATGCGTCCACGCTCGAGATAGATAACTAACAAGGCAGCCTGTTATTAGCGTTGCTCTATTTGGTAATTAACGGAAATTCGGACGCACAACGTGACCTGGAGATGCTTGATTGCTTCCGGGTGCATTTTTAATTTAGCATTAACTGTAAAATTAGACAGTGTGTAGTAGGTTGCTCATCGTGGACACTTTTATGTTGCAGGTCTGGTTTCAAAATCGCAGGGCGAAGTTCAGGAAGCAGGAGCGCCTTGCGCAGCAAAAAGCCTCTAACAACTCGTCGAGCGATTCCAATGGCACGCAACAGCCTAACATCAAAGCGGAGGGCGGCAGCAACGGTGTGGGCAATCCTAGCATCGGCGGCGGGACAAACGTCAAGGGCGTCGTTAATCTGGGCGGCGGCGGTAGCAAGGACGTCAAGCCTGGCTCCCCCAATTCGGGTATATCGACCACGCCAAACTCCAACACCAGTTCGACCTCCCATCAGTCCTCCAATGGCGACATTAAGCCAATGAACGGTAATTATCGATGTATGAGACATTTTTTATCATGTAGAATAAAACATAAATATTTAAGATATTATTTAAAACTTTACATTACAAAATATATTAATGAAATACTCAGAAATCACAAAAAAAAAACCGTAGAATTCACCATTTTTCATGAAAAAATGTTATTCACACAGGAATTTATCTCAAAGAAGCGAGGTAATTAAATTTTAAAGTTATGTATGCAACCCACAACGCACAAATGTTCACATATGCCAAAATTTAGTACTATTTTTTTCTACAGATATCAGGTCAATAGAGGGCAACTATTGTTGTATGTGACCTAGTTTACAATCAAAAATAAAGTATAAATAATACGGCTAAATTATCCAAATAACTACGGCCTACAAAGGCCGCCTCAATTAAGAGGATTTTAACTTTATGGAATTGATTTTAATAATAACTTTGATAATACCCACAATACAATTTCGTTATAAGATGAAGCTCTGATTGAGACTCAAATGAGGCATGACTGATGGTCTGACTGCTGAATGACTTCGTGAAAGACTGACCGAGACTTGAATAAGACTGGCTAAAGACTTTGAATAAGACTGATCCGTTGATATTTTCCTCGGCCTGGCCCACTAGACCGTTTCTATGAAACAAAATACCAACGCTAACGCCCAGGCGCTCTAGGATCTTAAGGTGCGACCAAGCCCTCTCGGCCGATTGCAATCGGTAACAGAATATAAATATTATAAGAAATCTACACTTCAACTTAAGAAACAAGAAGAAATTAACAAAAATCATCATTTCTTTATATTATAAGATTAGTTAAACACTAATTTTTTTGTTGAAGAATGTATAATATGTTTAGTTATACAGAGCTAAATAAAAAGCTTGTTTTAGATTTTATTTCCCCCTCCCCAAAAAAAGAAAATAATAATTTAGTTAGAATATATGCAACCCACATTACATTTTCGAACCACATGTTTAATTATAAACCAATTGAAATTTCTCTCTAAATATAACTACGTGGGCTGCACCAATAAGAAGAAAGAAACAAGAAAAAACTTGTGACTTTTCTTGTGATGCTTCTGAGAAGTTAAATTGTCGCCTTACGCAAAGACACTGACGCACATCGAGGGTGGTAGGCATCTCATGATAAAAGTAAGGTTACATTGTGGCGGCGCGCACGGGCAGCAGCAGAGGGTAATATGACATCAGATTGCTCGCTTGCCCGCATCGGGTAGACGCCGCCGCGCGAGCGCCCCCGAGTCGAACTAAAGAGTTGACAGTAATGGAAATAAATGAGCGGTAGCGGGCAATTTTCTAGATTAAATGTCAGAGTGGCGTGGCGTTGCTGTCCTGACGCCGCCGCACGGCCCTTCTCAAACTTCCCTTCTTTGGCGTCGCCAAGCGAACACCGAACAATTTTCGATTGATATATACGCGCAAACACCATGCTCAGGAACCAAAAAGAACGATGGGAAAATGAACGTAATTTTTGTAGTCCTCGATAAATGTCCAGGCTGCACGTTGGGAAGCAATGCAGAATCTCAGAATCTGCAGTATTCCGGAATAGTAGTGAAACGAAAATTCAACATGCAAAGGCAAAAACAAAGAGCAAATCTAAATGGAAATGAAAAATGATGTTTTATTTGTAGCTGCAGCAAATATAGATACATTGGCTACTATGTAGATATGAAAATGTTGTGATGTTTGCCAGCTGCTACGTTGCTTTACGCCGCCTCCCATCCTCTACAAATAGGGTGGATTCCACCGACAGCCGTTCCGGCAACGATTTATAACCCGAATATAAAAATAATATTGTCTGCTTCGATTCGTGCAAGTATCGCTTTGCTGCGTGGGGGCGGCTGTTGGGACGAATATTTGTCTCGGGATACTCCATAAAAGTTTCACTCTATTCATAGCTATATTTTGATATATTTCCGAGCGAAATTTTCTTGTCATTTCACGTATTGCCTCCGGAAAGCGATAATAAATTACCAGAAGGAATAAAAATGCGAATAAAATAATCATATCAATCCATTTCTTTTCCAGGGAAGTTATCAGATGATGCATTAATCTCCAACAACAACAAATGGTCAATGAGTCCCAACTCGTGCAATACAGCTCTACTAGTCCAGCAGGCAAATAAAGTGCTGTCGTCACAGCCCTCGCACCTGCAGTCACACCATCATACCACCCATCACTCGGCGGCAGCAGCCGCAGCGGCGGCGTTGTCAGCTGCGCCGTTCACGTCGCTGTTGGGCGCCGGTGGCGGTGCTGCCTCCTACCTGCTCGGCGACCATCTCAAGCCAACAGCCAATCATCTCTTCTAAAGAAGGGCGACCCTTGTCATGCAACTAGAACAGCATACAACGATCTTGATTGAATCCAATTATTCCAATAATTCCGTCACGCATTTACGAATGGACAACCATTGACACATTGTACATAATTATATTATACATATTTAGAAGGATAAGTGTATACAGTTTCCACAAAACAAAAATTTAAGGTGAATTTGACAGAATTAAGTGAACTACATCTATACACATAAAACTTAAGTATACGTCGACTTTTTTTTCTACACTTAGATAAATTCCAAATGGGAAAATAATTTGGGTTTTCCGACCCGGGTACTATAACAACTCTACCGCAAACACTCCCATTGTCCCATAAATGTTTTCCCACAACTCTGAGACTATTTGAGATATCTCTTACCCATCCTGACCTTACATTTGCTGCTTTTATTGACATGGAAGTTTTTGTCGGCTCCCAAATTATGTGTATACTAATGACTCGATTATGAGTTGTCCTGCATGTAGACAGAAAGAAAACATGTGAGAAAGATATTGTAAATTTTGTACAAACATGTTAAGTGTTTATAAAAGATGATATATGCCAAGGAAGAAATGGGGTCGAGCTGAGGAATTTATTACAACATCTGCGTTATCGTAATTAACTAGTGATATTATTTGTGAGTGTGGATCGTGAGTACTGTGTCCAAATAAGTCCATTTTTATTGAAGTAACAATAATGCAAGTTATCAAAATGTGTGAGAGTATGATGTACATGAGGTAAGGTAAACAACAGTCCGATTTATGAATTCTAGTCCAGTATTATTAAGATTTAATGAAATTAATGTACATTTAAGGTTTATCAGAAATAAATAAACATTACTGATTTAATGGTGCTTAAAATTATGAGAATTGTTGAGGAAAGTGAGAAGTGCAGATTCAATCTAGATGCTTGGATAAGTTGCCAAGTTATTTTAATTATCGATCTTGATTTTAGTAGGCATTTTGGCAACAAATGAGTAGTAATTTTCTAGTCAATTTGAAGATATAATTGTTAATTATGGTGGTATTTTTACGACACGTTCGCATGCTTCGTACACATATGCACATGTGCACTTTATCAAACAATTAATGAATTATTACTATTTACTACTGGGTGTGAACAATTAATAAGGTTAATGCATAAAAAGTGATATTCTTGATAGAGTTTTTGATTTTGAAATGAATTTAAATCCGATTTTGGTTAGAAATTGCGAGATTCTTTCAAAATTGATTCAATAAGCTTTTAAAAATAATTTTTAACTGTTAAATTAATTAGGAATGCCTTAAAATAATAACATTATTTTGTAGATTTTGTTTCTTTTCTATTCGTACTCTTTTTACATTTTTCAGCTTCTTGTGTTTTTGCATATTTTTAATGTGAAACCAATTTAATTGCTTTCCCTAAGGTTTTAATGTGTTTCCTTTCTTATTAGAATCAAAATATCAATAACTTATTAGTAATTTTTTAGATTTAATTTACAGAAGGCAATTATTTATTCTTGAAAGCCTTTGTGTTTTAATGTCTTTCAGAATTGACCTAAAAAGCTGTTACAAATATATATTAATTAGTGTATTATTTATATTTCGTAGTTCTCTTGTATTCTATTATGTTTTTTGAGTGAAACCAATTTATATCCTTTTAAGGTGATTTGAGAGAGTTCTCCAACCACACATGCTGCATGACTTGTTATCCCAAATAGCCATCGAGTAGAGTGTGTCATAATAATATTTTGAATAATCGACCAAAAATAGCTTTCCACATTGCGTGGCTACTTGCGTTTTAAGCAGCAGCGTCGCTTTGAGTATCGAGGAGCTTTTACACGTCCACATCCCACGCACACGATTTTCGACACTTTTCGAACATTTTCGCGATTCCCACATTCCTCCACACATATGTTCGCACTGGGTTAGCACATCTGCAATATTCATCGGTGGGGAGACCCACAATAGATGCCTCAAATATTTATGCAAAAAGGTATGGTATAAAAGCGACAGGAGGCTGGCGTTGTGGTCAGTTTCAAGTGGAACGTTAATAAGTGCACTCACCAGCAAGTGTGATAATCTCCTATAGTCACAAGTGTAATTGATACTCGAGCAAAGCACTAAAGATGTCTTTGGAACGTGCTGTTCGTGCTAAGGTAATAAATGTCGCAGGTGATTGCATAGAGAGTACATTTTTTGTTTTCTATAATCATCTGTGATTGAGTGACTTATTCTGATTTAATATTCTTCCAGATTGCTGGTAAGCGCAACGTTGAACAAGACAAAGAAGCTCAAGAATGGATTGAGACCATCTTAGGAGCCAAGTTCCCACCTGGTGAGCTCTACGAAGATGTTATCCGTGACGGTACTGTCCTTTGCCAGCTCATGAACAAACTGGTCCCCAATGCCATCCCCAAGATCAACACCAGTGGTGGCCAGTTCAAGATGATGGAAAACATCAACAATTTCCAACATGCTCTTAAAGACTACGGTGTCAACGACGTCGATGTCTTCCAGACTGTTGACTTGTGGGAGAAGAAGGACATCGCTCAGGTTACAAACACTATCTTTGCTTTGGGTCGTCAGGTAATACTGAATTTTGCAAATCCAATCGAAAATCTAATTTTCTTGTTTTTGATTTTCTATAGACATACAAACACACTGAATGGAAAGGACCTTATCTTGGTCCTAAACCTTCTGATGAAAACAAACGTGAATTCACTGAGGAACAACTGAAAGCTGGTGAAACCATGATTGGTCTGCAGGCTGGTTCCAACAAAGGTGCGACCCAAGCTGGTCAGAACATGGGCGCTGGTCGTAAGATCTTGCTTGGCAAGTAGATCATGCAGAGAAAACCAGGAGAACATTTTGTATCCAAATTTAATCACTAACTATATTTATTTATTACTATTTATGAGATATGTATACAATATACATGAAACGTAACTAGAAATTTATACGCAGGATTTAAATGTAACAATAGAAAACACAGATAAATCATGTAAATTACAGTAAGGGAACTACGAAATAATTATGTACTTTCTTGTATGAAATAAATGACTTACTATTTTTGTTTATAAAAAACTGCAATTATTTGAATGTTATTTACAATTATAAATTACTGACAAATAGTATCAGTTATGTTACATTAGTATGAAAAATATTTGTGATTTGTATGATTTATTTCTCATGGTCGTAGGTTAAAACAGATTTTATTTTGGCACGCATTGGTCAATTATTGCGCAAAATTGCCGCAGGTGTGGAAAATTGGGACTCGTTCCATTTTCATTGCATCGGAGGCTCTGATAGAATGATATCTAAACATGTTGAGCTTTATTTTTGAGCAACTTTGTAGGTGTTTGAGGATATTAGAAGGTCATACGTATTTGTAAGTCAAAGTCGTTACAGTATTCTAAACATTGAGAAACATCATCATTGCGTTTTTTATATGATGTGTGCAGTTTTTACGTGCGTGTTTACATCGGAGGATTTAGATTTGGAAAACTGCTTTATTAGTTAGTTTATTTGATAAACTTTTTTTTATTTCTATAGAAAGGAAATAGTGAGAATTTAACCATCTTAAAATTATATTTATTCTTTGCTTCATATTGTCGTAATGAGCGCTGGAAATGTTTTCTCTTGAAAGTAATTAATGACTTCCAGTGTTTAAACAAATGTCTAGGAATAACTTTTTTTCCTGTTTATTTATATGAGAGGTAGAATTTTGTTTTATGTCGAATATTTTAGTGCAGACTAAAAATAAACATCTATTTAATAATTTTGTTAGAAAAACAATTTCAACTTCTTACAAAATATAAAAATGAATATGAATGCAAAATTACTTTTTTGAGGTATAAGTAAAAACATTTATTTAGAAGAGAAATGTATTAAGATGGATTTTGTGTAGCTTTTTGATGAATAAACGCAATTTTCAAGCGTTTATTTACCAAAAAGCATAAAAATAGGAAATGATTATTGCCAAGTTTAGTGTTTATAATGTAATGCTTAAGTTTGACTTGAATCACAAAATAAATTTCGAAATAAAATTATTTAATGCAATGCACAAGTTACTTTAGATTATGACTTCTTATATATTAACATCAGGACATCATTTATAACAATAGCCAGAAATATATTTTTTGTTGACTGCAGTCACACAAATTTACAGTCTGAGATACCAATAAGATTATATGCATTGCCTAGTATCCCGTCTCAAATACTGCAAAACACTGTAAAGATGTAAAAGTATAAATAGATGAGAGGGTAGCGTTTTTTTTGTGTTTACATTTATTTTTACATTTTATTTGTGATTTAGAATAAATAATGGCCTCTATTGTCGACCGCTGAAACTATTCTATGAGCTTACAAAGCTTTCAATGTTTTTGCTACTGCTTTTTGAATCCTTTCTTACCCCAAATACAGATTTCTATTTCGCGGCACATGTTTTCTCTTTCATAATAATATAAAACTTTGCGATAGTTATGAATCTCAACATATCTGAAACAATCTAAAAAAATAAGTGTCTATTTATACTTCCAGCATGCTTCAGTCAATTTTTACATTTATTGGCATCACGTCATTCACGATATGTGCAGCATATTCAAGATATTCAAGAATTACTTCAACACCATACTCTTTCAGTAGAAATTAGAACATATGTTCCCGGAAACATAAAATCAAAGCGATCTTTCATCAGGCCAAGATCACTTTTTTAATAAGTTAATTGCATTGGAATCTAGAATGCACATTTTGCCAGCGAAGCTAATAATGTGTACCGATGGACAAAAATGTGACTTATTAAATATGAAATTTAATCTATAACGTAGCATTGAATCAGCTCAAGTCGATTCAAGTTGAGTTTGCTTATGGTACGGTTGAGACGATTTGGTGGTTCAGCCAGAGACGTAGGCGTCATGTTCGACGATTTAAGCGTTTCTAAAATTATTTGATGAATAATGCTAGGCTTATAGGTGCTGAATATATGAATATGCCGAAGTATTATAAAACTGATTTTTGAGGATATTAACAAATAGAGTGGATAATAAAGTTGAATTGCAAAGAGCATAGATAAGAGACAAATTTATGCTTGAATAGTTCGGTTAATATAATAAAATGTAGAAATAATAATAATATACCACATATTTAAGAACGAGACAATTTCATTCGTTTATTGTTGCGAGCGATATAACAATTGATAAAGTGTTCATAGCATATTAACAATATATTATAATATAATATATTATATTGATAGCTTAAGTTAGAGACATTTTGTTTATTTAATAATTTTTTTTAGTAAAACATTTGAAACAGAGTTTTCTTATAAAATTAACAACTTATTTAATTAAGTATAATTACTTATAATTAATTAATGCAACACACTAAAAACGCAGAAACTTTAATTAAGAAAATAAATGCAAAACTGTGAAATCATGCCATTGGAACAAAATTCTAATTTTGATTTGATTTATATAAAACTAAATGTTTATAAAATATCACTATAACACTTGTTAAAGTTCACTTAAAAAACTCTTTTGAGATATAGCTTTCTTCAGTATTAAGTAGTCTAAGATTTTCGATGTTTTATATAGTTTGTGGATTGGTACGATTGAGTGAAGGTGGTCTGCTGGGTGTTTAGAGGATTATGTGATTAGTCATAAGAATTTAAGGATTGTGAAAAAGTGTGATTAGGTATGTTCATTAAATAACTTTAGGATTTTTGTTTTATGTTTGTAAATTTGAATGTTTTCTTTGATCATTAAATACTTATTATCTGTTTATAAAACTGTTAGTGTGATTGTTACTAGTATTGTTACCTGCGCGTGCATTTCTAATTAGATGGTTTGCAAAAAGAAAATAATATGTTTATATATATATAAATATGTTAGGTGTGATTACAAAGAGATTACAAAGATTTATTATGTTATAAAAACGGCATGTTGCCTTCTTTAAAAACGTTTTACATACAATATTAAAATTATTAAAATCAGATATTGTTGAGTGTAGTGACGAAGTGTTTAAGATTCATTATGTTGAAAAACTGCACTATAACACTTACTTTTTGTTTTTAGGTTTAGGTTTTTAGATTTGTTTTTCGGCATGTTGCCTTCTTCAGTACTGAATTAAGTGTTATAGTGCAGTTTTTCAACATAATAAATCTTAAACACTTTGTCACCACACTCAACAATACTCTGAAGATGTATATTTGATCCAAATATACTGAAGAAGGCAACATGCCGAAAACGTTTTACCTAAAAACAAAAAGTAAGTGTTATAGTGCAGTTTTTCAACATAATAGTAGTAGAGTGTTACTACAACTCATGCAATCCAACTCGCAACATAAATAAATGTTAATAAAGTATTCAATATTAATATATTTGGAAGAAGAAACAATGTATGTAAGACTTTTTTTAATGACAATGATAACAATAATAGTTTAATATATGAATTCCAAAAATAATTACTTATATTAACTAAATTATTGATTCTTTTAATTTTTTAATATTCTAGTATTTAAATTCGTTAAACTTTCCACACACTTATCTTATTTATTTTACTCTTGAAAAATATTATTAATATTTTTTTACTTGATCCTCCACGTTATATTAACATAACAAACACCACAAGTTTGTAGAAGATCAAGTAAATATTAGTAAAAATATGTTAAGATGAAATTAGAAAAGTAACATGTTCGGCACATTTGTCTTAACAACATAGCAAACTGTTGATACTGTTGTGGTTGTTACTCAACATAACAAAACTCTCTTTGATCTCCAACTCCATCTTCTGGATTTTACTTCAAGAAGAGAAGAAGATAATAATATGTTGGTAAAAAATTGCAATTTTTATATACATAGCATCACCTAGTGTAAACACATTTTGAAGACAAATGCATATTGAGGACGACTATTTGAGAATCTAATTATACGCACCTTTTCTTGACTCTTGGCCAAGCATTCGATAAACGATAAACAAGAAACGAGTTTTCTAAGAAATAAAAAAAAAATGATATATCAAAAAAATACTTCACTTATTTGCATTAGAAATTATAATTAATACAGTAAAAGAATCATTTTATATTCAATTAACAAAAACATAAACGTTTTAAACCTTCTGGGCAAATTTGAAACATTTTAGAGAAATGTGGTGCCAGATGCTGGCCCAGTTTTCCACATCGTTTTACCGTTCACTCCCAAATGCATAAATGTATGCTCGTAACGAGCATCCAAGCAAGCAATTAACACGTTATTCATTGAGTTACTCATTGAATTTAATACGCCAACTTTAAATCAGTTAGTAGACACTCTTGCATCTCGGCGTCGATGACTTGGCACGTGCCAGTCACTGGTGAACATTAAAAAATAGCCACAAAATGCATATCTTTAGAGTGAATCTAGGTGATTTATATCCTTTGATTTTATTTTCGTAACTAGATTAAAGTAGAAGAACTTAATTAATTTTTATATCGTGATAAATTTTTTTATGTTTTTAAAGAATCCGATTAAGTCGAATAGACCAGAATAAATAAATTTAAAGTTGCTTTTTTCATTCGTTGATTATTATAAAAAAGGATAATGTCTATTAGAGTCAGTGGTTAACGTGTATGAAGATTTTCGGAGAGTGAGAGGTGTAGAATTATGGAGAAACAGCCATTTCAGGTATGTTGGCACTGCCTGATGCCGATGATGATTCTATCCATGTGTAACGAGCATACGTAGTGCATTTTTATTAATAGTGCTTCAAAGTGAGTAAAACTGAGCGTGTAGTTATTTACAGAATCGACTTTGCGACTAATTCTCAGAAAATGATTATTTCAATCTAAAGTTAATTCGGATATAAAGGTGCAATTAAAAACTGCAAATCTCGATAAAAAGATAAAATGACTATTTTTAAGTTAAATTCTGTTCGAAAAACAGATCAATGCTTCAATTCTCTGCTTTATATAATATATTTTTTGCGACGTGCGTATGAAAGAAGCCAAGCTATGATTATGAATCTAAAATTAACATGCAAACGGCCGAATTCTGAATCACCACCGAACTATGACTGCTAATTCGAGACGATGCCGAAAAGCACGCCACGAGCGAACTTTTTGCGTTGGCGTAACAACACGCACATCCAGATTAAAAATACCATTCTTCGTAATATTCTTTGCATTTATATTATTACATTGTAATTGTCATCATGGATGTTTATGATTAAGTAACTTACAAATAAGAATAAGAGAGAAAGTAAGACTCTATTTAAATCGATGGCATAACCTCACTTTCTAAAAGTGGTGCAGTTTGATCAAGTTACAGATTATTTCAATGCTCATCATTCGTAGAAACAATTAACTAACATGGCAAATTACAGAATAATTTGCATTTAGTCATTTATAACTTACCGATTTAAGCAGAAAGGTGGTATATTTTGCATAGTCAACACAGATCCCAACAAAATTGTGAAAATTTTATTGTAAAACATAATGCCAAGAAAAAAAAAACACTCGCCAGCCGGCAAATTAAAAACAAATTTTTACTACATTTACAAAATTAGTTTCTGTTACAATCCTCTAGAGAATTCTTCACTCTACAGCATAACAACAAGTTAAAGTTGTTATTGTTAAGTAGAGCAAAAGACGATATGGTATCATATTACCTAAAAAAGCAGCGATTTCATCCAAGAATCAACTCTTAAAGAAGTGGTACACAGACAGCTGATACATGCACGGAAATAGACTATGCGTTCACTCCCTTTTCTCCATTTTCTTCTAGTAATTTTCAGCGCTCTCTTTACTCCATCTCTGAAAAACAAGGACAACGTCACTGCTGGTGAATGCATCTGCAGGTAGATGAGACAAGGAGCGTAGTTATAGGTGATGGAAGGTGTGCCGCCCCACTACACCGGCGGCGGCTGGCAAGGGACGTGTGCAAAACTAGTACATAGACTAAGAGCGACGCGGCGCACGGACACCTCATTCGAATAACGGTGACCAGTCAGTGACAGATACTAGTCAGCCGTTTTTATTTAGTTTTTTATTTGTTAAGTATTTAACAAGAAGTGTGTGAAACGCTTCGCCGAATATAACGACCAGGTACGCATCAACCCACTATGCTGATTGCAATATTTTTACGCCCCCCAAAAAGAAAAACAAAGTGCAAGTGCTTTAATGAGAGTGCTTCAAGAAAACCCTGCCTGAGTGCTTCACAGTGCTTCAATCAAGTGCAATTTTAAAGCTTTTTATCCAATTAACAGCTGTCTTCAAGCATGGATTATAAAATGCTTACTTAACCCTCAGCTGACAATTTATAGAAATTACTTCAAATTGATTCATTAGCTGCTTTTGATTTGATCAATTTCTACACCTAGGTTGATTCTATGTCATCTCTGACATAGTTGGATGCATCTTTGATTCCGGTTACCTGTCGAGCCGTTCTCGGCCGCATTAGCTTCTCCAAATTTGGCTTGAGCGTACTTGGCACGCGTTCAACAAGAAAGAGCCTGTGTGCTAAAATTATCCGCATTCGTCGTGCGCAGCTTTGACTTTCCAAATCTATAAACTCTCCAAAACGCCGGCGCGGGTTACTCAACACCGGTAGCTTCAGTTAGTTGCTGCACGCCCTCCTATTTGGACATGTGCCAAGTATGCGGATCTTGTTACATAAAATCTTCGAACACTAACATTGCATTCTTCCATAATTCTGCAAAGCTTATAAACTTCTTATGGCGTTAAGAGAAGACTAGTAGAAGTAATTTATCTTTCGTTTAGGCCGTTTAAGTAAACGAAGAAACAGTCAAGATGCCTTTCAAGCCAGTTGAGAACCCCAAATGCCCCAAGTGCGAGAAGTCCGTTTATGCCGCCGAGGAGCGTGTTGCTGGTGGCTACAAATACCACAAGTCGTGCTTCAAGTGCGGTAAGTAGACAACGCATACTTAAGTCATATTTACTCAAAAAGAAGATAATTATGCATTGACAATGAAAGCCATTTTACAATTATTCTTTATGATTTAAACACTTTGAGTGAGACTTTTATTCGACCATGTTCGTGTATGACTTAAGTCATTTTGGACATTTTAGCGAAACTGCCGAAATTGTTTCCTTCAATGCATTGAACAAAATAAATTAGCCTCTACTATTTTTTTAGAATTTAATTAGACTTATTTTGATTTAACTTAGCCCATAACTGACTTATTTTATATACAAACATTTTGATAAAACTATCGAATTGTTTTCCATTAAGCAGTTCTGTTTTATAACTCAATTTAAATAACATCATAAATGATTTAAGTTAGTTTGAACATGCTATTAAAACAATCAAATTCTCAAGAATTCTCTTGAGGATTGTAAATGTAGTAAAAATTTGTTTTTAATTTGCCGGCTGGCGAGTGTTTTTTTTCCCTTGGCAATATGTTCTACAATAAAATTTTCGCAATTTTGTTGGGATCTGTGTTTACTATGCAAAATATACAATCTTTCTGCTTAAATCGGTAAGTTATAAATGACTAAATGCGAATTATTTTGTAATTTGCCAAGTTAATTAATTGTTTCTACTAATGATGAGCTCCGAAATAATCTGTAATTTGATCAAACTGCACCACTTTTAGAAAGTGAGGTTATGCGATTGATTTAAATAGAGTCTTACTTTCTCTCTTATTCTTATTTGTAAGTTAGTTAATCATAAACATCCAAAATGACCATCACAATGTAATACTATAGATACAAAGAATATTACGAACAATGGTATTTTTAATCTGGATGCGCGATGGATGCATCTCGAATTAGCAGTCATAATTCGATGGTGATTCAGAATTCGGCCGTTTGCATGTTAATTTTAGATTCATAATCATAGCTTGGCTTCTTTCATACGCACGTCGCCAAAAAAAATATATTATATAAAGCAGAGAATTGAAGCATTGATCTGTTTTTGGAACAGAATTTAACTTGAAAATACTTAAGACAATTGCTAAAAGGACGATAAATAGATCCTACTTTTCAATGATGAAAACATCTGTCTCATAAACTCACTTTCAACATGTCACTAAAATTATTATTTTTCTTTTGAAGGCATGTGCCAAAAGATGTTGGACTCCACCAACTGCGCTGAACACGAGAAGGAATTGTACTGCAAGAACTGCCACGCCCGCAAGTACGGACCTAAGGGCTATGGCTTCGGCGGCGGTGCTGGCTGCTTGAGCATGGACACCGGCTCTCACTTGGGCGGGTAAGTTACACATTCTCACCCTTATTTTAGGCCAATCTCTAAAGATAACAACAATCTGACGCGGTGAACTTCGTCGCGCACTAAACAAACCGCCGCGCAATCGTTAAACCACCGGGCATAAATCACTCAGATTTGAGGGCTTTTCTTATCACCCCCTTGTTGGATCAAGTTTGCACGTCAACGAAAGTTGATTCAGTTCGTATAACATTGCAATACTACGCACAAGAGACACTAAAAGCAAGCTAACCCATCTGATTACACGATATAATCAAGTCAAGCAAATAGAAATTTACGAATTGATGATCGCCTATCAAATACGATTGCTTTTGTTTTCTTTTTGGCTTTATAATCAGATGTGTTATGCGCTTGCTTTCACGTTATTCTCATGTTTTTTGTTGATTTTGTTCTTCGACTTGTTTGAAGCCCGTTTTGACGTACAAACAATTTTTGGTGTCCTCGTCGACCATTTGTTTGTCACAACCTGCGTTTTACATTTCTTGGCCCTTTTATAAACATTTAAGTTTGTTGAGTTTGTGCATGTTGCTGACACTGTGTCCCTGTTTGTTGTTATAGCTCCTCGTAGGAAATCGACACCGAGGATGTTCAAATATAACCTCAAAATTTATCTAAATATATCCCACATACACACATACTACACGTACACACTTAACAATTTTGATTAGGAGAAGGAATATACGTTTATGAAGTATACCACTTCTTATTCTCTGCACGCAACATCACAACGGCTTATTTTTCCTCCACAACACAATTTAAAGTGCAATTTAGTTTCAAGTGCCTCCCCCCTCAGCTTTCCTTAAGATAAAATCTAGAGACGAAAATCTCTCTCTTTGACTTATTGAAGATGAAATTTATTTTTGGTATGCTTTGATAAAACATAATGATTTGTAAGAGATTTGATACCAAGTTACTCGCACGCAACAGATCACGTTTTGACCAATTCGTAACGTCCCTGTTACTTTGTACTTATTTATCATGTGTTGTTAGTTAAGTGTTTGTTGTCTTGTACGTTTAGCATTTTATAAGTTACGTTTTACTTTTTACACAAACCAACAACATCCATACTTGAGTAAAATTTGTAAACAAATTACTTAGATCCACTGATTTGTTATGATTAGCGCTTTTATTCGGTTTAATTGAACAACAATTAAAAGAACAATAATGAATAAACATTGATGTCAAATCGACAATTCTATTTTATTGTTTAAAATTATTGCTGAAAGTAAAAAGGCAAAAATTAGTGCAAAATTTAATAATGCTAAACTTCTTGGTTCTTTTTTTAAATCAGTTTTAAACCGTAAAATCGACGTGATAAATTAAATATGCTCTAATTTTTGACCTTAACCCAACCTTAGTCCTTCTTTCCTTCTTGTGGTTGATTTAAAGTGAAAACACAACAGAGACTGCACATAACTGCACAAAATAAGAAATTAAAAGCGAATCTTCGCAAAACGTTTTTTTGGTGAGATTTTTTTGTCTGTGACAAAATCTAAGCATGGCTTCGTTTCGGTGTTACCACGATTTTCATTGACCTAATCGATCTAACACGTATATTTTGGAAGCACTACAACACTCTACTTGTTGTACATACTTTGTGTAGTTGACATTTTTGGCGAATAATCAGCAAATAACGCATTACACGCATTAATTAATTAATTCCGGATACAATTTCGTTGGTTTGATGATCGGTCAATTGATTTCCCTCTAACCACGTCTCCACCATGGGTGTGGTGATGGGAAAGCTGCCCTCAAGTTTGAAACTATCTCTCTATGTCTTTCCTTCATACATTGATCAATACATACAATTAGTCTTATTGTTTTCACTTTGGTATCGCTATATTGTAGTAACGCCATTAACTCAATTGATTTTATTCTTTATTTGTTTCAATTATCAAGCAGACACAATACCCGTGACTCATTGACTTCCATTGAAAGCATTACAAGCTTCGCTTCGTTTTGTACAAACTCACTCCCTTAGTTTGTAGTTGAACTTAAGTTACTGATAATTAACCTTGTGGTGTGTGAGCTAAGGTGTTAGAGATGTAGAACTCCAGGTTGAAGATGGTAGGTTTATATGTTATGTTTGTGTTTAGAGATCCAATCATGAACCGCATGCCCTTGGCGCCGCCGAAGGAGATGTCGAAAGCTCCGGAAGGTGAGGGATGCCCTCGTTGCGGTGGCTTCGTTTATGCCGCCGAGCAGATGCTGGCTAGAGGCAGGGTGAGTAAGTGGTCCAAGTAGGTGTGTTGGCATTATATTGATGATATAGTGACGGTGGTGTTGATTTATCTGTCGCGTATGAACTTAGGGATGGCACAGGCGATGCTTTAAGTGCAACAATTGCGATAGAACTTTGGATTCGACGTCACATTGTGACGGCCCTGACGAGGAGGTTTATTGCCGAGGTATTCACGAAATATAATTTTTGTTTTGTATGTGATAATGAGGGGGAGGCATTATTATTAGAAGTGAGTTTATCAAATTGTAATTGGGATATGAACCAAATCATATAATTGAGGAAAGTTTAAAAATCAAAATATTTGGTTACTGCCCCATCTTCAAAGTGGTAGGGATACATTGGAGAATGTAGGAACCTGCCAGCACTGTATTATTACGTAACCTCTCATCTAGATGTCCCTATACTACTCTAACGCTTTATTTCGCATACATTGTGCAATATTTGAACATTTTCTATATTCCATTTCGGTATAAATTATATAGCTGTAATTATTACATATTTTTAAATTGCGAATTGTCAACTCCTTTTTATCACATTTTTGACGTATACAAACGAAGATAACTTCACAAATCCATGATTTTTTTTGGATTTACTGTTTTTCTTTTTGGGCATGACTTGTATGTCTTGTATCGTTTGTGCACTACTGAAATAATCAACCAAGTGTCGATCTCGCACCAATTGTGTACATACACCATCCGTTGGCACTACAATTATGGCCGTGTTAATTTGTTTAATTTCTGATTATGTGAATGTTTCTCAAATAAACGACAACTATGTTGACGTTTGTTTCTATCCTCTTGTTTCAAGGCTTTCCACAAGTCTTGCTTCAAGTGTGCTGACTGTAAAAAGGGACTGGATTCCATTTTGTGTTGCGAAGGTCCTGACAAGGATATCTATTGCAAAGGTGTGTGTTTACTTGATATTAACAATTTAACCCAAAGACTAGTTCTGATTGACTTAGATGGTGGTAATTGGTCTTTGGATTAAAGATTGAAAACTATAATAGTTCTGTATGTTGTATTGTATGTCTTCCATGATTTTGTCCAACTTTATAGTCTGCTACGGTAAGCGCTTCGGTCCCAAGGGCTATGGTTATGGCCAGGGCGGAGGCACCTTGCAGAGCGACTGTTACGCTGACCAGTACGTACCATTTAGTTCCGTGTTGGATGTCTCGTTGTCGCTGTGCATTGCTGAGCTACCTCCCTTCTAGCACTCACTTGCGCTCGCTGGCTGTGTTATACACCTGTGTGTTGTCAATCATACAATCATACGCACACACTGCTGATTGTGGTGGTTTGCTGCTTCTGATGTGCGTTTCCCACTAGCTTGCTACGCGCAACGCTTTGGTCCCAGGGGTGTCGGGCACGCCGGTGGCAATTTCCTGGGCTTGATGTCAGATGCCTCGGATCTAGAGATTCAAAGGTATTCGTACTCTTTCGCACCTCAACTAAATTGCTTCCTAATTGCAAAACTAATAGAATTACTTGGTGGTTTAGTAAACATGTGTTGCTTATTTTGGGGTAAATTTCCAGTGAGCAAGCTCCCAAGACGACAGTCATTGATACAGCCAAGATCAAGGCTCCACCAGGTCAAGGCTGTCCTCGTTGCGGTGGCGTAGTATTCGCCGCTGAGGAGGTGTTGGCCAAGGGCCGTCCCTGGCATCGTAAGTGCTTCAAATGCAAGGACTGCACCAAAACCCTCGATTCTATCATAGCATGTGATGGTCCCGATAAGGATGTCTATTGCAAGACTTGCTATGGCAAGAAGTGGGGTCCTCATGGTTATGGATTTGCTTGCGGGTCTGGATTCCTCCAAACCGATGGTTTGACGTAAGTATCACATCATAAGAAGTATTCTCCTGAACCTACTGATAACTACAATACAAAATGTGATATTTGTATTGTAGCGAAGATCAAATTTCTAACTCACGACCTTTCTACAACCCCGACACGACATCAATCAAGGCCCCTGAAGGACAGGGTTGCCCACGCTGCGGTGGCATGGTCTTCGCCGCCGAGCAGCAGCTCGCCAAAGGCACCATGTGGCACAAGAAGTGCTTCAACTGTGCGGAATGCCATCGTCCACTTGACTCGATGCTGGCATGCGATGGCCCCGACAAGGAGATCCATTGCCGCGCCTGTTACGGCAAACTCTTCGGCCCTAAAGGTTTTGGTTTTGGTCACACTCCCACTTTGGTCTGTGCTGATGCAACTGCACCAGCGCTACACTCTGCCAGGCCCAACTCTGGGCAGAAAGCACCCGAAGGACAAGGCTGCCGTCGCTGTGGTTACGCCGTATACGCTGCTGAGCAAATGATTAGCAAGAATGGCGTGTGGCACAAGCGTTGCTTCGCCTGCTGTGAGTGTAGTCGCAGCTTGGACTCTACCAACTTGAACGACGCCCCCAATGGTGAGATCTACTGCCGAGGATGCTACGCCAAATTTTACGGCCCTAAGGGTGTTGGTTTTGGTTTGGGTGCCGGCACATTGACGATGGCTTAAGTCTCTCCGGAACGTTTTACTTTTATTTATGCGTCCAGCAGATGATTTAGCAATTCACACGACGCAGAATTGCGCTTCCTTACTCTCACCATCGTCACTGACATACCCAGAACAACCATAACCCAAGTACAACCTGACCATTTTGAGTGTGACAATTGTAAGCAAGCGCAATTTACGGAGGTGAACGCAATGCCAAAGCGACTTGCTTGGTTTGCTAGGCTTTTACTAAGCTTTAATTTACGGCTATTTTACCGACTTTCGAAATAGGGATATTTTCAACGTGAGTGTAAATTTTTTTGTACGACTCTTTTTCTTGCATTAATTAGACATATCGATTAATTACATGATTACACACTCGCATTGTAACGCAATTATGTTTTGGAGAGTGCGAGAAGATGAGTGCATATTATATGGCAAACATTTTGATTTTTATGTATTTATAAGAAGACTCTAAGATCAAGATTTCGAACGAATCTAAGTAAACGCCAATAGAACTATTTAGAAATGCCATAGTATTTACGATGAAATAATGACGAGAATTAAAGCTGAATTCGAACGTGTTTGATGATGCTGATTATGCTATTCTGTCACTGTACTTGTATAAATGTTATTCTTTGTTCTTTATGTATTATCAATCAATTATTATTAAGAGAAATACAAAACAACGTGAATCTTTATTTATGTTTTGTTTTCATGTGTGACAAAAATAGTAGTTTTTTATCAACTATAAACACTAATTTAAAATTGTAATTTATTATTGCCTTTTAAATAATTTAATTTTTACGTGCACACTTTAAGATTAAGTATAATAATGTAAAGTAACAATTTGGAATTTATTTAAAATTTTCCTGATTCTGTGTATGAAAAGTTGCCTACGTTAGACCAAGATTCTACCCAAAACTTGTCTGTTTTCAACACCAGACCGTCGCAAATTACAGAGTTTCTTACAATCCAAGCATTCGCTCTTTTATAATTCTTTTTTCTTCGGCATTGCTGTATTCAATTGCAAAGTTTTAACTTAACTCTAGTTCTAACAGCGGCGATTATGGTCCGTATGCCTGGTTCTCATTAAAACGAAACGCATCGCGAACGAAATTGTAATTAACTTCAGGCGCGCCAGTGGCGCGGCGTGCGTGTTTACCGCGTATAATTGCATTCGATTTAATTCTCGACGTGCACGTAATCGCAATGTTAAACGTATTACCTCTTATTACTCAAACGCTTTTAGTAGCGTAAATGCGAATACAAATTGCAAGTGCCTATAAAAAAATTCAACGCGGGGACAGCTAATTTCAGGAGGCGAACGAGAGAAGAAAGAATTTTAGAGAAAAGAAATAAAATTGAATTAAGAAATTAGCTTACTTTTTATTAATTTCGTGCATGTTGTTTTTGCGTTTATATTGCACATTCAATAAAGATGTTTAGAGTATGAGGCAATGACCGAATGATTGTGGTGAAAAATAAATAGTTAATAAGTTGTAAAAGATTGACGTATATAAAAACAAAGGTCTTAGTTTTCAGGCAATAAGTGCAAATAAAATGCAAGCAGTAATAAGCTTAAATTATTGAAGAAATTAATACAGTTTGATTGGTAGCACTGCGTTTGTGTTTTTCAAATTTTAAGAAGCAAAAAAAACTTGAGTGGCTATACACTTATTATTTTCTAGCTTAAAACGTTATTTCCACATGGATATAAATTACTTTTTCATTTCTATGCAAATTCTTTCGAATAAAAAAACGTTTGATTCTTCTCACCGCTCCTTTTATGGTAATTAATTCAATACAGCAGGAATAAGATTACTTTATTACCAATTGATAGTCACTTGGGTAATGCTTCTGTCACTGTCAGTTTAGTTGTAAACTATTTGAGGGTGGTCAAACAAATATCATTTTGTAACTTAGAATCTTATCTTACATGAATTTGAATGATTTTTACGATTCTTTGCTAAAAGACAAGCAAACTATGCAAAAACAAATATTTAATGTATTGTCTCTTTTTCATGTATTTTATTTTTTTGTTATTTTTTAATTACATCAATTAGATGACTTTATTAGCTGTCAATAGCTACTTGAATGATGTTTCAATGACATATAGTTTAGTGGTTATTAAAATAAGATGCATGAAATTTAATTAGAAGCAAATGTCTAAGTTGATGATTAAATATTTTAATTTATACCCATCGAGTTGATTAGATCGTACGGTTGTGAAACAAATTTATGAAATAATTGCATGTTTGTTAGCATTCTAAAGCGTAATATAATGAATGTTATAAAGACTGAAGGTTTAATTTGAAACCGAAAGTGAGCGCCGCCCCGCGCGGCCGCGCTCATTTGCGAATTGGCGGCGAATGTAAGTAGGTACGTGCGAGCGCAGTGTTGTTGCGAGTAGCTTTAATTAAAATCGATGGTTTGACGATAATGTGGGCATGCCGCCGTCACCGCCACCGCCGCCCAGTGATGTTGCGCCCAAGCGCGTGCACGAGGGCGCGGGAACGTGCTTCAATTAATATTTTAATTGGGCGGCAGCGCGCGTTATCGCGGATCGTCATCGCGCATTTGGCCATCTGGCCGAGCGCAAAAAAGCTGTCGAACAATCCAGCATTTTTCCAACCGCCCGCACGCGACCCAGCATTCCATTCATTATTTCATCCGATTTATTAAAATCTAAATTTCAATTACGTCTGCAGATACACAAAGTGAAGTAAAACTTTCGCCCTCCTGACGACGGGAAATTGAATCCGGCGATGTGTGCGTGCTTGTGGCCAAGCATTGTGTAGTAGTTGTTGATTATAAATGTTTGTTGTTAGATGGAGAAGTCGCGAGGCGGCGATTCGGGGCCGGACACGAAGACGTCGGACGCGAGGATGAGGCTCTGATCGGAGGGCGCGTGGCGTCGCGCCGCGTCGCCATCAAGACAACAAGGACGTTTAATTAATTTAATTATGCACGAAATTGGATTTTGCGAACGGTGCCGACTATTAACGTTTGCGTTTATAAACACACGAGAACAGGCGTGCAAGCACATGCTCGGACCGAGAGAGAGAGATGTTTAACTCCGTTGTATCCTTTCTTGTCTTTTTGGAGCGAGATACTTCTTTTGATAGATATTTACATTAGCAATGTTATTAATAAAGTTTAAATTTACTTATAATATTAATCAGATGATATTAAAATATTTCTAATTCAAATCATAACCACACAATGATTTTAAATTAGCAAACAAATAGACATTAGAAAACTGATAAGTTGAACTTTAAACATAAGTAACTTCTTTGCGTACTATTTTTCGTTTTCAACGTTTTCAATTTTGTTCTAATAAGTCAATTGATCAATTTTATACTTAATTATTTGATTTAATGTATATTTAAACATATTCATATTTTGTATAAAGTAGCAATTGAATTCAAATTTAATATACTTTTTAAATCTTTTTACACAATTCAAATATCTGTTATAGTTGTCTTAAACTGCAGAGTTATGATAAGTAGCCAACAAAACACACATCCTTTTTGATGATAATTTACTAACTAAATATTAAGTAGATTGCACTTTTCTCTATTGTTGAGTAAATTATATGTACATACTTTATTTCCGTTAAAGGTAAAACCAAAATAGTTATAAATTATTCTTTAAAGTTAAATAGTTGGGAAACTTTCAACTGCGCTATAATCGTTGAAATTTTATAATTTATTCAGATTATTATAAGATATTCAGAAAATATCGATCAATCATGATTTTTTAACAAAACGGGTTTTTCAACATTTTCAAATCGTCGATCGCTTTTTTTTTAATTTTGATTTTAATGCTTGACCGAATTTTGGTTGCGAATTGCGAATATATTGTCTTATAATTTTCATAATTATTGTTAAATCATTTAACTGTTTTTATTAACAATTTGTTAATAGATACCAAAGAAATGTATCAAGAAGTAATTTCTTTATATTTAATAGTTCCTATGTTATAAGTTCTCAAAGTGAATTATTGTAATAAAGTGCAAACGCTGATATAAACGCATATTCCAAACAAATATATATTTGTAGTGTAATGAAAGTATGTTCACTCGATTAAGTATGAGTTGCCCAATACGACACTGCTTTTCCAATTTTATTAACGTATTTAGTTTTTGAGATAGAATTATTTTAGTAGAAAAATTGAAACTTGATTTTTACTCGCTCTGTGTTTTGCGAGTAATGTTTAAGTAATATATATACCTCTATCGCATTGTAGATGCATGAGTGGGCATGTGTATCGTGACACACTGTGTCATATTTTTGTTTAATTAAGCGCAGCAAACATGCATTGCTCGCTTCGTGCAGCAAGAGTCGAATTATTTAGAACTGTTGCAGTCGCAAAAATGAGGAAAAATCGAATTTCAATTTTCCGACTAAAAAAATTTTAACTCAAAAACTGAATGCGTCAAGAAAATTGGAATACTAGTGTCGTATTGGGCAACTCATACTTAATCGGCTGAACATACTTTCAATACATTCCAAATGTATATTTTTAGCGAATTTGCAAACTTATAATTTTATTTGTTGAAGATAAACAAATCACGTTTTCACACATTTTTTCGGTAGCTATTTACAAATTGTTATTGAAGACATCTAAGAATTATTAGGGAAATTATGGGACAATCAAATGGCAACCAAAATACGATGATTCGAAAATTTTCCAAAATTCGTTTTTTGGAAAATTATGACTGATCAAATGCCGTTAATGCCATCTCAATCGGATATTTGCTGTTTTACAATATCATTTTATTAATACTCAGTACATATAGGTATTCTATTCTTTTTTTATTTTTTTAAATAATTTTTATTGCTTATTACATAATTTGTTTTTATCTTATTGCACTCTACTCAAACAAGTAAAATCCGATATCAATATCTTTCCTCTTTATAGCAAGAATGAGCGCACCCTTGTGTCTGACGGCGTCAAAAGTTCGTTTATTGCGTGGGCATAATCGATTTTACAGCACATTAAACATTCGCTTCTTCTTTTCCATCTTCGTAGCAATGCCGAAGAGAAAAGAAGGTGTTTGACTTGGGAGCTACGTCGACACTCACTCGAAGCCAAGACGTTTACATTCGAAATTACCTGCAATCGTTGTTCGTTCAGTCGCTGTCGATTTCATTCAATTGCCAATTGGATTGCAAATTTCTTCTCTGTACGGAAATGAACTGTGTGTATTTTGATTCTCTGGCTGGAAGTGACTCAAAGCGTATTCTTAGGAATTCTGCCTCAGGTCAAGAAGTGCGTAACACCCTCTCTGCTATTTGTGCGATGGAAAACAATACCATTAAAGCTGTGAATTTACAAATATGTTGCAATGCCACGCATGCAACCGTAAAATGCCGCAAAACTCACAAATTATACAAGCGGCTGCAGAATGTAGGGTTGCAGACGGAGGAAAGTAAAGCCGGCGGCGGCATTCACTTAAGAAAATCGACTCATACATATACGAATCGGTAAGTGCATAAAAGGCGCGCCAAAAACATCCATACACCGCGCGTGGAGGCGGAAACAGAAAGAAAACAGAAGTTGGCGCGGCGGCAAGTGGTAGACAATTTCCAGATAGGTTTTAAAATTTAAGTGGCGGCGGCTGTGAGCACACACGCGTTGCGCGTTACACAACTTCCAGTCGAAGGGGACTGCAAAAGGAAGGAATTAAAGTAGAAGCGTACAGAGCAAGTGGTGCGATAAAAGGCAAATCAAGGGGTAAAAGGAGATTTCTTGGTTTTACAAGAAACTATTAAACTATGTATATTTAGAAAATAAATTATAAATAAAACTTTTCAACATTTATTTGTAATATCACAAAGTTCCTTTTTTGCAAGAAGTAACTAATCAAGAAAGCAATAATTATTCATACCTAAGTAATACTTTTCTGCAAATTTTCAGACCTCTCCTTAATTTTTAATTAAATTTCCAAACTTAAAACAACATATTTATTTTATTAAATATATATAAAATATCACCTAAATTATCTTTCTAAGACTTTTGGTTTAGTAGTAGATACAAAATTTAAAAAAAATTGTTATACCATTTTAAATCTAACAAAAAAGTCATTTTTTTCTTGTGTATTAAAATCTGTGTATATTTTGTGGAAATATTAAAAAGCATTCTGCCACATACATATCTTAGATTTCTATTTGCGTTTTTTTTTTTCATTTTTACTTTAAAGCTCTTCGACTGAGGCATTTTATTTCGCACAGGCGGTTTTTACCTTCTCCAAATGTATTTAAGTATATCGGACAGTTTGGATGCACATCACTTTTTCTCCATCACTCTGAACTTCTTTCTGTCCACCCTCAGGCCCGCTTGAAGCTTTCCACCTCGCAGCAAAAGCGGCTCGCATCTCAACCTAACTCACGTAATCTTTAACGCGTTTCTTTCCCTCGCAGCCAGCGCGTTTCATGTTTCATGATGTTTGGAGTGCGCTTTTGGTCACCCCTCGTGTAACTTATGTAGGATGTGTTACATGTCTAGCGCGTGCGGTCATGATTCAAGCTCTCAAAACACACAAAATTCACGGGGCATAAAAACTTATGCAGAAGTCAAATGCTGCAGCAGTCTCAACAGGAGCAGGAAAGAGTAAAACATGCTAAAACTACTCCGACAGAAGTGAAACCAGTATAACATTTAAAATCAACCTGGTAAATGCAGAATGACTCAGGTTGGACGACTAAGTAGGGAATAAAAAATGGTACCTTAAGAGGAAGACGTTGAATGTCGTCTTGAGTCTAGACACAAACAACCTGTACGTGGAGTAGTATATCAAAGAGGAAAGGGTCAAAGCCTGTCAAGTCTTATATCATTATCGTACTTGGAATCATCCTTAGCACATGTAATTTGAATCAGGACACGTTTGGGGATGCAAGACTAGGTGCACAGGCAAGTCTCATACCAACGCGTGCCATTGGTGTTGAGTCCTTAGTCTCTAAAAAGGCTTTTTGGAATTGGAATTTCTTGGTTTGAATTGCAGCCTGCCCTCACTCACTCAGCCGCGCGTCTTTTCGTTCTGTCCTCACGCGAAATGCAATATTAATCAGAGTGGAAGCAAACGACGAGAACACTGCATTAAGGTAATGGACATCTCGTGTGTATGCCAAGACCTCCTGTCTCTCTGTCTGCTTGTGCTTTCCATTCGTCTTCTTTCTCTTCCACTCCTTTTTACTATTCACTTCTTGGAAGAAAGCGCAGAGTGCAAAAGTACATTTCCACCTCCGAAAGTAAACACTGGATGGAAAAAAGCAATGTAAGGTGACTAAGCAGAGCGAGCAAAAACGCAACACGAGCATTACGGCGGAAAAAGCATTAATGCCGTTAGGAAATCAACTAACGTATGCAAATGACGCCCTCGCGCATAGCGACAAAGAGTACTGTTTTTCTTGACGTGCACTGAGAACCTTTCTTTGTTCTATTGCATCGCGTTGTTTGTATTCCGGACGCAGGACGCAAAAAGATACTTCCGACGATATTAAATCTTAATTTCGAAAGCTTTTAGTTTACTGTCTTAATACACATAATTGCACTCTTCATATTTTTCTTAACGCTGACGTTTTCGGGAGGTTTTTACAGTCGTCAACTTGGTCTAATGTAAAATTCGTGTTTGGATTTAATTATAATATAAAACTTACTCGTAATTAATTGTAGGTAATATTATATTACTTACTACTATTTACTAGAAATAAATTAATGTAATGCTATATTTACAATTACTTGAGTTTTATGTGATAAGATATGAGAGATGTTTCTATGTTGACTGTTGGGAGTTAACTGAAGAAGGCGCAGAAAAGGAGCTGGTTATAAAGATAGGAATGGAGTGGGGAAGACGAAGAATGAGAAAGACGCAGTTATCGCAACAAGCAAGAGTAGAATTGGTTTGGTTAAAAAGAGAGGCAGCACGACACAGCGTCGTTTTATTCAGAACTTGCCAAAAATAAAATTAACTATACAGTATTGGTTAACTATTTAATTATCTTGCATTACACATTCGTATACTTTAAATTAATATTAAACAACTTTTAAATTAGTTTATCACACACCTTAATAGTATTAAGAATTCTAATTGAAATCCATATTTAGAAAATTAATTAAATGATAATTCAACTTATAGTTTCAATTATACTTAATATGGGCATGTGTCAATAACAATACTGCGCAAAGCAATGCAAAATAATTGCGATGCAATGTCGCTAATTGCGCGCTGCGTTTTATGTTCGCTATAATTAATATCTGACCTAGCAATGCATCGCTTTGTGCTGCTAAACATAATTGGCAATCGTATTAATTTATATTTATTTGCGTATTGTAATGATTGGCGCAATTTTCTGTAAATGGGTTGCATTAACCACAATTATAGACTATAAATTTGCATAAAGTGACTTGCAACTATCACAACAAGGTAATATATGAGCAAATGATGATACTCGATTATTTTATGATGCAAATACGTGAGTGGTGCTTGATTTTTCGGAGGAAAAGGTCGACTGAAGAATGCTCTAACTGAGAAGGGGTTTATATAAGTTTGAATTAGAGAGGGAGGGGGGTTATCAACAAGCAACTTTTTGCGTATTTAGTATGTTGGCAAAATTAAATGGTGAGTTATTGTTGAAAATTTACTGTCTATAATGTTTACTACAAGTGAAAATATCTAGTGTTTTAAGTCATTGATTCAAAGAAAGTTTATTATTGTTATCACAATTTTTATATTTTGCAATAAATAGTAGAAATTGTCTGTTAATACCCAAACCTTCTTTGTTAATATAAATTTTTATCTAAATTCCTTGATATTTACTTAACATTTAGATAATATCTAACAATAATTAAACAGCAAATAAAAAATAGCTAATTTACAATTAAATTGCTTTCAAAGCAACTACAAATGTAAACAGAGTCATATCTAAACGCCAATGCAAGACGGTAATAATAATCAATTATGCAACAATGAATTCGAGAGCAATTAGCGACCAACGGTGGCGCTGGTATCGGTAGACCACTACGCAAATGACGAGAGAATTGCAATATGCGCTTGTGCATGATTTTAATTTATAAACGCCGTCGTCGCAAAGAGAGAGCACATATCGCGTGATATAGCCGAGTATGATGTGCAACCGATTAATTTATTTTATCAATTAATGTCGAAACGACCGCGACAACGTTAATTTCTACATCGTTTACGCTTCGCGTCGGCGTGGATGTTAATTAGCCAAATTGCACCCATCCGAGTTATTAATTAGAATTATTTTTTAACGTGTTGATTCCGGCTTAATTGAAAAACTAGAAAAATAGTTGAAAGTTGGTAATTATGTTGCAAGTTGCTGTTTGGGAATACCTGAATGTCAGTTCCCGGAGAAAATGTCAAGAATAATTCAGAATCATGTTACTGGAGAGACATTATATCCGGGAATATCTCGAGGAGCTGTAAAAGTCCATAGGTGGAAAACTTGCTGAATAAAAAATAGTTGTACTGGCTTTTCTCAAAACCGCTGTTTACTTTTATAACCTTTCTTTATGCATAAGTAAGAAGAAGGTATAAGAATTTTGTTGCTTACTTTTTATTTTTATTGCTGACTACAAATTTTCCACTTATTAATTTTTATAGACATGGAAGCTTATTTCAAGAAGTCGTAATTTACAAATATTTACTGTTTTCTTCTGCGTATTTATAATTTAAAAGCACGGAACATATCTAAAATTTTACTGTATTGACTTGGGTTATGTTTGATTTGGAAGGTTAAATCCCAACTGAACGATACGTACATTACGCTTTCACTTTATATAATCAGAGGTAGAGTGGGGAGAGTGTGATGCACTCGCGTATAGTAGGGAAATGGCCTTCCTATGTAACTTAGGCAATTCATCCTAATGCCAAGACGGACATAATAGAGTTTTAAATTGTTTATTATATCTTTTTTTTTTCAATATAATTCCACCACTTTGATATAAGCCACAAACTCGGGCAAGTGTCGTTTGCTTATTGTTATGGCTGTTTTTATTTCGTTCTTTATTTTATTGCAGTTAATAAGAAGAAAAGACATTCGAGACGCAATGACACATGAAGAATTGTCGATTATGGCCGCATATCTGCACTTGAGGCAATAAAACAATAAAAAAGTGGACAAGTAGTAATAGAGGAAATAAACTATGTATACTTGAGAAAGAAGCAAGACATTTGTGAGTTTCGAGCAATAAATGCAATAAGAAAGTCATTCGAATAATGGAAGTTGCAAAGCGATATACATTATTTTAACAAAGCTCCTTTATCATAAATTATTGTCAATGTGCAGTAAGGAAATTTTGGGAATGTTTTGTAAATGATGCATTTTTATTTCATTTTAAATAAAGTGTACTTACCGAACATACCTTAACGTGAATGTTATTTACCGGTATTTGTCGTCGTTATATTTGGTTGAATACTAAATAAAAACACAGGTTTGATATAAGTAGTTATTTCATTCTGAAGAGATAAGTAATTGCTCGCGAGTCAAGCTATCATTGACCATCAAGAAACATAATATTTAAGTGTGACTGTAAATAAAACTTTAATTAATAAATAGTCTATAGTTTACGTTCAACACAATTGAACCAACTTGTTAAAATAAGATTGATAAAAATTTTAGAAAAGTTGCCAAAGACTAAAGAAGAAAGATAAATAAATTTGCTGTGTTGATATAGCGACATATCTTGTCTATGTATATTGATAAAAGATTATAGCATTGTATTGCTAGATAATGTTCACCAACATAACAAAACAAATGTATACTCTGAAAGGAAGTAATATTTACATCTCGTTCCACATTTCTTTTATAACAAAATGTTCTCAGAAGTAGAATTGGTTTCTGTAGTGTATTATCATAATTCTTAAGTTACAGTATTACCTAAATTGCACAAAATTACAAGTATTAGGCTAAAAAACAATTACTGCAATTAGGTTAAAAACACTTTGCAATTGACGCCTATATAAAGAACGAACTAATTCGTTAATGTCGTTAATTCTCAAGATGAGGAAAACATCATAAGTTCATGGCTGCATTGCGCATGCTTCTACTGTTTGCGGGCTACATGCGCGCTGCGCTAGCAGGTTGGCCTGCTGCCTGCGACGAAGCGCAATTCAGTTGATGTCGAACCGGTGTGCGCTGCTGGCGTCGCTTTACTCGGTCTTTCATACGCGATAACAACGACAACAAAGTCGCGTGCGGATCTAAACAAAGCATTTAGCAGTTTTCACACCTGCGTCTTCTTAACTAGTGAAAATTATAAATTGGGAGAACATTTTCGAAATTGATATCATCTGATTATAAAGTGTTACTTTTCAATTGATTGACTTTTAAGCTCTCAACAGCTCCTGCTACTCGTTTGTGGAAAACACGTGGGATTTCCATGAATTTCACCTCCAACTGTGCTCAATGAATGAACCACTAACAACAACATGAAAAGTCCCTGAACTTTACAAAGTGAGCAAAAAAGTGAATGGACAATTCAAAAGGATTACGCATCGTGGATCCAGGCGAGTAAACGCGTGCGACCAAAGGAAAAGTTTGCGGCTTGCTCAAAAAGGTAAGTGTGTACAGGGGAGGCAGAGCGTGGCTGTAGTGGTGCCGGCATGCTTTGCACGCCGCCGTCGTCGCTGCCACCACAGCTACCACCGCACAATTGCTTTCGTTAATTAATAATTTTAATTAAATTCGACTAAACAATATTACATCCCTCGACGCCATTATGCACTGTGAGGGGCATTATGTGGGGTGGCATGTACGGCATCTCCGGCGCGGAACTGGAATGCGTCATTCGATTGTAAAATTAAATTGTGCGGTTCATAGGGAATTTAAACTGGCTGGAAATTTATATACCACAAGGAGATGGAATTTTTTAGCGTTATTATAATAATGCGTTCGTATAAACAAAACCAAGTATAGTTTAACTTGTGCGAAAAGTTGCAAATTATGATCAACATCATACGATTGTTCACTTCTAAATAAATACCGTAAGTGAAATGGTGTAAATACTATATTACTTTGATAACACGTACCCAACAATATTTCACTTTAATGGGAATATAATAAATAATCCGGACCATATGTAGTAAAACAAAAGCATAAATAGTTGTGGTAAATTAAACGCGGATGGTTTTGATGATTATCGACATTGCAACAACGTACAATCGTCATAAATTGAGTATATTATATCCCGTTAAGATACGCAGCTTGAGCAAAATTATCAATTGCTATCAAAAGAAGAAGAAATTTTAATATTGCTGATTGACAAAACAGATTTCAGATTTGATATCCCTATTTATTTTTAATTTATTTAAACATGACAACTAGCCGTCTTTCCCGTTTTCAACCTACCTTATATCATAACTTTCAAAAATTCACTACAACATAACTACTTGCTATAGAATGTTGATTTCTTTCTAGAATATTTACAATTATAATTCATTTCATAATAGGTGTGGGAAGAACAAATTTAAATATCGCTTAAAATGATCAAATCAATTAAATGGTGACTCAGATGGACACTTCAAGCCCAATCAACTGTTTTCTATCTCAAGCCCAATAAATTTTAATATATTAATAACACATGTCGACAGAACATATTTCAAATGAGATGAATCTAAATTTATTTTTCATTTTCTGTCCATATCAGTGGTATGGTAGTTTTTCAATGTTTGGGCTACCTGAGCCAGATTGTTGATCTTTTCATGGAGCTGTTTAGAAATTAAGATTAAAATTCGAAATCACTGTAACCACACTCGTCAATGCGGGCGACTCTAATCATTACCATTATTAACTTCATTTAAATTTCGAATTTGAATTCTACCATCAACCAACCATCTATAGTGCTTAAGTGCCAGCTCTTCAGTAACAATCTTTTTTCAACTTAAGTGCTTCAATTGCCTACAGTAGCTTCTCCATTGCCATCAAGTCATTGCATAAAATAACAATTAACGATTGGGTTAATAAGTTGATTAAGTCCATCCAGCGCGACATTTCGTGCGGCAATTAAACGAGAATTAATACGTTTTGTACGTGTTAATTGCGGGCCGGCTACGATCACGTCGCGCATTTGCATTTTTCATTATCTTAACGACTTCATTTTGCTCGCTATCTGTATTTTAAATTTAATGCAACACGCGGGGCGAAACTAAAACGTCGTGGAGACGCGCCGACGAAGGCAGAAAAATATGAGAGTAAGCACGAAAATGTTGGAGTAATGAGCGATTTTAATGCTAATTTTATTAATATGCTAATGACTTAATTACATTTGTACACTAATGGAGCTCGCAACGCATGCCGACTGTTAGTTGTTTCTGAGATGCAATAAAAATGTTGATTTATTGCTGTGATTAACATTCTTTTATTGAATGAATCAATTAAGCATGTTTATAGTGTTTGGCCTCCACCCAATTCAGTAGTTATAATAATGACATGCTTATTGCAGTGGGGGAGGTATAGTGCGTGGTAATATAGTTGCGCATGCGCGAATTTGAATTTCTCTATGCAACTTTGAAGTTTAATATCCCGGAAAATTCTTGGAAAATCAAGCTGAAAACTTTAATTTATTTAGTGTAAATTCATCCTAATACTAATTAGCTTAAATTAAGTTTATTTCTTAAAAATTTTGCAATATAGGTTTATTTGGTATTTTTAAACTGGTACCAATATATTTCGTAAGTTTTTCAATCACAAAATACAATTGTTTTCTTTATATTATGCTTATTTGTGGAGGTATTTCAAACTTTAAAAACTTTGCGAAAATTTAAATTTGCACATGCGCAGCTCAAACATCTAAAGATATTTCACATTTCTAGTATTTCCACGCATTTCACTTTAACTTTAATCTGTTCCTAAGTAATCTAACAACATTCTAGTCAGTTGAAGTCAGTATCTATCTTAAATTAATTCTGATAAACATTGTTTAACATGTGATGTTCAGTATGGGTGGCTCATCGAATTTGATAATGACAGCATCGATGCAGGTAATGTCGTGCTTGTTGTACGCTGTTCACTGAGTAAATTCGCTTAGCATGAAGTTGCCAATGCTGATTGGCGATTATGCGGCGTTGAATGCTGTCCAGAGAGAGGACCACAACTCGAACAATGTCCGCTGTGAAGCGATAATGAATGGAAATACTGCTCGTTCTGATTACGGTGATGTGCGTGTCTCTTGTTTCATCCCACTGCCGCCCCCTTATGTGGCCAAACGCTGATTTGATCGTGATTTCAGGATGATTCGCTTTGATTGTTAACTACTGCAACTGAATACAATAGGTTTTTCCATGGGGACAATCATCCTAGAGCTGAAAATTCTATTACATTACTATTAATATAAACTACAAATTGGTTTTTCACTATGTCACTCAAATTTGGGCTTACATTGAAGGTTCTTTGAGAACCTTAATGGTCTAGGGTACTGTCAAACATTTGCTTGAGTTGATTTGGTTGATGAGTTGATTGTTGCTGTGTACGTGAACACTCTGTATGGAAGATAATGACGGGCAGGAAAGCGGACGATGTCGGCGCGGCGGTAATGAGCTTTTCACGTCGCAGCGAGCGGCGTGCGAACGCCGCCGCTTTCCTCATTAGCACTGTGCTGCCCATCTCATACGAGCGCTGCCAACCGCCGCCGACGATGCAACGGCCGAACGTGTAACGCGTTCGGTTGTTCGCGTCGTTTGGCTTGTTTAGACGTGTTGTTAGTGCCACACATTTCTGTGCCGCCGCTGCCGCCGTTAGTGCTGGAGGCAGGATGTACACGCATGCGAGAAGAACGCTGCCAATGTCGGCGGAAATAGCAAACAAGCGCTCGTTAGCTAACAATCATCTAGTTTTTATGAAATAATTACTAACAAGTTACAAATGATGTAGGTGGGTAAAAATAATTTACAAAACATCAAAGAGACATTTTAGTAATATAATACATAATGCATTTTTCTACGATCCGGAAAATATTGCTGAACAAGCTGAAACAAGTTGATGACAAATGGGAGAGTTAGACAAGAGTGGCATGATTCTAGTTATTTCCTTTCTCGCTCTACTTTGTTCTGATCGCGGTTTAGTGGCGTTGCATAGTATTTTTTGACACAGAAAATGATATTTAAATTTCTTTGTGAGTGAATAAATCATTAACGCTCTGATTGCAATTTATTTGAATTGATAGTCGCGCAAAGTAATTAAAATTTGCATATTGATCATAATGCGAACTCATTTTCAACACATTGGCGCACGACTCATTTCAATTCTATTGATGGCAATTAACGTTTTTCTATACATCCTCTCATCGGCCGACACGCTGCGGTATGACGGCGGCGGCGGCGGCGCGCGCGCGCGACCCGTGCGCAATAATTGAGTAATTAGCTTATGCAGACGAGCAAACTAACGAGTATTAAAGTAATAAATTTAAACCTTCGATTCTACGCTTTGGCGCAGTCGATGCGGTTGTCGCCAATTTGCGAAATTGCTGCGCGATATTTTTACGTTACACTCGATTTTCTATTGCGGGGGCTGCGCTTTTAAATATATTACAGGGTGGCGGTGATGATGACGTGGGCGCCATGCGGCAGGGTGTTGAGTTCTTGGCGAGTGGTGGCATGCTGCAGTGCGCGGCCGATTGGGGCGAGACTACCGCCAATGCCACCATCGACGCAATCACCATTAATTGCCAATTAAACTTAATTAACTATTATTTTCCATCCATTCGCGTCCGGGCGCAGCCATCCGCGCGCTTCGGCGCGATTGCCTGCAAGCCGGGAGCGGATGCGATGATATAAAAGAAATAAAAGCGATTTGAAACTGTGCAGACGTTTGTTTAATTGTTACTGCCACGGAAAGGAAAAAATTGGATTAAAAAGTCATTGATTGATCGCATACAAATTACAGCTTTTTAGAGGGGTAATTACGGATTAGAAAAAAGGAAGATAATAGAGTAATTATCACATACAAATTATAGTGAATGTTCTGAAACATTAATAATAAACATTTATTATATTTTTAATTATAGAATTCGCTTTTTAATTTGTTATTTTTGTCCGATTGAGTTAAATACTTTTAGAAAGGAACAAGTTTGGAAAGTAATATTTTTCTGCATGAAACTCTTTGAGAAAGAATCAAGCCTGAAGAAGTTATTTCTTTTCTTGCTCTTCTAATAGTGTTCTAATTGATTCTTTTTGTTCTTCTAGGTTGCGGATGTGGAAGAAAACAGCTAATAAAGAAATTATTACCACACACATTATATCATAACGGATTATTATACAATCGAACAAAAAGTCTAAAATATATTTGTTTTATTTGCACAAGCAACATTCCATAAATAATTAATAATTCCATAGAAAAATAACGTATTACTAGATGCACAATCACAAAACATGCTAATTAACTCTACTTCAGTTTCTTGTCGCATTCATTAATGCGCACATTTATCAATAGAGTAATTAAGAGACATCACGCTCGTTTAATTGTACTTTTCCAACTAATCGCTCGCGTTGTCGTGGAATATTGATTAAAAAACGTTCCACGTGCGCACATATTTTTAAAATGTGAATTATCCACGTTACAACGTTCACTTCACATTTAAACCATTTCCAACCATTATTGTCCCAATCATTAAGTGATAATGGTATGGTTTGACTTTTGCAATTAAGTTGTCAAACAACAAAGTGGATCACATTTAATGAATGGCTGTCGTGTGAGTTAATTTGCTCTGTTTTTATTGGTTTTATAATTACTTCCAGCAATCATAGAATCCATGTGTATCTACAGATATGACCAGTGTATTAAATAATGATGAAAATCATATTTTAGTTGACATTGGATGCGTGCATCATTAAATCATTAATAATGGTGTGCGTTGTGAGTGTTTGTTGTGAGGCATGAATGTGCATAAATAAATTATTCATTAATGAAGTTAGTGTTATGGGTGGATTAGATCACAGAGAAGTAAATTGCTATTGCGTTGAGGTTATAATTGGTTCTTAATCGTATTTTGGTGCTTTTCGTGCTTTACTGAGTAATTTGTTTAGATCATCTAACACAATTTTTGATACGGTTGTGTAAAAAATGGTTTCACGTTAAATAGTTTCGTAGATTTGTAAAATTGAAAATCAGATATTTTAGGTATGAAGACCTAGTAATATTATTATTCCATCTCTTTATGACTGGTATTCTAAAATCTAAAATACTCGTACGTATCTTAGGTTTATTGATGTTTTTTTCTTACAATTCGCGCACCTTTAGAAGAAACATGTTAGAACAAGTTGAAAACTTGAATGATATGCTTTACTAATAGAACACATCTTATTCATTTGTTAATTTTAAATTATTGACCTTTTGAGTAACTGCTTCCTATAATTAAATATTGTTTTATTTTGAAAATTTATTATAATAATGAATTTGATTAAGATTGTATTTGTTTTTTGATCGATATTTTTATAACTTGCAATTTGCAATTAAAATATGAAATAAAAGCAAATAAATTTAATTGTTACAAGGCACATTTACATTTCATCCGCTCCATTTCAACTTTCTATTGTTAATACTGGAACTAATTGAATATAAATCAATTTACCAACGCGAATATCTATTTATTTGCAGTGTGATCGTTGTGATTGCATGTTATGCTACACTGACACTTCAATTACAACACTCTTTATCGAGCGCATAAAACTCGAAGCGACAACAAAAACAAATTGAAAACCAAATGTCAATTAAAATTAAACACACTGCTGTGTGTCGACAGTGCCTACTTGAATGTGTAAAGTGAACCAATCGACATCGGCAGCAGCAACTTACTTCGCACTAAACGATCTCTCTGCTTACTCTGCTGTCTGATTATATTGAGCGAAATCTTTGTGCACTTGTTTCCAACGAATACAACACCCGGCTTGGTTGTAACTGCATGTACTGAGAGAACCACTAAGTGCAACTTGCAATTGACTGTAATTGAAGCTCTTGTGTTGTGTTATTTGTGCATATTTTTTGCGGGTGATTTGCATAATATAGATTTGCAATGCAGCTTATAAATCGCTATGACGGAAGGAGAGTAATGTGGTTTAATTGAGTAACAGATTCAAGAGATACGCAGGTTACTTAAATGAAGGAAGTTGACTTTTATTTAGATTATTGGAAGAAAATTATTTAATTGGTAGTGCAATTCCTGTTTACTAGAGGTTTAATTGCAGTATTTAAATTTCTTAAGAGTTCTTAACTAGTTTCTACTTTGTGTTTAGTATGGAACTATTTTCTACGATCGCTGATTAATAAATGCAGACAATAACAATGATCTTGACAAAACTTATAGAAAGTTTACTTTTGAAATAGCATCATATTAAAGTTTATTGAAGAATATTCAAATGTTTCTCTTTTCAATGAAATGGAGGCGCCACAGCGCGACAAGGATAGCATGTTGCGTTACTTCTTTTCTCACTCTTCTGGTGGTACATGTCTTATTCATTTGTTTACTTTGTATTAAGAAGTTCTAAATAATATATTTTCAACTCACAAATAGCTCACTTCGATAAATTAAGATTATGATCATTTCTTAACAATGATTTTGTATTATAATATGTAAATTTCTCTACTGAGTCCAATTGCTTGATTTCTAAAGTATTTTTCTGAATTATACGTAATTGTCATTTATACATAATTACGTATGTAATTACTAGATTTTTTACAAATACGATTTCTAGCGTGTATTCGCTTCAAACATGATCATTTATGGCAAGGTGTCGTCTACTTTAGAGAAAGAATTAGGGCTTGATAAAAATTGTACAGGCGTAGATGTTGTAGGGCATAAAATTGAGTAGAAGAACACAAAAGTAATATTTTTTATTCAATCATACTTTAATTAAATTTGGAAAAAAATTTAATTACGTCCTTTAACTAATAATTTATTGTTTATCCACTTAAACTAGTATTACAGAATATTCTACATCGAAAATGTCCGCCTTCGTTTGGCATTATCTTGTTTCTCCTCCTTAAACCACACTCCATTTGTTAACAATAAATACACCCAGCACACAGCCAATTCAAATGCACTCCGAGTGCCAGAATGGCATTATGCATGTTTAATTAAAACAGCCGCTTGTTGGATGTAGGCACACCAAGTGTGTGTCTGCAATCACACGATTTCTAATTGAATATTTTTAGATTACTATTCGCACTCCTATGAGATGCAGTCGAATGGTGCACTTGCATTTGGTTTCAAGTGTCCGAGATGTTAATTTGTTATGCTCGCTACTGGCACTTGCAGCCGTACTTGTGCGCAGCCAGCTCACACTGTTATAAATTTAATTTAATTAGAATCGCACTCGTAATTTAGTAATTGCCTGCTATAGCTAGTCTATGAATATCCAGTTTCCCGCTTGGTTGAAAAACACCAATGCATAATCTGGGATTCAATTAATTCAAAAATGGCGCAATTATTTTATGGCATTATTATTCGTAATTAATAATAATCTAATTAATTGTATGTAACTGGAATGTATATTTATATTGGTTTTATTATTGTTTCAGGTTCGTGGTGCTTTCTCATTTGAAACATTTTCATTTGGACGTATGATTATTACGTGGACAGTAGATGGCGCTAGGGCGGTACAAAGTAAGTAATTAATTTATTTTTGTTTATTACGTATTGTATTTCATTTTGAGAACACAAGATCATAGTTAAATTAATTTATGATCGAATTGTAAATTGATTTTAAATTGTTTAATTATACTTGAGTATTTAAATTTATATTGATTTCTACGTTCCATAGAGGAATTGTATCAAGGTTCGGTTATTTATATAAAATTGACGCGGTGTCAGTTGTACTCGCTTCGGCGGTACATATACTAAAATTGGAACGATACAGAGAAGATTAGCATGGCCCCTGCGCAAGGATGACACGCAAAATCGTGAAGCGTTCCACATTTTTTGACACAAAGAGTTTTGACAAAGATTTAAAATATGAAAAATAAACAATGAAAATTATGTTTTTCATTCTTTTGCAATATGAGGGCAAATGTTGGATTTACACGTTATTCTGCAACACTTTATCATTTTTATAAGCTGCCTGATAATCTTTGTGAGTGCTTACTAGCAAAATTCTCCGTAGATGGCGTAGAAATTTAAAGAAGTATTTGATTAAATAATTCTAAACTTCTATAATTAATTGTAGTAAATAAAAGGACTATCAATTATTCAAGTTATATTTCTAATCAGTTTAAAGATGATATAGAAATTCAGTTATTGAATTCATATTATTAGAGTCTATTAGAAATGTAACTTCTATTCGAGAGGATAGTACATCTTTGAATATATATAGTGTGTAGGGGTGCAACGACGGTGTGCGCTTTGCACCTTTTGAGTCTTATGCACACTTACCTTAATTAATTGGTAACCAAGGTATTATCAATTATTAGCTTTGAATAGCATCAGTGATAGACGTCGACTGCAAACGGTTCGCGTTTCCTGCGAACTGCTCGGAGTACCTGGAATGTGCGCGCTCATATGCTCGTACACGCTTGTTTGTTGATTGCCATGCTTATTAGTATTCTAAACTGGAAATTTGTGCGGACAATGGGCGAGAATTGCGCGAACACAGTGCACGCATCGTCACGCGTTTATCGTCCAATAGTTCAAATCGAGGCATTGCCAGGCTGCGCAGTCGCGCGTGGACGTTCATAATTTATTGCAATTTGTGTGTGAGGAATTTTGTTGGGGCGTAATTTTCCGGGTTGCTGCTTCGATTTAAATGCAATCCAATTAAATGCACTACCGTGTTTGGACTGGTAGTGTATTACAGAGTTGTTTCCTAAAGATCAACGTCATTGTTAGTAATAATTGGGTTAATAATGATTGGGCCATCGAAATTCAAAGCAGCATACAGCTATTGTGATAGATGTGAAGTTAAAAGTAGTTTTTCAATCATTTGGTTGCATAACTCGAAAAGTTATTAAAGATAATTGAAACACAAGTCAAATAAATTCGGCGTATTTTGATATAACAGAAAAATTTATATCGTTCATGGTTCATATAGAAATTAATTTTTAATTAAAAACAAAGATCATGCGACTTTGAAAAATGTTAATGGAAAAAAATTGCTGAACACGTGATCGGTTCATTTTTAAAATATCAACAAAGCAAAATAAATAAACCCAAACGCAGATTCATAAATCTCTATTGCAAAAGCACCATTATGAAACCAGTTTGCCAAACTCCCATTACGGATAAATTACGCGCGAAAAATAACAAATAAATCGGTTATACAGCTAATAACTAATTGGCAAAGCAAGGTAATTTATATGCAAATTATAACGCCGATTTACACACACTAGCGCGAGCATGCGCATGCATCAAGGTGCAATTAGAAGTCGAATACAATGTAAACATAAAACACATTGTCGGGAAAGGAATGAAAAGGAGTGCGCGAGTGTTTAACTGCAATTAATTCAGGTGGAATTCAGCCGGCTGGCTGAGTGACGGCGTGACTTCTCCACGCTCAACTTCAACTTGCGCGAATGGAGTAAGTTCACGTCGATAATTAGCAATTCAACAATCGCTCGCGAATTTAATTAAAACTGGTTAATGCAGTTGACGGCTATTTGGCATGAAATGCAGTTATCGGCAAATACAAACATTAACTACGATGAAGAATTTAATACGAAGTAGAAATTAATAAATAATTCATTCAATCTGAAGGAAAAAATAATATAGACACTTATTTTGGGTTAACTAGATTAGATATCCGACCTCATGTGAGGAAACGCTGCCATCTGAATTTGTAATTGAAAAGACAACCATATCGTTTGTAACTTTTAACTCAGGAATTATCAAAGATATTTGGCAATCAATTATTACCTGGTAAGCCGATTGTTTGATCATCACTTTCCTAATTTCCAGAATAGGGTACCAGTACCTGTACAATATTGGAATATTCTCCACGTGAGATGGCGCTAGTGTTTACTTGTTAATCACGTAAATAATGCTTCTTTATTTACAAACACACAAAATATTGCGAATATAACATATATGTTATATGTAATTGCAAATCAGTATGTAGAGTTTAAATGTCTGATTTATAGCAATAGTTGCGTTAAATATTATTTTTTCTTTGAACATCTATCTTTAAAATTATACTGATTTTAATGTTATAAGACAAATTGGGATGGTGTACAAGTGTACTCGCTTCGGCGGTACATATACTAAAATTGGAACGATACAGAGAAGATTAGCATGGCCCCTGCGCAAGGATGACACGCAAAATCGTGAAGCGTTCCACATTTTTTGATGATTCTAGTTTTGATCTCCCAAGTTGTAAATATTGAAACAAAGAATGAACAAGAGTGGATAGCAAATTTGATTTTATCACTTCTGTAAGACATCAATTGATGAATTGATGTCTTAAGTAATATCTAACGTAGTTAGATAGTTAGATGCTTTATAACTTAATATAATTGATATATTTAGTATAGCTGACTTATTTTTTGGATAATATTTTGATCTTTTACGGAAAAGTACTGCCATCTCATGTACTTCCTCCTAATAATGTATTTATGGCAATGTTTTATATTTTAATATTATATAAGGGATTAGGGGTGGAATCATGTTTGTGCATTTATTTTATATGATTGTAGATCAATCCCTCTGCTTTTTATGTCTTGCGCTGGGATATAAATATTTCCTAATTGATTTCATTCCATTCCGTTCAATGATTCGAATAATTCACTGGATATAGAAATACGACTAGTCGACGGTTACCTGCAACCTCTTATTTTTCTCCCCGTCATTCTCGCACTTGTGCTGATTTCTAGTTTCTCAACGTCTCCTATATCGAAATTGCGAATTGCGGTGGCAATTCCACGGGCCGGCCGGACTTCGGCACCCAATGCTCGGGTCCGACCAATTTCTTTAATATCGCCAATACTCTAATATCTAAGTACGTATATTACGTATGTAAAAGCGCGTCCGGGCGCTAAGAGAAATGAGAATAATGGCATTTATTACATTACGAGCGGCCGAGCATTGTCCGAAAAATGCAATTTATTGCATGCCCAAGACGGGCGCTGTGTCTCGGCCAGCATTGTTAGTTGTGCTTCGTAATGCATTTTATTGAGCGTTTTCGTTGCGTTTTTTGATTGGATTCTTGTTGTTTAAGCGGTGGATCTCAAGCGCTTCAATTGCATTCCGAGAGAATTTCGACGATTTCATCAATTGATGTATGTTTGGCATTTAATTTCTTATAGTGAAATCTAAATTATATTATTTTGGTACTAAGTACACAAAATATTATAAAATAACAAATACAGGATTGAACGAAATACCAGATTGGTAGGTCTTCACTCCCCTAAGCCACGTAAACCTCAGTACCACATTTTGTCATTCACACAAGATGTCGCGAGTGTGTACTCTCAAATTATTGTAAATAATGTTTAATTTCTTTTAAAAAATGAAAATATTGAAAATATAAGAAATATTGTATATTAAATTTTAAAACGGTATGTAGAGTTTCAATGTTAAAAATACAATTAATTGATGTAATAATTACTATTTTTTCTTAAAACTTCTATCTTTAGAATTGTACCTAGGGTAATGTTATAAGGTGAATTCAGATAGTAAACATGTGTACTCGCTTCGGCGGTACATATACTAAAATTGGAACGATACAGAGAAGATTAGCATGGCCCCTGCGCAAGGATGACACGCAAAATCGTGAAGCGTTCCACATTTTTTGACGCTTCTATTCTCGTTTAGTTTGATAAATTGCAAACACACCTAAAATAATTATGTTATAAAATTTACCAAGAATTATACTAGCACCCTTGATTTAATTGACAATAATTTCATCGTAAACTCCTAAAGTGGCAGATAAAAGAATATATTAAACGTTGATGCAATAGAAAAGATTTATTATGCATAGATCCAAACTAAATTCTAAACTAGACCTGGATCTTCTCAATCTCTTCTATGCTAGCGGCAGAGCGGCTGCATGAATAGCGCTAATATTATTAATAATGAGCTGAATCGAGAGAACGATATCAGGGAGCTGAGATTGTGAATGTGAATTAAATTATAGAGAGGCATCTTGTTCTATGATTAAACAACATATATGATATTTAGGTATACAGTGTGTCTTCCAATTCTAATAATATTTCACAATTATTTTAAAGACTAAAACTACCATTAATCTCTTTCCTTTTTTATAATAGTCAGTTTATTACCATAAATTTTTTATGTTGATTTTTATGTAGAATATATACACTTGAGTTTAATTGTCTGCAAAGATAAGCACTGGGTATACCACCTCTCAATATAATTATATTCATATAATAATACCTCTTAAGAGCTAAAGACAAACCATATGCATAAATCGCCTGTTGCGTCGGTGTGAGTGCGCTGTAACGATGTGATCTGCAACGAGGAGTGTTTTGAAACTCATCACGGAAATATAATTAAATCGCGCACGCTGCGCGGGCCCTCCCGCAGCCCGCCTCTTCCTTCCGCCGCACGCTTTCCGTCTTATTTGCATATTAATGTAATAATCTCTCACACGTCCTCGACGAACCCGCACATGCTGTGCTCTCCGTATGCACGCGAGGAGCGTGAGTGCAGTTTAACGGCCGGCATAAACAATGTTTTTCAGAAATAAAATGAAATTAATTAGTCCAACCAACCGCTATAATTCACTTTTTTATTCTCTGAGAAAGCTGCGCTCAGGATGTATTTATGAGTTTGCTTAATCGCGCACGACGTTGCTACATCGTTGCTGGACTTGCATGAGCTTTAATTGTAATAAGTGATTTTTAAACATTTTTCAAAAAGAGTAATTCATAGAGCGTTTAATTAACTGCTGAAAACTTAATAACTAAGAGTAATTAAGCATTAATTACAATTTAGAAATGTATTGCATGGTTTGATTAAATACATGATTTATATCTGTTGATATATTTGATTTGATATGATGACAATATTTGATTAGCTTGCACTAGGAGAAGAAGATGGTAAGATTCTGAATGAGTTAGTGCACGATGCGTGAGGCAGCGAGTTGCTTCGCGACATTATCCCCACTACTTTTATTACTATAAAGCGAGTGAGTTTGATGAGGGGAGCGCAGTGTCAAGCGCAGCTTTTGCGAAGTAAACTTCTCGATATTTAGAGTTCTTATTGATAGGTCTAAGGTAGTTGATATAGTTTTAAATCCTTACATCGCATTCTATACAAAGTTTAATGAAACACCCGAACTTTTTAACTTATTTGCATTGTGCAAAAAAACCCACATTGATCCTCGTTTTATTCTTGACGTTATAGCCGCCTTTCTTCTAGAACGCTCGCTGACATCTCGGAGTAATAACAACTTGCTGTTTTTATTGTACGCGGAATTTGTTTTAATTTCAAGTGTTATATTTCGCTTGGCTCTCGCAATTTAATTTCGTAAATTGTTGATATAATTTAGCAAACAATAAGCTCTCTTTCGCGCACGTCGGTGCTGCGGTGGCGGCAACAGTAATTAACTTTTAACGCGCGCCGCCGCTGCCAGCAGTAAACGTTCTCAGTTCTCCAGCATACTCGGGCTTGTTCTTCATTTTGCCTTGAGTTGCAGCACGCGCACACGTCGTACGTAATTGTAATTCATAAATCAAATTGCATAAAAACGCATTTAACATTTTTTCAAGTCCCTGCCAACGCAACACAACGTACAAATTTGCCTCGTCCGGAATAAAAAGCAAGAGGGCACTTTCAACAATGTGTTGTTACAATTTCAGTTCCAGGTTCATTTACGATGTTTGAGCAGCGCCGAGTTTCATGCAGAATAATAACTGACGAATGCTGCCGTTTAGCAGACGTACATTATCCTCGTTTCCATGCGGCGACTCTAAATTGCTCGCTTTAGAATTGTTTATTCTGCGTGCGAAAATGCCGAGCTAGCAGAACATCGTCATACTTTTCTGAGTTTTTAATAATTTAAAATTATTTAATTATTGCGCAGAATATTAGTCTGTCCATGTTTGGCATTGTTTGCATCGCGTTCTTCTTGTGCTGACATTAATTATTTCCGTCCGCCGCCTCCACCGCGCTTTAATATCGTCAGAGACGACGGTGACGCGCCATGTACACCACTCGCAATTTGAAGAACGACGTTAGTTAGACCGCCGCCAAAGTTTTCCTCACTTGGCTGCCTTTACTCCATCCTTGCGGTGCATCAAATGACGCGACACCAATTTAACTACACTTCATGAAATAACCCGCAACATTGCCTCATTTAATTAAATGTAATCTGAAATAGCCAAACACAAAACCAATTTAATCTAAATAGGAAACATAGTCGCTATACTTTATGATAAATTGAATTGAAGATGATACAATTCGTGCTTTTGATCAAAAAGATCAAGTGTATTCATATTTGTAAAACGTATTATATATAAAGTTAAGCGATGGACGTGCATAGTTTGTATGAGGAGTTTGAGACTAGATGCGGTGGAGGCGGCGAAAGAATGGGTAGGTCTGCGCGAGAGCAGTCTCTCGCGTCCCGCGAGACTGGCGACCATCTTAATTGAACTGGACCGCAATTTCCGCAACTTCCCGTTTTCCATGACTTCCAACCTTTTGTGCATGACGTGCGTTCGTGCATTCTATAGACGATTTTCCTGCCCATCGCAAAGCAATCCATTCAAAAAAGGAATTTCAGCTGTGACACAATGAAATTGATTGATTTTATGTTTAAAATCATTTCAATTTTTTTCCACAAAAAGTAGGATTTTCCTGAGCCAGCGATGAAAACGCATTTCTTTGCCCGCTTTTCGTAAAGCTGTATACATAACCATGTAGCCGTATTGCTATTACCGCGTCGCGTCTTATCTTAATTAGATCGGTGCGGGGCGACGCCGACGCTTACCATGCATTGCGTAGACGTGAAGCGGAACCCTCGCCGCCAATGTCGACCCCGCAACTCACTCAAAACGCAGGAGCAAATTTCACCGGTGGCAGAGCAAGCAAGTTACCCATTCGCTTTGCAATCTTTTGGGAGATAAAAATGAAAACAAACAGGACTGAGCTTGATCTGATTTATATCTTTTGATTTAAGAGGAAATATTCAGGACGTGAGCTAAGTGAGCAAACGCGCGAGCGACGAGTATGGCAACAGTGTGTGACGTTATCCCCTCCACTCACAAAGGAATAAAGCGAGCGGTTTAGTTGAAGGGAGCGCAGTTAGTTTATTGCATTCAAACAGGAAACATGATTTCATTATTATTTTGCTGTGATATTGATGTATGCAAAAAAAATTATCGCTGTTCTCAAAGGTTTATTTGGTAAATTTCGGTTTCATGGGGATAAGTCAATTCTTTTCATTCAAATCTTTAAAGGCTCAGCCATGTTACGGCTACATTAAAGACGGAATGGATGTGCTAATTTACATTCTTAAATTGAAAATTGCATTGGATCTGAGATCTTTTTCCGATTTGTAATTAGATATTTTGCATTTACTATTTTCTACTATGCTTCTTACGTCTGCTTTACCATAGCAACATGTTACAAAACCAATAAGAAATAAATCCAAGCCTACATTTTAATTAACATGCTATTAACTTATGTCTGATATTTATCAACGCTTTTCCAATATTTAATGACGTGACTCGTTTAATAATATGTCTTAATACTTTTAAATAATTTTGACGTGATAATAATTTAATCGCTTTGGCGCAATCTGAAAATTTCTTTAATGTGGCCTTAATGCTCTCACACGTCTACCAAACTGGCATTCAATTTAATAACCACTTCAACGAACCGCTCGCCAGCGTCGACCTTAAAGGAATTCATTAATTTCATCGGAGCCCATTATCGTCGCAAACATTCGTAATCATTAACAACATTTTCTACGGATTAGTATCGTTTTCAAATGCGCGTTGCTTTTCAGGTTAAGACACGCCAGCACGCTCGTTAAGCATCATGCAGACCATAGATGCAGAATAAATGTTTCTAAATTTATCAATTAAGCAGAATCAATATACAATGCCGCGGTCACTTTGTTCTGCCGCGACCAAGTGGCCGCAAGTTTTGGTGCGGGTAAACTTGTCCAATTAGAGACGGCTTAAGTGACTTTTAATCGCCACTACTTAATCGCAATTGCCTTAATTGCAGCGCGCGATGTGCGATCATGTGCGAGATGCTGGCGCGCGAACTAGCGCAAATGCAACGAGACCATACGAGATGTGAACTTAATGTCATACTTTAATTAATGCTTCGAGTGGGGCTTAGGCAGTCTGCTCTGTGCGCTGAGCTTAATAGACATCCGACACCAACTGGGTTGTTACGCTCACGTTCGTTACGGAGATATTCATTTAGTACGGATTTTCGTGTTGTGATAACTATGTAAATTGAGATCAGTATTTTTTCTAAATTGTCATTTTACAGAATATAAGAAAAATACAAACAATATGCAACTTTTTGTTTTACTATATTTTTGTGCATAAAATTGCAAGCGAATGAGTGAGAAATATTTCTATGGTAAGGAGAGTTCAGTGCACGAGAGAGAAGAGTGACTTTGGGACGTTCTCCCCACTACTTTGCAAGCAATAAAAAGCATGCACGAGTGGTGAAAGGAACGCAGTCAGTCTTTTGACATTGAAAGAGTAAACATGAATAATCCCAACACTGACTATGAGCGTGTGATACGCAATAGTTCTAAAGTATTAAACTTGTTTGCGAATAGTGTTTGCAGCTATTATGCTTGTTTATGACATGTCTCCAGTCGAGTTAAATCATGAAAATCGTGAAAATGACCAAGACGTGTCCAAACGACAAATTCACGTCGAACGGACGACTTGAGACGAAGCTAATGCGAAGCAATTTATGCGACTAGCAGACTCATTTTATAACTTTTGCACAATTCTGTGGGGGAAACTTTTCTAAGTTTCCTTCATTTTTCACTCACACGCGTCTCTCTTTATTCGTGGCCCTTAAAGCGCTACATTTGCATGCTGTATATTGTTTCTGATAGAAAGTTACGAGACCACCATCTCAAACTTTAAATTCAATAAAAATCTTTTAAACTTTGCCCGTAAAGCGAGTCACCATCGCCAAAGATTTGAGGGGCGAATTGATCGAATGACCTCATATACGAGGTGTCATAACAATTTGTTAGAAGTTGTCGCTGGCAAAAAACACTGCGAATTTATGGGTGCGAAAATAGAGAGAACTGCTAGTGTTAAATGCGGACAAGTTGGATGCTGGAGTTTAGAGGATCGTTGGCTAGGTGCTAGCTTTGGCGAAAGCCCGGAAGGAAAAACGCAATAAAGAATATTTTACGTTCGGTACTTCGTTTTATGCGCTCGTCGCGGCACTGTGTGTATTTAACGTTAACTGGATGTATTGTGATAGCGTCTGCACGGCGGGAAATCGAGGACGGGATTTTATGTGGTGGTGTATATATATGTTCTGCTAACACGGGGGCGTAAGTAGGCAGCGGTGGAAAGGATTGTTGGCGTGCGAGCCGACGACGAAGGACTAATACGCTGGTTGGCAAATCCTTTAAGGACACGAAACGCCGCACGAACGAACGACTTCGGCGGGGTGTCGGGCTAAGTCAACTAGTAAGACCTAATATGTTGTCAACTGTGACTACGACTACGGCGAGTTGGTCGTGTTATACCAACTTTTCTAATATTACGGTCTGTAAAAAAGAAAAAAAAAAGAATTTTCTATTCGTCCGCGCAGTACAAATTGGTTTGGATCCGTATTACTTTTTAGTTAAAAGAATAGGATTTAGATGGAAGGGAAGAGAGTGAGTAGCTGCAGTGATACTCATTCACGCATGAGTGAGAAGAGAGCGCGTGTGCGACGTTTGACCCCACTACTTTAGCTGTTATAAAGCATGCGTTTTTAGTGAGAAGAGCACAGTTAATAAACGGTAGTCGAGCGGTAAACGTCACATTATAAACTGAAAAAAATTGGAGTTGGAATGTTGACATGGTTTTCTAACCAAACTGTATAGAATTCTTTTTCTATCATGGAGACAAGACGCGCACACTTTTGCGCCTTCCTTCTTCCTGCGCTTCGCCGACTTTGGTCGTTCGTCGAAGGTTGATTTTCTAACACGAGTTTTCCATTCCGCTGGTCAAGATTTAGTCGGGCGATAAGGTAAATTGGATTTTTCATTTCCCGGCCACTCTCGCGCGCGCCCGCACACACGTGCCGCCCCCCAGCGTGCAAAAGTGTACAGACTGCAGCAAGGACGGCGGTGCAATAATGTAATGTAACATGACACTCTTCTAACAGGACTAACGTGGGGCGCGCTCCTGACTAGTCAATACAGTAGAAGCGCACGCGGAGGCTTTTTCCGAATGAACAAAGCTTACTTAAACTTCACTAAAGCCTCGATTCGTTGCCGCGACCGCCTGTGTATGCGTTTTTAAGGGCTGCTAAACTAATAGCCTAATAGCCGCGCAACCTTTCAAAGAAAAGAATTCTTTTTTTTATATATATAGAAATGTTTGTTTTGTTGGTAACATTATAACCTATTATTAAAATGAGCGCGTACGGTAAATGGTTTTCCAGGCGGTTGTCGGTGGATAATCAAATGAAACAAAAGCGACGAAAAGAAATAATGACCCACAAAATGTTTTATGGCACTTCCGGCGGTAAAAGGTGTCCGTTCAGGAAAAATAAACGAAGCTGATTAAAATAATCATTATCGTCATTAGAGGAAGCGGCGGAGAAGGTCGTTATCTTTGTTATCAAGAAACACCGAGGTAAACGCTATCATATCGTCTTTATCTCTTGAAATTATGATAGCGCGACAGAGTGTGCACGTGGCTGGAAAAATGCGTTCGCGTCGAGTTGTTAAAAATGAGGTGGAGCAAGAGATGTTAGGGAAGTTTTGTAACAAGAGCAAAGTTAACAATTTGTGAAGTTAATGATGTTGAAAAATCACAGCAGAAAGTTTTATAAGAATATTAATTGGAACTTGCATTAAAAAGTAGAGAATCAAAATAAACAAAATATAATCAAATTACATTATGGGACAGCAAATTTCAGAGATGGCATTAATGGCATTTGATTAATTGTGATGTGCTGAAAAGCGTTTTTTTCAAAATTTTTGAGACATCGATCGTTTTTTTTTTTTTACTTTTGATTTTAGTGTTTGCCTAACCTTTGATCATGTAAATGAGTGAAAATTGGGTTTCAATTCTATCTCTAAAACTAAATGCGCCACGAGAATTGGAATACTAGTGTCGTATAGGGCAACTTATACTCAAGTAAACATACTTTTATTACATTCCAAATGTATATTTGTTCGGATTATACGTTCATATCAGCGTCTACATTTTTTCACAAAAATTCATTTTAATAACTTATAACTTTGGAACCATTAAAGATAAAGAAATCACGTTTTCATGCATTTCTTCAGTACTTATATACAAATTGTTATAGAAGACCGTTAAATGATCTAATAATAATTATATTAGTTATGAGACACTATATTAAATTGCAATCGAAATTTGGTCAAACACTAAAATTAATTAAACTAAAAAAAATATTCATTACTAGTCGATAATGCCGTTAATGCTATCTCAATCGAAAATTTATTGTTTCACAGTATTATTTACAAAAATATATTAATGTTAGATCAATGCAACCAAGGAAAAAGTGTAAAATATTTTATAAATTTCTAAACTAAATTTTATGTTATTTTACATTAAAAACCGAGATAATTCTTAAATTATTACAGCTGATATAAGTTAGAATCAGTTTTTGCTGCATAGTCTACACAAATAAATTGTCATATGTTATAAAACAGTTGTCAAAATGTGGTCCAGATCTGTGACAAATCGATATCAGTATCTTTTGCAAATAATTAAATTTGTCGCAATTTTAACAAATATATCATAACTATCTTTTTACCATTAATAGTCTAATAAACTTACTGTATAATTTAATTCTCATCATTTACCTTGAAATAAAATCAGCAAAAATACAGCGTTTCAAAATTCAATCTCTACTCTCTGCGTCCAATATTTTTCCTGACATAAAAAGCATCATTTATTTGTTTTTCTTGGCTAAACTGTTCATTTTCAGGTATTTTCTGAGTTTTTTCATTTCCTACACTTCTCCTCACCTCTGCAATTCTGTAAAACTTACCACCACGATTCACAGAGTCGCGAAAGCAACTCTCCAAGCACGGCACGGCAGCAACAGGTCTCGTCCTTATTGTCCTCATAGTCTTTATATAATCCACCAAGGACTCTTTTATAAGACTTATTTTCATTGTTTCATTCTTTATTTATCCTGTGATCACTAACTGCAACATTGAAAACCCTTGAAAAACTTAATAGAAGCAAGCAAATTTAATTTGAAGTCATTTGGCATAAGTAACTTAAGCCACTTCAGTTCTTTAATGTAACCAAAGTTGACAGTTAAGTATCAGTAAATTAATTTAATCTCCACCATCCGCACTTGTGGCCAACTTGTTAATATTAACGGTGATTCACATTCCATGCAAGAAGCACAGGAAATTAAATTAATACCGCATTAAGGATTAGTGGCCGATGATGACTTCTTCGAAGCGCTCTTTAAGACAACTTTGTACGACTTTGGTTTACAATTCTTGTTAATTAACGCTGCGCACATTAAGTTGCATTTATTTACGATCTACGGTGACGACGCGTAAACAAGTAGTACTTGCAATGCACCTGGCAGCAATATGCTTTACTTATATGTCCTCTTTGTTTATCCACAATGCATTAACTTGTTTTTCTCTTGATTCCAGAGCTCTGGAAAGTTCAAGATCGTCGTGCCGGGAACGAATCAACTTAACTGTTAATTAAGTTGGTAAGTTTGCGTTTTTATTCTCTGGCCATTAAACAGTTGATTAACATTTTTCTCCAATTTCTTACCTGCTTGTTAAAATGCAACTGCTGCGCACTGTTTTTATTCATTCTCTGGCTAGTTTGTAATCTCACGCATTCACAAACTTACGCTCGTTGTACATTTCAGTTAATGCGTTTAGCACTTCTTTAAGCAGTCGCAAATAAAAATACTTATCACGTGATGCATTTTTAATTAAACCTCGCAAATCAAGATAGGCAACAATGAAAAAGTTTCGCGTTTTTATAATGTGCGACACGCACCCTTTCAGGCTATTTTTGTGTCGCCTTGATATCGCACCCTTTTTGTACATTATTAGATGCTTTCTGTTGTTGTGCGCCGTTGGAGCTGGCGCATTGAACCGATAGGCATTTGTTGAGGATTAAGCTGGAAGAAAATAAGGACGCGGAAGGCGTATAAATGCCGAGGCGGTGAACTTTTCTCCGTGTAAAAGGCTTCTGTGTTGTTTTAGCAAGGCACGAAGGCGCATACCGCGCTTTTATCCGCCGCTTTAATCAAATTAAAGAAGTTTAAGATTTATTAGCACGCATTACACCTGCTAAGCCTGGAGGAAAATGGAGGGGAATGCTTGTAAATGTGCGTGGAATGCTTCGTGCAGGGAATTTGTTTGCTGGCCGAGGGAAGTTCAATAAGTATGAAATTACACTCAAAAGCAGCGTATTGCATGCTTGATCCCATAATAAGTAAATTTAATGACTGACTAGCCATTCACACAGCTGGATCATAATCACCCGCTGTGATACACGCATTCGTCTGCAGCCTTGCAGACCAGATAATCAATTTCTTTCCGTTTAGTTGTAATGTGCCTCCGGTGTGTCCAGTACGAAATTTAATTTAAATTTTTTCGTACAACGATGAACACATGGCGCTTACAAACACACGTACATAATGCACATGCGCATGTGGATGCTTTTAATTCACTTTAACTGATTTGGATTGAGTCGGAATGATTTATCGCTTTAATTAATTTCGCCCGATATGGATTACGTGCGCGCCGAGACGAGTTACCAACACATATCCTCCAGGTTCTCCTCAAATGTATACGTAGACGCCAACTTCTTAGCGCACACGTGGAAATAAATCCACACAGTATTCACTTAACGAATATTACTCCGGCTGCGGTTGCAATTCCATTACAACCTGGTGGCCTTTATACTGAGTGGTCAGGCAGTGCGGAGCTAATTAAAGCTAATTTGTAAAGTGACTCTGATAGAATATGGAAGTGAGTGTGTTTTCACATTCTAGCATTCTTGGATGCCAATGTGACAACTGAATTAGGTATGGAAATAGTTTAAACGGGTCGTGTGTCTGTAATTTTATGCATCTGCTTATATTTGATGGCATTAGTTGAGATCCATTAGAGATAATTGATTTTGGAGAAGTGCTTGGGAGAATTGAGTAAATGTCATATATTTGTATTTTTTAAATTTTTTTATTTTACATTTGCGTTGAGTGGATTTAATTAAAAAATGGTTTTATGTCGGAATTAAAGCAATGCTATTAATGTGGTTTGCTTGATACCATTTCAAGATTCGTGAGAAAAACAGTTTTAATTTAATTCTATATTTGTTTTACTTTAGTTAGTTTAAATATAATTAAATTTTGTTTTAAATTGAACTCCATTTTAAAAGGGTTTATGAGTTGATTAAGTTGTTGATTGTTTTTCTATAGTTTTAATAATCAATTGATAATTATAATTAAAGCAATAAAAATAGAGTAAATTTGTGATAGGTACATCCAAAAAGCATATTTTACAGGTATACATTTGTTTTGTAAAACATCTTTAAAAATGGATTAGTAATCAGCCCAAGTCTAAATTTTATTTGAAGATTATTCGGGCATTGATCTTTTTTTATTTCATTTATAAAATAGTAATTAGTACAATATACTTAAGAATGACTATAAAAAAGTTGATTAGGTCTTCTATGATCTGAAGTATAGAACATAACTCTCGATTAATTAACAATAAAGTTACAAGATTTCAAAATATTGTTAATTTTGACTAGAAACTTGAATTTCATGGGTTAAGAAAAACTTTTCGTTTATAATTTTTTCCTAGAAAACAATAAACATAAAACTGTTTAATTTTAATTCAATTGGATATATAGTTTAAAATTCAAGTATAATTATTTATACACTTACAAGCTTTTAAGTATATAGTACACATATAATTGTTATTGTGTACATTTCTAGTTTTTTTCTAATTTTTTCTTTCAAAGTTACAAATTTTAGGGTATAATACAATAAAAGCCAATTAAATTCTCAACAAATTAGAACAATAAACCATATTTTTGGAACAATTACTTACCAAGTTAGAAGCACTCAAAATAAAAGTTTAATTAACTCCACTATGCGGATTGTAACTGTATCGGAAATGGATGGGTCGGCAGAAAGTAAGTTCGCCTAATGCATTTTTCGAATACCTTGTATGCGATATCAACTCCCGAAGTCCGAGAGCAGCGATAAGCTCTTAGCTCTGAGTGATTTTTTCCAGCTACACGATGGCGGCCGGCGCGCATGCAGTATTTATGTGGCCGCCGCCGCGTTGGCGGTTTTAACCCAGCGACGGCGGCGGCGACCGGTCCTTACATTCCGCATGTGTGAAATAAGGTAGGGTGGAGTGAAGATCAATGCCGGTTTCTATGTCGCCTTGCTCTGTGTGTTGATGTAGTGTTATTAAACTAAGTGCCTTGCTTCAAGAGCGACGTCTTTCGCCCGTCGTGAGTGACCATCCCTTTTGCGAGGTCACTTTTGCAAAGTGCGGAATGCACTTGCAGAACTTGCATGCTCTAGAGAGGTGGTTGTATGTCAAGTTTGGTATTATATCTTCTCGAACTGGGCTATAATTGGGAGGTTATTTGGCAGTTGGGGAGGTAACAAGAAAAGCGACGTTCGTGGATATGAAAAGAGCATGAACTATTAATAATTTAGACATCCTGTATAAGCATTACATTCAAATAAGAGGTGATACGTCTTCTTGTGTGTGTTGCACTCGGGCTTGGCCGGCTATCTAATCTACTTCGAGTATTGGATTGGAGCTGGAATGGAAAGTCAGGCTGAAAATGCGAAATGCATTCGATTTGCCATCTGCCATTCCGGGCTCGCCCAGGGGGCGGCTGGCCAGTCTCTCGTCCTAAGATGCATTTGCCACACGTCGGTAATGAAGTTAGATAAAATAAGACCAGTGGCAAGTCATAAATTGAGATTGAAACATTGATGAGTTAAAACATCAGCATTACTTTAAATGATTTAGCAGTCTATCCAACATGCGCAGAACCAATGAATAGTGGAGTTGGATATCTTCCAACTTGATTAGGTTTATCCAACAAATGACAGACTCAAATCCTGTGGATTGCCACATATTATGTAAACCCCCTGCCCTGAAATCCACCTCGTTTCTTGCATTGGTCTCATCGGTGCGTCACGAATCGAATTCGTGTGCTTTTATTTTTCTCCCTTGAAACAGAAGGAAATGTGACGAAATTGGGAAATTGGATTTGCACTGGATTTATTTTGATATTGCCAGCTTTTAGCCGGCAGGCGTGGTGGCTCTCACTTTAAATAATTAAATGTCAAAGCGACGTAAGCCGGTAATGAACAGAGCGAATTGAATGTCGAAGGCTTCGCCCGTCGAAGGCGGCTGGTGCGGCGACGTGTGTCCCGTGTCCGGGCGGCCTTGTCGCAAGATCAGTGCTCCCCTCAGGACAGGCGGCACGACAACCGAATGGAGCGCGCGCGCGCGCGCCTCGACTTCGACGACGTTGTACAGAGATAAGGCGTTGATCCGACTTGACAAATGCTTCGTTTCCGTTTTCCTATACACCAGCACGCCTAGTTGCATGTAGAGGTAGTCATCTTCTAATAACACCCCAGAAAGGGGATCGACGTGCGCTCGCTGGGAAGCCGGACTTGGCTCCACGTCATCGAGAACCTCATCTAACTAAGTAAACTTTATTAAATTACGAATTTTGAGAAGATACACACGCTGATGGGTGTACAAGAACAAGGAAACAAGAGGGTAAAGTGAAAGAAGTTGGACATAGAAGGAGGTTAAATCAAATTACTGATTAGAAACAATATTTAGGAACAAACCATTGGAAAATTGCAAATAAATTCTAATACAAGCAATTATCAGTAAATCACTGTAACCTAGCTTTAAGGTGGTAAGTGGATCTCCTACCTAAATAGAATATAATTGAATCCTTGCACTAACAAATTAATAGCCTATAATACCTCACTTTCGTACCTGTTAAAAATTATCTAAAAGCTTTTGCAATTATACTCCTAATACTAGCGCTAATTTCCTGTAATTGAGAAGAAGGGCATCAAAATTGCGCGTGTGATGCCACCACCACAAGCCTAATGGATTGAGCAGAAGCATAGTGCGGGGATGTGTTGGGATGATTGGGAATAGTAAACACTAGTGCAGCTACTAACTCCATTTCCCAGCTGATGGAAGTCTTAGTATATGCATGTATATTATAAATATTTAAGTACTTAGTACAGTTTACTCTTACACCATTACTCTTTTAGTAGTACAGAAACCATAGGTACTTCGGTTGTATATAGATAGTTGCTATATTGAATGTTGTGTATTCGCTATTGAAAAGAAAGTGCAAACTGTATATTGTTATGAATGGGTTGTGATGCGATTAGGCCAAGATGGGATAGTGTACTTGAGTGAGCTGTGAAGCATCCGCCAGCACTTTCCACTAAAAGGATGCGCTAAAAGCATTTCGATATCGCATGCGTGCCAGTGTGATGTTTACGTATTATCATAAATATACCAAGCGACATTCCCTTTAATTGGATTAGAATAAGTACTCAATTAAATTGATCTTATCCCTCTTGTTTCTTTGCATTTTTAGGGAATTCCTGTTCTTTTTCTAAGAAGATAAAAAATGAGAAAAGTAAGGTGTAAACTGATGATTGTTACTATTAACGAGTTACTGTTTCGTTCCTAATCACTTTGTCACTAAATGGAAGGACATCCTTGCTTTCAACGTTTTTGTCACTTCCTTTGATTTACTCGTGCGGTCTTCTAACAAGGTAAAGCAAAAAATATAGATCATATGCTGCCATGTGGCGGTTTATTCTATAATTGATATTATTACTAAAGTTTTTTAGTAAAATCGACGAGTGTAGTTCCATTTCTCCTCTATCGTCAAACGAAACATTACTAGTATCAGCATTAGTCAATTGATAAATGTTTTATTCTTATTAGAATAAAAGATTACTTTAATTGAATATCTTGCCAAAGATCCAGATGATACTAAACTATTATAATTTACAGTAATAATAATAATAATATATTTTGTACATATACAATACCATCATACATATACAAAGTCATTGACTAACGGTCCTTCAGCTATAGAAAACCAATAAATAATGAAATCTTTCCTTACAAAATAACAACAAAATAAAATGAAAACAATAATATTTGTAATAATATGGTTTCCTTCAATCGGGTAGAAGTTTTCGAATGTGTGAAATTAGCGGTTCTCGAGGACTTGAGAGAATGTATAAATTGGGTGGGATCTTTCTGGAGAACTCTTTGATAGATGTTAAAAGGTTCGGATGATTAGTGAACAGTTTTATTGTTAGCTCAATATGTCTCATTTCAATTGGTAATATTTTGATTATTGAATACAAGTTTGAGTTTGACATGTTGTGTTATGAACACTTCTAAGTTCCGTTTTGCCGTTTTAGATGCATCAGCCATGCACATGCATCTATTTACAGTGATATTTAGTTCACATTCAATAAACTAGGTAATAGTAGTGCAAAATTACCCAACTTGTTATTTAAACAAATCAAACATATTCTTACAATTTGATAATTCCAAAATTTTCAATTTTATTTACACCTTACGCCCCTATTCAATCTTTTATTGTTAAAAGAAAAAAAGTATGACATAAAATTTGCAAATCAAACAAATATTAGTAATGTATTTATTCTAATATAACTCAAGTTACACGCCGAATTAATAGCAAAGTGATATTGTTGGTTATGAGAATAGTTCCGGTATACGGTCATAGTTTTCTTTCTCTCTTACTCACTTTGTTTGTCACATCGTGGTCGGTGAAGAAAAGTCACGCGAGCGGCAGGCAATACGCCCGTTCGACTGACGTTATTAAATCCGAAATGAAAAATTGGATAGTTTAAAATTGGATGTATCCCGCTTTTCCATTTCTCGACGAAAACACGTTCACGACTTGGCCGATATTCGTTTCTCCCTTTCTTCTTCACCCTAAATGTCCGAAAATCAAGCCGAAGTTAAACTTGGACGTTTTCTGGATGAATAATCTATTTACTGAAGCATGTTACAACATATACAATTCCGCTGCTGGTAATAATTTCATTTCTTATGGGATGATTCTAAAGTTAGAGAACATTGCTGTATATTACAACATCAAAATGGCAAAAATAACAAATAAAATATCAAGACGAGCAGCGAAGCATTCCGACAAGAGAAAATGTCGAAAAAATTGCAATTCCGATTTCGTTCGATTCTTATTCGATTCCGGCTCTCCCTTCTCAAATTCTTCCGTCTTTTACTTTGGCCCCGATATCCGGCGGTTTAATATTACTACTCAATGTCATTATATTTTCTCTGGTCTTATTTAAGTCTACATTGCTTTTATTTGACTAGTTTCCTAGGGTATTAAAATTCAGTATAACTAGAGTATTAAGTCAGTTTGCTTCTAAACACATCGCCTGTATTGAAGTTTAAGTAAATGTACCACCCCAAATGTATGAGGCAATATCATTTTTATTGATGGCACTTAGATATTGATATTTTCCTCGATTGCTTCACGTCCCATGCTCGCCGCCCGCGTCTAATCTGGGTGCGATCATATTGAAAACGAAATTGCAATTGGTTTATTATCGAAATCGGCCTGAGCTTCAGATCCTCTAGCATTCGTTTTCTTTTTTGCGCGTTATTCTTCTTCCTGCCGCTTTCTCTCCTGTACATTGCACGCGGCGCCCCCTTTTAAACGTTTCAGATTTGTGCGCTCGCTTGTTTTAATATCCCCGCCGACGCACACACGCGGCCATAATATTTTATTTCATTCGGCGAATTGATTACCGGGCTACTGCAATGACTTGTTGACTTTTCAATGCGGCAATATGTTTCATTTGGCCTATGTGGGGTGGCTCGGATTTGTTGAATTTCGATTACTGATTGGCTATCAGTTGAACGTCTGAAACGTGCTCGGCGCGCGCGGCGAACGCCTCGTCGACTAAAGTGATTTTCGTCTGGCGCCCGCCGCGGCTGATTGAAATCGAAATCGTTTTGCCCGCGTGCGCGGACGCGTCGAGAGGCGGCAGATGAAAGCAGCTGAGGGTAAGAAGTGAAAAGGGCATTTGGCGGGGCGGCAGGCGCATTATTACTAAAATGGGGGGCGATTTCCCGTGTTTCTCGTTATTGCTGGAAGCTCCTGAAGCGCAGTGGACCAAACATCTATTTGGAGCCTTCTGGCACTAGTGATGGATGTATGATCTGTCAAAGTTTAATGCAGGAAAATATTTCATGGTTAAAAGCAAAAAGTACTCGATTAAACATGAAATCTTTCAAGTAAACAAGAATTGAAGAAATTTGATATCAAAACATATTTATAATAATTAATATTATTATACGTTTGCCAAATCGGCAAAAACGCAGAGATCAAACAAAACAAGACCAATGAGTTGCAAGCCCAAAAGATGGAAAGATTTGTGAACATCAACATCACAAGAAAACCAGGCTAATTAACACTTTAATTAACAAGACTGGTTCCTATCAAGAAGTTTGAGGAAGATAGAGAATATTGTTATTAACAAAAAATCTAGTTTACAACGATTACTAATCTAATTTACAGTATACATCTCGGAAAAACTGAATAAACAGGAAAAATTTTGAACTTTTCTGATGTTAGGGTTGCCTATCGTTACTCACTGCTTCATTTATTTCCGAGCAAATAAGCACACACAAATTAAAATATAACCAATATATAAAAATTATACTGTATTTAACTCTCATTAAAATGCTCCATACCAATTTGTAAATATTCCAAGCGTTTTCTCACAATTTACTAATTTTTCAACTTCAACACTTTTCTTCACATTTATCAGCTAATTTATTTTACACTCCTGTATGTTTCTAAAACTCGCATCGCATTATTAAGATTTGCTTTCGACGGCAAGCTGCCTGTTTGATGAATGATCTACACGGAGCTCCACCATTAATTACCGAATTTAGACGCGCCGCAATTCGACCGCAATTGCATCGCATTATAGAATCGCATACGTCCGCCAGCACCACTGCTATTTGCGTGACGCTCAGCTAAGGCGAAACCGGGCGCAAGACGCGACGTTAATTACATTTCCGCCATTAATTAAACTAATTGAAATAAGATGCCGGCATTCACAGTGTCCCACCACCCTCTGGGCCGGCGCGCGCGCGCTCGAATGAAGACTCAGCAACTTCTGCTTCAAGCTCAACCGAGCAACTACTTTTCAGTCCTCTTTGTATACAATAATACAGAGTGACACCAATTAAGTATAATTAATTTACAGAGATGCACTGGATAATTGTTGTAAGTTGTTCGCATTTAAATGAATTAAATAACGTGCTGAACACGCTAAGAACACACTATACATGTGCACGTAGTGACGGAGGACGAGATCGTCTCTACGAGTCTAACTAATTAAGCTAATTACTAATTAAATTCTATCTGGGTACGCATTCCGGATGAAGCAACATTTTCGCTGTATTCTTTATATAGAATTCTTAATGCAAAAAATGCAGTGGCACGTGTCGGATGTTTTTGTACGATGCTGATGGCTGCCAGAAGATAGAGGGCGCCGTAAATAGGCTTTGATGATGACTTTTAGAGCTAATTGATAATGCAATAAGAAATTTATTAGCAAGCATAGTATAGAGAGATGCAATGAGCTAGAAGACAAAGAAACACATTTAATTAAATGAGTAAATGAATATTGCTGTTACAATTACTCAGTTGAAAGAAATATATTTAGGTGGTCTACCAGTCAATGTCTTTTATTATCAAAAACACCCACGTACTTTCTATATCAATTCAAAAACTTTGAGCAATTGTCAATGAATTGAAATTTGAAACACCTCTATTGCGTAATCTAATCTCTAAGATTCAGTTTATTTTAAAAATCTGTTCATATGAATATTTAATCAATATGTTAAACTTTTTAAGTAAATCTATTATTATCACTAGCATATGCTGAAATATTGACTACAATTGTAAACCTATTTTTCTTATATCTATTATGGTGTAAGGAATATTAAATCAAAAGTTTTAAAATCTCTGGAATTTAATGCAAAGTGGCTCGTTATAAAACGAGTATTTTTCGGCGTCTCTGCTGGGGGTCCGACATCTGCTCGGGTTCATGCAAATGCTGTGCTAAGCCGGTACACGAGTATTTACAAAGTCTCTTGCCTAATGGGCTAGAGGGAAAGGACTGCGAATGCTGTTATCCTCGGATTCGGCTGTCCGCCTGCTCGTAGCTATGACTTGGGCCCCGTTTTGTTACATATTTCTTGAATATCCTTTTGTTGAGTTTATAAGAAATAATTTTTTGTGACTTTATTATAGAATTGTTTTTTAATACAATAAAAGTGCTTAAACTATATTTACTTTGGGAAGTTTTTGTAGATTGCAATTGGAAAGAAGTATAAACCTGACTAATTAAATTATAGATTTTAAAATATTACTTTCCTAAGATGAATCCGTTAATTCGATATATATGACATGGTTTTACTTGGTTTGCCGGGGTCCTTGGGAGCTTAGGAAACAATCAAATCTTGTGTACCGGCGCACAGCAAGGTTAGAGAAAGAACTGGGCGAGCTTGAGCTCGCCGGTCAAGATGATAGATATGGGCGAAGGAGCCAGAACTCGTCTCGAGACTCTCTGTGCTCACCCACCGACAAGTAGAGGACTCAGTCGATGCACTGAGCATAACTAACTATGGCTGCCAAATAAGATCCCACTTTTCTAGAATTTTTTAAAAATTTCCATCTATAGGAAGCAAAGGACAAGTTTCTATCTTGATATTTGGCCGAAAAATGAATATAGTCTTTGGATTGCATACCTCTAATGGACACATAATATATGCCCTTTCATCTTCACCCGCTTCTGGCGGGTTATGATAAAAAAGATCCTCTTATTTGAGGCAAGACCAAGCTGGTCTTGTCTATAAAACTAGGCGTTAAATTACACTTGAAATAAATGATATTATGGCATTTTCGTTCACGTCTTAATGTGTTACAAATTGAATATAATTTCTAAAAAATAGCTAATAGCTAATCCTAGCAGAAGTACAAGGATAAAAAGGCAAAATACAAAGAAAGAAAAAATCCTTAATCTTAAGTGTATGTAAGTGCACATTGAGCAGACTAGGGTCTAGGCGCGCGAGCTTGAGTAGATTGAGTGGAGAGCCGAGAGTACAAAACATTATTTTGGTTTAAAATGCCTGTCCAAAGTGCGCTAAGTGCGAAGGGTTGTTTTCACTCTTCCTCGCTATTTTCCGCCCGCTTTTCTTCTCCTCACTCAGCCATTCGCTTTTTCTTTCCTCACCTCGACTTCAAACAAATTCGCAATATTACCACCACGACACAACCAGACATTCTATCACGCAGCACAGTATTTACGTTTTTCGAATTGCCTTACACCGCTATACACCGCATAGTATTTTATTCGAGCATTACCTTCCTGGCTGTACTTTCTTTGGCTAATACGCGAGAGTTTGGTGCGATGGTTTAATAACGCCGTTGAAAAAGAAAGAAGCGAAAGAAGTGTCGACGCAGGGTGTTGTTAGGTTATGGCTGACGGCGGGGTGGCCCAGGGCGGAGTGTAGACGAACACGCTCTGAGTGAAACGAGTGAAAAGCGTATTGAAAGCCGTTCCGTGTCTCCGCCGACGTCCGTTTCGGTCAAGATGTCAGAAAAGCTTTTAAAACACACTTAGATTTTCCATTTCGAAAACGACGCTCTCATACCACCATCCAGGGATACACTCCAGCATTAAGGCGCCGTCAGCGGAATTGCAAGTCACAACAAGACAAATACAAACCATCAGAAGAGTGGAATCAATGATCACTCATCAACGAACAAAGTGTCAAAATATCACATTTACTTCTTTCCCTTCTTTTGTATTTACTTATTTTTTGGTTAGTACTGGAATTACATCAGCCGTCACGCGGCATCAGCTGCCTCTTGTGTCGGATTGCTCATCGAGCAGACCCGCTTCGTTTTCGTTGCTAACGAGCGACGCCGTTCGACTAATTAGACAGACAAATGGATGCTGGCGCGTTTGTCGACCTTAACGAAGGCGCGCGCGCGCGTCCCGCGCAAATGCTTAACGACGCCTGATGCTGGTGGGCGGCGGTGGTGGCAAGCAGCCATTATCTAACGCTAACAAAACGCCTTGATTAGTGGATTACGCGGCAGTGTACCGACGGTCGACACATTACGAAATTGCTAATTGCGCCGAAAACGGCCATCTGCTAACTCCCGCCGCCCCACGCGGCTAGTAGAAACAATCGAATCACAGAGCGACGGGATGACGGAAATTTGCGAGATGGTGATTACACTAATTAACTACTTATGATTGCATTCATTTCAGACGAGCTGGATTCCTCTTTAATTGGTTCCTGGCTAATAATTTATTTGTTCTAAATATTACAATGTACAATTACATGAATTACTCATAAGTCAATATAGAATCGATTCAGAATTCAATATTGAATATGATTGTAGAAGTGAAATTTTATAAAATAATTTGTATTTTTTATAATTTCATATTTAATTGAAAATACTAGCAATATGAAAGTAATATGGGTGCGCAATAAAATTCTTATTTTGCACATACCTTAGCGGGGTCCGGTGCCTGCTCGGGATCTAATAAGGATATGCTCCTAGCACGGCGGGAGCATGAGTGACAAAACATCGGCGCTTAATGAGTGTCGAGCCTTCTGTCTGGAGTCTAGGTCGCGCTTGAGCGCTGGAACCTGCGATCCTGCTCTGACAGAGCACCCGTGGCAGCAGTGATTGGTCCTACTTTTGCAAAATAGTACAATTTTGTATTTTTCACGTATACGTTCATAGCATGTGAAAGTAATGGGCAATTAGTAAACAATATGCTTTCGCATACCCTACCACGTAAATCGTCCGTTGACCAAGCTCAAGAGCAATTGCAAAACACAAATTAGTTTAATGATGGATTAGTTCATTAGTTTTAATTACTCGCGCGAGTGCGAAAGGCCTCAGCTGCGTCCGCACACTGCGAGCGCGAGTAATTAACACCGCCCCTATTGCCGACGCTGGGCGCTACGTTCATAATATAGCTTCATAATTATTGTTTACACAATGCGTAATACCCGTCGGCGGCGTTCTATCATCCGATATCATTTTCAGTTCAATTCACGTCAATCGATAATTTCCATAAAAATCTGAAATGGCAATGGATAATAATCGGTTCCAAAGTGAGAACTATTTTACTGTTTTGTTTTTATTATCAATTAATGACTAATAGAAATATTTGTCTAATGTGTACACACCTCGCACACACTTGCAATTTGTCGTGAATCTCTCTCACTTTACTATATTCTTTTCTCTCTCAAAAAAATTACTCGTCCAAAGTTTTAAATAATATTTACGAACAAACAGATTTTATGTTTGGATAGCTGATGATGGTGTTTTAAAATATCCGTATTTTGGATGATATTCGTAGATCAAAAATGTAATATGACAATGTGGTTGCTTCTTAAGTAATATTTAAAAAAATACCATTTGCAAGAAAAAGAAATTGTATTTCCTTTTTTTTTTCTTTCGTAGGTTTGGTGGTCTTCTGCCACCGAACCGTTTTGGAAAGAATCCTTCGGCACCAATGACTTAACTAGCCGTAGCTGTCAACCATGTCTTCTTTCTGAAAAAATCTTTAATTAGCTAATATTCTGATAATATTTAATTTTGTCTATTTTCCTAACTTAACTAGATCATTAATATAAACAACTTAAACGAATTTTATTTTTTTATTTCATTTATATATACGTATATATATATAAATATATTTAAATAATATAATTTCTTTCATATTTCCTTTACTGTATCATCCAACAATTTTCTTGGCTTTTCTCTCGTTTCTTGCATTCTTGCATTCCAATACTTTCTGTTAATAATGCTGATTCCTAACCTTTATAACTTTATAGCATCTCTTTCTCTCTCAAAGGAATTATTCATTAAAAATTGTAAACAATATTTTTAAACGAACTAAACATATATTTGGATTGTTTATGATGATTGTTTGAAGTATAGTTAATTTGAATGATATTTGTGGATGGAAATTGCAAAATAGAAATTAGTTGGTTAGAAAATAATCTTTCAAGGAAGTTACTGAATGAAGAAGTTGCTAAATACTTTTCGCATAAATAAGGTGATTTGAGCAATCACCGAGTACCACAAACAACCATTTTATGGTCGAGATTTGCAAGGGATGATACCGTCGTTGTTTCGTGAGAATCTTCTGACACTCTACAACTGAACGGGCTTGAAAACCCTTTCGTCGCCAAATGATATAACTGCTCGTAGGTGCTAGCCATGATCTTACCGTAAGAAACATTAATAATTACTAATTTTCAGATAATTCTTATAATTCACTTTATAACTTGAATATAACACCCGAATTGTTATTAATCTGATATTTTTTATCAATTCAACACAAGTAAATATATGAAACACAACTGAATATTCTATGTTAATAATAATAATATTTTTATCTATGCCTGTTAATAATACTGATTTCTGGTTTTCATTCGCTTGAAGTGTCTCGAGCCACGCGAAAAGGATGCGATGTAAAATTGCGAAACGACAGAGGAGGCGAGATTGCGGCGGCGATGGCAGTGCACCACCGCCGGTTGAGGGGCAAAGGCACTCGCGAGTAAAATTGGATTTTTACCATTATCTCCAATAGTCTGAGTTAAATTGAATAACTTCCAATGATATCTACTAGTTTACTCGCTTTATTTAACGAACTACTGAGTGATACACAAAGGCATTTGTCACGTTTTTGAAGATATTTTATTAATGCTATACTAATGGATAAAGAATAATTTAGTTTGTTCATAAAAAAAGATTTATTAAGTATGAATTAAATCAGGAAGTTATGACATAAGTTATGTTTGTTAATTTTACTGGCAGTTAGAAAATAAACATGTCTAAGTTTCTTAGTGTTGTATTTCCACATTGCGTTCATGTCAGTGTGCTCGTCGTCCAATCGAGAGAATGGATAGAACACAATCGAATTGTCAATTTTCCGCGCGGTTTCCTTTGCGTTCCTTTTCTTTTTCTATTGCTTTCTTATTATTATTTGCGCTTTTTCATACCATAGAAGAGTAACAACTTCCATCCAGATTCGCTCTGTATTTGTATGCCACCTTGTTGTCTATTGCGAACTTGCAACGCCCAGTGTGCTTGGAATTAATTAGATTTTTATTTACAGGATGCAATTTTTTGGAGACGACGATAGGATGAAAGTGTAAACAAATCGGAGCGAAATTAAATTGGCTGCGCGAGTGAAAATCCGAATCGCCGCCGGCGCGGGCGGGCGGACACAAAGTGCATCGGGACAATGAGGCGCCGTGATCGGTGCGGCGGCGTTGGTGTTTGAGAGTGTCGGGAGCGGCCTCTATAAGCGATGCATAGCACGGAAAATGGAACTGGTAAGTTTTAGATAACTGATGATTATTTATTCGAAAGAGAAATACATATTAAAGATGGAATCATTTATTGGTAAAATGGGAGAATATATTGTGATTTATTTGCAGTGTCATTTTTTTTTCTGAGAAAACTTTTTGCTACTCGAAATGGCATTAAAAAGACGTCGCAAGTGACACGACAGCAGACGACAAATGTAAGCCATACGGCCTCGCACGTGCCGCCACCAGCGGTGGATCGGCCGCGGAATTATCGAATACGCCAGAGGATATTTGATTTTCCGTGATATTTATGATATCGGCCGCATGTCGCGTCTTGCACACGGCACAAAAGACAAACTAAAATAATATCAATATAGCCAAACTGAAAATAATAGCTACAATCATTTATTTCAAACGTAATCTTATAATCCATATCACCCTGTTGGAACCTCCTTGCCAGCCATTCTTTCTCGTCGCGCCTTGCAAGGAAAAATTAATTTGAAGTCACTCGATTGTGATTTGTTGGAGTAGAGGTGGCCGTCAATTGAATTGCACGTACGAAGACGTAGGACATTCGATACGTGTTGTTCTTTGTAGTGCGTGTTTTGGAAGCGATTGGAAAATTGAAAACACCACCTCTCGTTTCCGCTAGGTACGACCGCCGGTACGTCTCTATCGCGTTCTCTGCCGCCGCGCGTTTCGCTCGGGCGCGTCGGCGATCGCGATAAAACGAATCGAAATAAATCGCAAGGAAAACTGTCGGAAAGCGGTGGTGGCGCACGCCTGACCGTCGCGTTGCAATCGAATCAGAAAAATAGGAAAATAACGAAAATTGAGCTGCGCACGTAAATCTCATTTAGTATTTTTGCACCATGGAAGAAATACCCTAATCAAATCAAGACATTTATCTTTAGATTTCATTACTGATGAAATCTGGGTTGTCAATATATTAATTCAGAAAATAACTGTGAAAAATCTACAATTGACTGATTTATCATGTAATTTATATATTTAAGTTATAGATATAAGCAATTAGTTATAATCTCAAAATTGTTTTTATAATAAGTTAATACTATTAATATTAACAAAACATACGAAAAGTATCTGTACGGATTTCTAGTCAAACCTTTTAATTTCTAGCGGCATCTCTAAAACATTCTTTTCTATTTCATTCATGTATATTTGGTTGCCTATATCATAGTCATCCAAAACATCTCTTAGAATTAAAGCCAATTATCCTTGTATAATAAATGCTTAACATAGTTATATCTAAATGATCTAAATGTAGTAAAATCTCGGTGATGCTTGAAATTGCCTCCCTACATTTCATACAGGATGCTATCACGTCTTTTGTTTTCCACTCGGCGCACCCTGCCTTGACTCGTCGCGTTGTACCGGTTTGGCTATCTTACAATTAATCACAATCTCTCGAGCCCTGACATTTCATTAGCTTCTCTTTCCGCGTGCGTCTTCCTCTATCTCCTTCTCCCCGCTGGCAATTGCGCAGGGGGAAGAAAGAGTTTCACTTTATCCGACACCCTTTCTACTGCGTCCGAGCATAATAAAAGATGGAAAAAAGTTTGGAAAATTGGCGAAAGAGAGAAACGCAATTTAATTAACATTTGCAGGAACGTCGAGAAAGAAGGCCAAGAATAGTCTAATTGGAGGAGGAAAGTGGGCGCGAAGACTTTTAAATTTTTAATAATTAAATTATAATTTCGACGGTTGTAATTAAACGGGCCGAGCTTTTGTCTTGCTCGCGACGATGTCGAGGACAATCTCGTTCGGCTTTGTTTCGGGCGCGAGTTGGTTGAAAATGGGAAAGCCAGAAAATGAGTAAAAGTGGGTGACAAAAAGAAAGCAGCCCGGAGTTTAATTAATTTTTTCAATTTGCGCCGTCGGCCATCAGCACTCTAAACGAATTTGCTTCCCATACAATGTGTTCAATAGATTATGCTATCACATCTGAATATATCTGAATCCAATTCAAAAATATTAAAAAATGCATTTGATTTGAACTTTTCTCATTTTTCCACTCTTGCGGAAATAACAGATTGACAGTAACACACGCGGCTCATTCGTTTCCGTAGTCGCGCGTGTCGATGGTTTTTCTTGGCGCCTCGTCCGCGTGTAATAAACAAACTTTTCTAATAACATTTTCTTTTAGAAACCACTCCACGCCGCACTCTTTAGAGTATTATTATTTTTATTACACGCCCGAAAAGAAGCACGCGTATTACTGGTTGCTGGCGATTCATTTAAGGGATATTTATTGTTATTAATCATAAAAGTTTTCAAGCGTGCGCGTATGCGGCTGCATCAGCGGCATCGGGGCTCTAAATTACACGTTTCAACAAATTTCAAAGCGCCGTATATTTGAATACTCTATAAAATTCTAATTTGAAAAATTGCTGCTGTACTGGAAAATTATCGGCGGGCGTTCAAGAAACGTTAAGTAATTAAAATTTGTTGATTTATGATTTGCTTTATGGTAGTTACTAAATTAAGGGAGTGCTATAGCTAAGATATAATTTTACAGTATGCAGCTTAGTACTTACTACAAAAACAAGGACATTTAAAATTTTTTTCGCAATAAAGATGACTTCAGTCAATGTAGACAAGTTCGGGTGTGAGTTTGCTTTAACTCACTTTCATACATTTTGATTCTAAGATTTTCATTTATTTTTAATTTAGTACATAAAAGTAAAATTTTCTTTACCTGAATATTTTTCTGATTAATACAAATATGATATTGAATTTAAAATTAAATATTTTTGTGTAATGGAAGTAATGGAAGGTTTAGTTTTCTAATTGTCGATTCCTACTTAAGTCAATTTAAACAAATCTTAGTTTTAGCAGACCAAGTTGCATGTAAGTTTAGGATATAGTCATAAGAACTCAAATTTTGCATTCAAAATTGTTTTCTATTCTTTTGACATCAATAGTAATTATTTCTAGATTGGTCTCAATTTAGTTAGTAGCTTAAGTAAATTTGGACAAGTTAATTATAAGTTTGGATCATATAAATTCGATGGAATCTGATGTAATTGTTTGGATTAAATCTAAATTTTTTATCAAATATTATTTTTTGCTCATGACTATTGGTAATTTGGTAAGCCAATTTTCTTAAATTCCACTTGATGTTTGGTTGTTTAAATGCAGTAAGGATATTCTTCGTAATTTCATTAATACTAAATTGCTAAGCAGTCATAAATTATTTTCTCGAATTGCAAGGTGTGAATTGATTCTCACAATAAATTAGTTCACATTTTCATCTTGATTTTCAATTCTTATCTGGATTGCGTGCTGGCGCAAAATTCTCGACACGCCGTTGGTACTGCGGCATAAGCGGAGTGTTTCCCGGCCGCAATATGAAGCCGTACGCGGTGTTGGTAAACTTGTATATTGTATACTCGAGTTAATACGAAATGCATTTGTTGTTCTTCCATTATGTAAATGAAAGCGCGCAGCGCGAGCGCTTTTGACGCTAATACCCACCTCGGCGTGCAAGTGCAAACCAAACAGCAAATATAAACCGCGCTCATCGCCAAATGGTTAATGCTATCAGCGCATCGGCAGCCGCGGTGGCGGCGGCGGCGGCAGCAGCCGATGAATGGGCTTTTAGTATTTTCCTTCCATCATCGCGCGCGATGGACGATTTCTCTGCGATAATGCATTTTGCATCAACGCGTACATGATTCACAATTTACATAAAATATTTTTTGAGTTTATATTAAACAGACACAATAAAAATATTATAGACTAATATTTATATATTTGCTAGAATATAAACAAATAGAAAGTAAACTTAAATTTAGAGAACGCCAAGTGTGTGGTAGGTTGCCTACATCATTACAAAGTTACCACAAACAGGTTTACAATAAATTATTATGTTTTTATTAAGTAAATAAAATTCTAACATTGAATTGAATATTTCAATTGTTCTAATAGGAGTGAGTAAAAAATTACCAGCGTTAAAGTTTCATGACATTAATGTAATATGACAAATTGTTAACCAATTTGGTTTTTTTCTTACTTTAAGCTAGCTTAAACTGATTAAGAACGTTAGTTTATAGCAAATTATTTACTAATATATTGACATACAGAAAGGAGGCTTATTTTCAATGAATTATTGGGTATTATTGGTACATATGTATATAGAGTTGCCTATATATTTAGGGTAAGAATGACGTTTAGTGTAATTACGAAGTGTTTAATATTCATTATGTGGAAGAAACTAAACTATAACTTTCTTCTACTAAAGATTAAATTAATATTTACAAATTAATAGTTAGTAAGTGTTCTAGTTCATGTTTAGTTAGTTTTTTTCATTATTTGGAAGCAATCACAAATAGGTTTGCAACAAATTTCGGTTAAAATTCAAACTATGTATTGTAGTTTCTACATAAAATTGGAATATTAAATGTCCTAATCGGAATGAATAAAAATTTTCTACCGTCAATGTTCCAAAGTCAATGGCATTGGGGTAATGTGAAAAATTGACAACGAAATTGGTTCCTTTATAAGTCTTAAGAGGGCCATAATGGCAGTTAGCGATCGGTGGTGGGCGCAGCGTGGCGGCGATGAAAGGCGTCAATAAAAAAAACTCGCTGCCGCACTTTACTTTTTTTCTTGCGCTATTCTTTGAACCCACTTTCGAGAAGTAAAATAAAGTACAAAAAGCCTTAATACATGCACTTTTTCTCTCTGCACTACTCTAGCAGGCCGACACACTGCGCACCTAATCCTTTCCACAACCACCCAGTCCCATGGGGCCAATTTCTAATTAACTATTGTTCAATTAATTGGACGATAAAGTGCGCATATTAAATTTCATATTGGCGCGGCGGCAATATTAGTGATAGTCGTGGGCGCGTGGCAATTTCGAGTGGGTGTGGATTGGCCGCAGCTAGGAAATTAGGCGACCGGAATATGTGCCCAACGACGCTGCGCAACGATCTCATATCCGGTCTCAGCAGACAACATACGGGTGGAGTGGGAACAAGATCTGCTACCGAGGGCGCTCACGGTTGACTCAAATCTTAGGCAAACTGCCAGTTAAGCGGCTCGCATTAATTAATAAGGAACTCTTGCTAATTGCGCTGGGAGTGTTGGGACTAGATGGAGAAAGGGAGGACTGCACTTCCACTTTGAGCTTGCAGATTATGCTACTTATCGAAACAAGAAAGAAGAGCTTTATTTTAATGAAGAAATTTGAGAATACAATTGTTATAACTAATTTTGAAGATCTTTATTGATCTAAAAAAATATTGACTTGGGCATTGGTATTTCCGGAATACTTGGGATGTTGTTGATTGGTACAAGATTGTTTCTGTTACATCCTGTATATTTTCTAGATGTTGTAAAACTGTACGGCAAGTGGAGCAAGCTCGAAAGTTGGAATCACGTCAAACATTGAAACCGTTGAAGGATCATGTCTTTCACTTGCTTTTCGGCACAGTACGAAAGCCGACTAGGCAAAGATAATTACAGCGCATACAATACTAATGAACGCGCTTTCAATCTCATCACCCGCAAGTCTTAACCCTATAGCGTAAGACAAGGGCTCGTTAAATTGCACGCGTTACACATTCATGCAGCTTCAATCTTTAATTTCTTTCCAACGATGTAATTACTTCTTGTTAGTCTTACCTATAATATAATTGCTGTAATCTCACCTCTCTCTGCTCCAATCTGCATATTTTTGAATATGTTAAGAGAGGCACTTAAATCAATGAGGCAAAGTAGTCCTGCTGGCGGAGGAGGTGGGTAGTCAATAAATAATAAAAAGTTATGGGAACAAACGAGTGTTGTTTCGTGCTGAATGCTGACTGTCATTATGTATTATGTATAAAGTTGCGCGCATCCGGGCGGCAGCGGCGGACGCAAAGCGCCACCGCCGGTTTGGATAGGCGACATTACGACGGCTGAAAGCGCGCGGGCAATTTAGCCAAAGTGGTTTCTGCGTGTCCATCACGCGATGCTTTCACATCAACCGACGCACACAGTTTTTCCATTTGCGTCGCGCGCGCCTTTCATCAGTGAATTGTTTAAAATCAGTGGCGTATCATTAGCAAATGGCCAAACGTCACTCTGGCATCAATTCAGATGTATTTTTTATTGACGGGAAATTTGTTGCATATAAACAAACGTTATGAAACTGCTGTAACAAATAAAGGCATGACCTCTACTAGAAGATGATATCTAGATATCTCAAGGAGTCTATAATTACAAAGCTTTGAAAGCTCTCTCTTAGTTTCTATCCTATCCGACATCATCATCGGAGGAAAGTTGGAATGCTTCAAGTTGTAGACCGAGTCCTTGCTTGGTCCTTTCGCGTCGTTAATGAACATCGTTAATGAAGACTTTAAACGGGCTTGAAGAGATTGAACTGCTCAAGGGGTTGCGATGGTGGAGCTTACCTGTTATCTACCTTTATGAACTCTCAGCGCTTGTATGTCTGATTAAAACGATTTAGGACAAATGATGATAGATTGAATTTCAAGGACATAGGATCACATTTTACGTTGAATAATTAACTCTGGGCTTGAGATTTCCAGAGTGGAAATAGATTACATAAAAAGTATAATGGGAGATTAAAACTATTTCAATATTTACAAATGAGAAGACTAAGAATAACACTACGACACATTTTCGCTGAACTGAATTTGAATAATCTTAATGTGATGATTTTTTTAAATTTTGATTTAAGAAATTGGAATTTTTTTATATTCTACTTGGGTTCATAATATTGACATCTGTTAACATAATGATTTAAAATTTACATTATGCATTTGAAAATAGATTTATTTAGCAAAATGACGAATGATTTGTGTTAATTGGCTTTAGAGTAATGAAAATGCAAAAATGTTCTATTTTAGAATTTTTAAAGTTTAAGTTTCAACCAATCATATTTGCTTGGGTGTTTAAAGGGCCAAAAGAAAGTAAATAATAAAAGTTTTGACAAGTTGAAATTTGCTGTTAAATATTTTAATTAATTGATCATTATTACTAAACATAAGTCTAGAAAAAGATTTTGGTTGGATTTATATTGAAGGTTTATAAAATATTGTTTTCTGGATTTTTATAGAATTCATAAACAAAATAATTTGTTAAATTCAAATTCAATTCAAAAAAAGTCAAATAAAATGTATGTGTTTTAAGTGGATCTTCAATTGTTGCATCATCATTGATAGGCTGGTTCTAAATATGGGAGAAAGAACAAGAGTATGGGATAATGGATGATTGGAAATATATTATAAGGATTAAATTTAATTTTCAGAAAGAAAAATCTTATAATATGTTAATTATTTTTCTCTCATCAATTTTCTATTATTCTTAAAACTCTATATTCATACATTTTTTTCTCAAATTATTGGTTTATTTAGAGTGACATTTTTTTAAATTACATTTTATTTTGATTGATGTTTCTAAATATTATACAGTATCTGTTTTCTTCTTGACTTACGCCTGTCTGAAATAGTTTATATCGGTCTTGGGAATCATTTGATTTACGGCTCTCCACACAAATGAGGATAAATTCTTGGTGCTAATAGACCGCTACAAGAATTTGCTATTATTTCTATAATGCAGCTTTCTTTTCTTTTATATTTCTCCGTCTTTAAATCAACAATAATTGCCGTCGAACTTTTTATACTGCGAGAATCTGATTTTCTGATGAAAAATAGTAAGGACAACAAACCATATTGAGCTAGTGCTTCATATTCAAAAGTGCTACAGATATAAATGAGGATAAACTGAGAATAAAGTAGGAAGTAAGGGATAAGGATATAGCGTGCAAACTTTTGAGTCACTGCATAAGGCAATATACAACAATTTTGCAGGCATATTCCAGAATGCACTTACAAATATATTTCACCTCTAAACGCTCGAAAGATGTCACTACATCTTCCATTTTTCACTCACTTCTCTCACTAACCTAACCTAACAACTTTGGTATATCCGGTATCTAAACACAATTTAAAATAATGATTTATTAAAATTTGTTAATACATCACTGAGAAGCACTTAGCTTCACTTAACCAGGCATTAGTTACCTCCATCATCTCCATCATAATAGTACAAATCTAAGTGCAGCAGTAATGCAGGTTAGGTTAGGTGAATACTATCATCCTAAATCCAATATCACATTAATATGCTAGGCTCGCAGGGGTTTCGGGCCTGAAATGCACACTGCCGTAACTATCATTTAGACGGTTGTTAGTTCTCTAATCAAATCTACCGCACGCGCCGTGTTATTAGTTTATTAGCCCCGCCAGTCAAGAGCTAATAAACTAATAATTCACTTTGGAACAAACACTATCTTAACTCATTCACCAGCACTATAAAGCAATTTCAAACATACCCCTGCACACGTCCCTCTCTCTCTCTTCTTCATTCTGTTGAGTTTACTGAGTGATAAATTCTTATCATTGGTGATTTGTGATTGTTAAGTGTACATCGGGTTATATATTACGATATAATTGATATTCACTTATGCCATAAATCTTTACAACTTGTAATAGACGAGATTTAATGCGCATCGTTTTAATTACCTTTGTTTACGTAGTGGAAAAATTAATTAAATGAATCATCATCATAAATCTGAGTACTAATGTGTTTACTGCGTTGTGCAGCTGGGATAATTATACTAAATTAATAATTTAGTGTAATTAAAATCAAATACCAACATTGATGTATTCCTTCTAATTGAAATAATGAAATGCAAGTGAAGAGCAAGTGGGATAGACTGTGTTGTATCAGCGAGGCAATTAAACAATTTAATTAATTATTCAAGCAATTAAATCAAACGTGTGTGTTTTATGATTGTTTTGTGTTGATTCTATTTGTTTTTTACGCTCAGGATTTCCAATGGCATGCGAGAGAGACACGTTGGAAATAACATGATGGACAACAATCTTTTAATTGCTTCGTTAATGACGTTTGTGATTTGTATATTGAAGGATGTAATACTTGTTTTACTTATTAATTTAAATATTAATGGATTCTAAGAGCATATTGACAGAAAGTATAAATATGAGATTATTACGATATAATTGCATTTTTTTTTGTTTTCTACATTATGGCACTGGAAATAAGTCACAAATTGACAACAAATTGTTTATATTTGATGCTTGTAACTTAGTTTAAGGTTTTACTTAAAACAGATATTTATTTGTTTGTGTTTTAACTTTGTATTTACTTTGAAATGCGTTAATCATTTATGTTGGACAAGAGGAGCATGATCTTAGTTGTTTCTTTTCTCACTCTTCTAGAATCGAGCTGCACGCGATTTACGCAGGAAAACTGCAAGAGAACTAACATACTTTTTTATTTTTTTTTATTAAAAGTAAAATACAGGTTTTTGTATGTTGGGGTAATAATATGTAAGGTAAATTTAATTAAAATGGGTTTTCTGTTAAATTTTATTGCCAAAGAATTCCATTTAAAAATAATATGCTAATAATAATGTAAATTCAAGTTTTCTCCTTTAAATCTATTTCTTTTGACCAGCTTTCTTCACAAATTGTTTTCTCTTTCATAGTTGCTATGTTCACAATTACTATTACAAAATTACAAAGAGAGCGTTTCTGATATTCAATTTTTATGATAAGCCGTTATAAATTTTCTTCAAAATAGACTATTCAAATTGAAATAAAAACCCCTCAGCAGCATCAGCATTGTAACGTAAATAATAAATTAGGTGTTAATTTGTGACGCAAGCGCTAAAACAGAACACACATAACGAACGCCTGAAAAGTGTTAATTGTCTCTTTTTGTGCATCACACGTACCATACGCCATCGGAGCATGGGCCTCATGAACTTACCGCCGCCACCGACACATTCGCCGTTGCTTCCTGCGCCTCGCACATTTACAATCCACCCGTAAACGGCTAAATGCGAGTCGTAAATAATTCACGCCCGTAATTTGCTGCTACATTCTGCACCAATGCAGCAGTGGTACATTCACACATCTCTAGAGACATGTGTGAAAACACACGCACACACACACTTTTCACCAAGTGGAAACGCATACACGCAGCACTGACATGAAATGCATGCGCCGTTTTCTAATTACGAGCGCAAATAAAAAGGTATCGCACCTAATTAATTGCATTTACATAACCCGAATTGCCGTGACTACGTTTAGAGAAGTGTGATGTGCATCAACGTGCTTGGAGTGCTGCCTGCCTGTACCACATGTGATGCATGATGTTGATGTTTATTACGTATTTGTCTTGTCTTGTGACAAAGTGGTTTTCACAAAGCGCGAGTCAAATTGCACAAATTACGCATGGAGAATCACATGCGGGTGTGTGTTTATTAAAGAGTGTGCTTGTTGGTTGTATAAACTAAGCAGGAATGTAAGTTCCTGGCTTGGAGCATTTTTATTGTTTTTATTTTTGTTGTGATGGCAATAATGGTTGGTTTATCATAGCTTATAAAAAGTGCAGATTTCTTATTGTAATGAGTACTGATAATACAATATTTGCTTTTGTAGTGTTTTATTTCTTATAATGGTTCCCTCTTTTAACCTCGTCATCCAGTTTTCATCCAATTCAGTTCAGTTTTCATAATTTGCAAAAATCAATTGCAAGGAAACGAGACTAGATAAACGGGTTATTGTTTACAAATAAAATTCGTTGGAAGCTTTTTTTGATACTCATAAACTTTGTGAATTTAGGCCATACTAAGTTAAATAAATTTAATGAAAAACACAAATTTTTATTAATATTATTTCTAAATAATTCATTTTAGTTTCCGAATATCGGTCATGAATTACAGACAAACAATACTTACCTAAAAGAATAAGTTTTTTTACTAGTGAACTTTATTAGAACTCTACTTATTCTTACCTACCAACTTTATGAGTAGGGTTGATATTAATTTAGGCAACTTAAGTAAAAATTCAACTTTTATGTTTATTTTGTTGCCGAAACAAACACTTTAAGTTTCTGAAAGACAGTTAATCTCTTGTCTACATCTGTAAAACAAAAGTAAACCTAAAAAAGTAGCACACTTTGAATAATAATCTAATTCAGTTCGAAGGAAACCGTTTTCAATCTATGAAATTGCTTCCCTTTTACTGCGCTTATGTTTAATTCATTTTCATTCACTCCCGTGCAGCTACACAATTTGTAATCTTGCAAATGGTGCACTTTTCACTACAGATACAAGCAGCGCAAGCATTAAAACCATGTAATACCTTGAAAATAATGAAGCTAATTACGCCAGCGTGACAGCAGACTTCGCTAAAATATTATAAAAATATAAAGTAATGAATATTTCACTACATTAATACGGTATTCACATACTAATGCACTGTCATAGTGGTGAGATGGTTCTTGGACAGACTATAATTAGGAAATGAGATTCGAGTTTCCGATAAGGACGAGAACAAGAGTAAATTGGAATAACGCTATAGGGACAGGGCTAAATTGAGTACAGTGGACAAGTAACGTGAGATGTAGCGGCTGCTCAGGTTTAAATTTATTAATAGCTGAAGATGATTCGTGAAGGTACATAATTCGGCACTATCGGTGACTTGCAAACGACATTTTGTCAGGTCGGTGTAGAAACTTGTGCACGCTAACTTCTCGGATGTACATTACACGGGTGACATTTGCACGTTCTAAATTAGCAATGCCTTCCATTTCGTAGTTTGTTCTTACTTTAGTCTGAGTGGAGGAAGTGAAGTCAGCTATAGCAAAGTGGCAGCATCTAATTCTGTTTGTGATATGTTTGTTTAAATTGTTTAGTAGGGAAAGCGGCTAAATTATATATAAAGAGAAATTATCACAGCTACAATAATGTCTCCGATTTTTCAGTTAAGATCCGCAAGATCATCAAAATAAGAGATTTATAAGCTTGTTTGTTATCCGCACGTTATACGCATGACCTTCCACAACGTAAAAACTACTTTGGGAAAAGTGTACAGCCGATAATAAAGTAGTTTAAAGTATTTTTCGCTGCGGCGTCCTTAAATCTTTGGTGAATTTACGAGCGCGCATTATACACACACCTTTGCGCAGAACGGGGATTTTGCGTTGAGGCCTTCTGGAGCGCGGGCTGTCGGGAAATTGCAGCAAAATATATATCACGTTGAATTAGTGCTGGTCGGTGGGCATTTGCAACATTCGAACTGCGATTTGTTGCGGTGCTTTTTATCCTGGACAAGCGCACGTCAGCATGCGGGCTGTAAAATGTCGTAACTGGTGATTCCATTCACAAACTATTTTATGTCGGGCGGGAATAATGGAATGGGTAGTGCAGAGAGGCATTTTAATTGATCATGCAACGCCGTTGTCTATTGAAGCTAGCTTATTTCGTTTGGCGTGCACGTGGGCTAGATCAATTATATTACTTTATTATATTCAATTGGACAATAATTGTATTGATCCGCATTCCAATATTTTAACATACAAATGCTTTCAATCATTATCTGGATTCACAAAGCTGGAGCATGTACACGTGGCTTGCTGCTGTAAATAATAAATGTTTGTTGTTAGCTGTATACACGATGCGGGAATGGATGTTAATTAACACCAAAATATTTATGGAACTGAATAGTAATTGGAATTGAATTATTTTCAGTATTGAAATGTTAACAGAAAGTTTCAATTAGCTTGTTTAGTTATGTATAGTCACAGCGCGAGAGAATTGGGAGATCTGAGTCACTTCCTTTCTCTCTTTCTCCTTTTCCTAAACGGACCGATAAGTGTAGTCCAGTGACTTTTTTATAGTACAAATTATTTTAATAAATTTATTACTGTGATATGTCTCAATTTACGTTATTATATTGTCCACTGCTAATTGCTTTATGGTTGAAAGGGTTTCACAAATTACAAAAGTCATTCGTTGCGCGCCTGAAAACGAAGTAAACAAACAGCAAAAAAGATCAAATTAAATTCTCTCATTACAAGCCATAAAAAACGTTGCTTTCCAACGTTTTACAGCGGCCGAGTTTTGAAACTTCATTCATTCGCTCTTGTAACGTTTTCCAGTTTGATTCAGTTTCACCTATCTCGCCACCCAAACACTGCCCACGTCCTCTTCGCTCGCTCCTTGTTGCATGTGTTCATCGCACATCGCCGCGCCGAAGAATAGATACCTATCTTTTTTAATTATCGCTTTAATTAAAATTGGCTTTGTATACTACTGGCATCTCCATCGCCTAGTAGGCCGGCGATGTCTATCTGAATCTGCGTTTTTCGTGCGCGCACTTTCAGTACATCTTTTCAATGCACACGACGTGCGCGCTATTTTCGAGTGTGATTTAATTAATTTTAATGTGGCGCTTGCGTTTCGTGGTTTAATTTAAAGATTATTAGGTTGGCGTCGTGCCGACGAAGGCGAGCATGTTCGGGAACATGCTGTATGAACGCATTATACAAGAACGTAAGCGGCTCGCGCCTCTATTCATCGTTCATGAATCGAGTTGCGAGTAATTTAAGCAAATCCAATTTGCATATAATTAAAACCATCAACGAAGTACTGTACAGCGACGTAGAGATGAAGTACGTACAAAGATGGAGGGAGATATGAGATTTTTAATCCAACTTTACCTAATTGAACCAAACCTTGCTTGACAGGACAATATATTAACTGGATTTTTATGGTTTTAGAGTCTGGAGGGGAGCAAAGAACAACAACAACATCAGTGGTGCCAACTAGTGGCTCCGTGTCGTTGTCCGCCAACACAGCCACCCTCAATGGAGGCGGCGCACGCGAATGCGCCGGTTGTGGCAAACGCATCACGGAGCGCTTTCTATTGAAGGCCCTCGATTTATTCTGGCATGAAGATTGCCTTAAGTGTGGATGTTGTGATTGTCGACTAGGTGAAGTTGGCTCTACGCTGTATACAAAAGCAAATCTCATCCTATGTAAAAGGGACTATCTTAGGTACTGATTTTTACTTTACAATTCAATTCTAGTTTTGAATCTAATCTATTTCACTCTAGGTTATTTGGCACAACTGGGTATTGCGCCGCCTGCAACAAAGTGATACCAGCCTTTGAGATGGTCATGCGGGCGAAGAGCAATGTATATCATCTGGAGTGCTTTGCATGTCAGCAATGCAACCACAGGTATGTCCAAAATGCGCATTCCTCCTGTCTATAGTTGCGAGCACTTCAAAATGAACCCCACATTCTTTGGCTGGGTGAATTAGCACCATAGATTGTAGAGAGATGGTATTAGACTCGTTAACAATAATGAATGTTAGGAAACGTTCAGACATGTTGTATAACGTTACATTAAGCATTAGGCTCATTTTGGTCATTACTGAAATTCTACTCTTGAATTACATCTGGACGAATGTACAAATTCGAGCATTCCTTGCCCAACAAATGCATTCTGCAATTATCCTTCGAAATGTTGGCAAGCCGCAGAATGAAAATGTCGAAACATGTGCGGCATTCTGAGCGCCTTAAACATCCAGCAATTGAGCATTAATAACAACCGCTAGCAATTCCATGCCAAAATCAACACAATTTATAGATGTAGCTAGTAGGGACATGATGAGAATATGGAAATTCTTACACTATCTAAATTTGAACTAATTGTTCAGTTTGAGTTGAAAGCATTATAGTCATTACAGTAATTGTTATAATCGTACTACTATTTAGGAAATTTAATGGCGGTAATAGAAGATATCTAATTATAACGTTATTTAAAGAACCGTTTTAAACCCGGATAATATACATGATCAAATCAAATGAGAGCAACATGATCCCAGTTACTACCTTTCTCTCTCTCTCTCTCTCTTCTAAATACTGATGGCTGATGGCAGTAGCATTTTACAGTGTTTAAAACAATTTATAGCTAGCAGCAACATGAATTGTTAATGTCATTACAGCAATTGTTACAATTACAATGTTGTATAAGGTGTTCAATATTACTGGCTATTTGGTAGCTATGTAGAGTTCCAATACTCTCTTTAAGTTAATGATGCCTTGACTTGAAAGGCACTAATTGACATTGTTTTTATTTTGCAGGTTTTGTGTGGGCGATAGATTTTACCTGTGCGACAATAAAATACTCTGCGAGTACGACTACGAGGAGCGCCTTGTGTTTGCGAACATGGCGTATAATCCTAGCAGCTTGGCGCACATACGAAGGCAAGTCAATAATTTACAGGTAATGGCCATACAGGAAAATACCTTTAGCAAACAAGCTTCCCGTTCAGTTAGCCCTAACTTCTCCCAGTTCACATTTGACACATTACTTACATTACATTGCGTTACATTTAGATATTAGACATTGTTGCAACATTCATTGCATACTCCTCCACACCTAAACAATCTATATGCTATTTATTATCCCAGAAATCAATTAGTAGGATTGAATTGAAAACAATTTGCGCTTGATTTTCAGTCAGCAATCGGAGACATGACACTAGCGCAGTTGCAGTGCGGGGGTGGCGCACCGTCACTGCATCCAGCGCACCTTGCCGCCATGCACCAGCACGCACTGACCGCACCGTCTGCTTCGTGTTGCAGCGAGAAGAGCTCGTCATCGGTGGAGGCGCACCGCCACCGCCACCAGCACCTCGGGCCACAGCCGCCGCCCAGTAGTGGAAGCCATCGAGACGACGGCTCCAGTGGCTATGGCTCACCGGACTCGGAAACGTTGGATCTGCCAGCGGCCACGCAATGACCGCAACAATTGTTGCCCTTTGAGCGAAGAGCCAAGATTAAGTTTACTTAAACCAATTCAAACAATGTCAACAAGTACTTCTGACTGACATGTTTACTATGGTCACATGTGGAATACAAACTGAAAATTGCTATTATCAGCTAGTTGAAATTGCCAAAAAAGTTTATTTTCCATGATTGTTGCTAATGCACCAATGTGTAAGAATAACGAATGACTATCAACAAACAATGAAACGTCAACGTATACGAGGAAGAAATAAAGATGCACCGTGTTAACCAACTTAACACTCTGCAACAATTTGTAAATAATGCGTCAGGATGATGCTAAATGTTTAAATCATGTTTGTACAATGTACATAGCTCATTATATTGACTATTTTGTAAGCATTCGGTGTGGTGGCATGGGCTTGCACACAAATGGCGACACAGTATACGGCATCTTGCATTTGTCACGATTCAACTACGAGTTTTACGAGTTACAATCCAGGCTGTGATCGAAAGCTAGAAGAGAAACAAAGCTACATCACAGTAACACAATGATGAAAGACACTATGTACATATGCAATAGGTAGGCGAAAAGATATTCAAAGAGTTAAGCCTATTTTACATTAATTAACACAAACTATCATAAGAAGACATTTAAACCTACACGATTGTACACAATGTACACAAATAAGATGGATTAATAATGAAAACAAATGAAAAACATACATATCTATTTTAGATTTATGATGCATTCGACATAGGTTGAAATGGTTTTAGTTGTTCTTGTTACATGTGCCATGATGAATTTTCATATTCTGCTCACGCAATATTAACAATTGATTTACGATTTAGTGTCAATGTATAGTTTAAAAAGTTTAACAAGTATAACGAATGAGACTTGTATTTGAATTATTATTTGTACAAATTGTTATTGTTTGTTTTCTGTTAATTATTATATATGATATGCATTATATATTATGAACACGTGTAATTTGCTAAGAGATAATATTGCAATTAAGGTACTAATTATTCATGGAAAACAAATTCTTAAATATTATTTACGACAGTTTTCTTTGTAAATAGTAAACTAAGATGCAAACTACATTTGTGAAAAGAAATACGATTATGCAGTACATTACAGAAGATTCACTGTAAAATAAAATAAGAAAATAAAGTAAATGTTGTCTTTTTGTTATAAATAAAGTGATTTTTTCTTATTGAATATGATTTAAGTCAATTTTATCAATGAACATTATTATTAAATTTGGAATTGAGATTTTTATTCTTTTTACTCTGTGTTATATTATTGTTAAACGATAACACGTTTATATTTACTACTAAATAGTATAAGGTTGACGGTCGTTATATTTACATATATTTTTTATGATGATTTTTAATGGCAGTGAGATGAATATTTAGGGAACACGGATTTAGATCCTATTGGGGCTATATTCAATGTATGCTCACAGAATTCAGTTTTAATAACTGCTAATAACCCTGGTAGTTGATGCAGTGTAAAGGAATGGAAGTGAAGTACGGTGTCGATGTCCGGGGTGGTTGCAGTTCGCTTCAAAAATAATAACAACATAGTGACTTTTTCTTCTTTTTTAGTAATTAGTGTACATTCTATGAAGCTAAAATCCCGGGGTAACACAGAAAAAAGTAAAACGTAAGTTTTTCTTGTAAACTTTTCCTGCAACTAATAACCAACGGGGAGATTATATTTTTTATCGTTATTACTTAAATGGCATTTAATAACTGTAATAATAACGCCAACTTTAATGAAAGTTTGAATTTTTCGTAAAACGGCTGTGCATTGCGTATATGTGCAGTTTACAAGCACTCTACTTAAGTCACAGTGAATTTATTTGCATTCGTATATAGCCAATAAAATGCACTTTTATTTTAATATACTGTGCGCTATTTATGTAAAGGGTGGTCAATAGCGTATGGCGGCTGCTTCTCGCCTAGGTGGCCTGAGTTCGATCCTCGACTAAGGAAGTGGAAAACTACGCTTTGGGTGGCTGGTTTTTCTGGAAAAGCCAGATTTGTCAGATTGGGAAAGCCATAAGTTTAGGCAATCTGAACTGTAGAAATGTTTGCCAGTAATTTAAAAGTTGCACTTTCATTATTGCAATTTGCAAATTGTTTTAGGTATTTGAAAGTGTCAAAAAATAGTATTGTCTTCTTTCACTAGGTGGGGGCGGCAAGCACTCTCTTCTCAAACAGTTTCTTTAAGGGTTTATAATAACGAAACCTGGAGGATATCCGCGATCCTGTGAGCGGGGCTGGGCCGGGAGCAATGCGACTTCGTGCGATCAGATATTGTTGGAGGTTCTTTTGTGCTGCTTTTGAACGACACGTGCATAAAAATTAAAAACCCGTGCCCCCCATTTTTAGGGAGGCGGTACATGTGCCTTTCTGGCATCCTCTCTTACGCTTCCTATTTTCCAATCACTTTCGGACTTTATTAAGCCTCGTATTATACTGTATTGAAACATAGATTGCAGAAGAAGAGGCGGTTGGTGTTAACCACCCCGTTCTGCATTTCACCCCAATATATTCAAATTTACATCACTCTATTAAGAATCTCGTAAGGTCAATGTAATTCGAGATTATTTTAATTTTCTCGAAAATCCAGTCTGGGACGGGGATTGAACCCACAAACCTGTGATCCCTAAGCAAAGACACACCCACAACACCACCGATAGCGCCTACCGGGCTGCTTAACATTCTGCTATTTATATTTAGAGATATTATAAAACAATTAAGAATTATAATAGTACATAACTAAAGCAAACATTAAAAACAATTTGTAACCCTAAAAAGAACTGGTGTGATCATAAAAATAAAAAAATGGAAATGCAAAGAAAGAAACTGTATGATTTAAATTAAACTTTATTGTTAAACTGTTGATATTATATTACAATAGAACTACTTAAATTTTGTATTGCTTTTGAGAATTCTTAAGTTGCTATTTTTTTTGTCCAAATTTAGCTGTACTATTAAAAAACTTGTTAATTTCCAATTGTTTAAATAACCGATTGTAGCGTAGGGAAACTCTTCAATGATCTGCCGCCTAGAAATCACGAATAATTCTGACACACAAAAACACTGTTGTATTTTGAATGAAAGTATAAAAATTAACTATTTTTGAATTTAAATTTTTTCTTTGACCAAATTGTTTATATAATCAAGAATGAAAGCGTAACTCTCTCAATCAACTGCCTCTCAATCAACTGAGACATTACAATTTGTGAGTTCGCTAAGATTTTTACAGCCTGATTCAGAAAAGTATAAATTTTAAAATTTGCATTTCTCAGTTATTTAAACAATCGATAGTGATGTAAAATAAAAGAACAACTTTTCTTCTCTTACCAGTTGTTAAGAAATCACAAGAAATGTAAATCATGCGCCTGCAAACAACAATTTTCTATAATCTGTTCCCAATAAAGTATAAAAAATGATCCAACTATAGTTTTCTTTTTAGTTTCTAATTCTGAATAATATATAATTATTTTTATATAATATTATTTATAAAATTATTATGGAATAATTCTTGAATCACATATGGAAGTGACTAGGGTGTGGATTTCTTTTAAACTAATTACACCCTAGTTAAAATATCCTAACAACTTCACCTAGGAAATTTTCTGATCAATCTCTAATAGCATTTATCTGCATTCATATAATAGTTGTGGCGTTTTGAATGAGCGTAACGATATTGCCAATTGAGTTATATCTTCTCAGTTTAGTAGATTTAGACGTGTTGGTATTGATTTTATTATTTTCTATTCCAAAAGTAAATGGACAACCAAAAACGTTTCAATAAAGTATTAGCGAAGCAAAAAGTATGCAAAAAACATTTATAAACCAACAAATAACCCAAATAGCACCTACACAATAAACATAATAATAACATTTATTTCATCGAAATCATGTTTAATTTTATCAGGCTGTAATTAAAGTCATTTCTTTATTTTAGCAAAATTCGCAACCATTGTAAGATCTATACAATATGAAGCCATGAAGAATGCACTGACTATTTATTTAAGGTTGTCCCAAGAAATAAAGTAATAAGATTAATATAATTATTAAAAAATTGAATTATGTTGAAACAAACAAGTATAATGCGTTTGCATCAACGGGCAATTGGTGCGCAAATTAGTGTATAAATGTTATGGAAGAAAATACATCAAATCCAAAAGCACAACATACACATCGGGAACATCCATCAGTCCTTAGTTAACATGGCATATTGTTGAGTGATGAAATGATAAATAAAATTGCAATATTTACAGAGCGAAACGTTCGGAAAGTACTATGGTAAACACAGGAAGTAACCCTAAGCTGCAGCAACAGCAGTTTTATACAATTTTCAATTAATGGAAATAGTATTTTTCTGCATGATTAATTGTTTCTATGTATTATGCCAATACTTGTATCAGTTGAATCTGCCTCAAATAATTTAAAATTTAATATTTTAATTTCCTTATTGCAAACTCTTAATATTCTATTAAACACGTTGTTTAAACACTGTCTAATGCCGTTAGGAGAAGCGCGTACGAAATAAGTTGGTGAAATGTTCAGGCAGGGATACCCTCTCAAAATCACTCTTAGCGGTAGATGAATTTTTCTTGCTTGTAGAACCCTGCAAAACTATTGGAATAATTTTTCTGTAATTCTGTATAACTAACACTACAGTAACTATTGAAATGGGTTTATTTGCGCCCAAGAAAGAGGTCACATCTGTACAAGCATTCCACCAACCCTCAAATACTATTTATCCCTTCGTTATCCTCAGATATGCCAAAACATTTAGTGGAACATGAATAATTTCAATATAATTATACCATAAATGATTGTTTGCTGAAGCTAATTAAATCAACTTAATCTCGACATTTTTTTGCATCGATAATAATTATTAATATAGATTAAATTATTCCTGTCTAATATCCAATAATATATAAATATGTTATTTTAGTTAATTTCCTTTGTTTAAAAAATTTACGCAAAAAATTAACCGCGACTGTTTCGCATACCAAAGAATTAATGCAGTCAGTCAAACGGCTATCTGAAGGAATTGTCCAATTTGAATATTCTATGTGAAAATATACATTAGTCCTACTAATATATGATACGAAATAAAAGGCAAACTTTAAAAGTGTTTCTAACGCATTTCTCATTTGTTTAAACAATCGATGATGCCATAGTAGAAAAGTATAACTCTTCTTCTATCATGTCTTAAAAAGACTACACTTGGCTTAACTCGGGCGTACATAAATGATCATTTCTGTAGGAAGTTTTACAAAAATAGAACACTGAATTTCATAAATTTGCCAAATTTTTAAACAATCTATAGTAGCATAAATACCACAATTTAGGCGTCCGGGAAATCGCGCTGATCTAATTAGTTCAATGCGCATACGAGAATACCCAAGGTGCAATGGTGTTGAAGATTTTAATTACTTTTTATCAGCCTTGTTTAAGCAAATACAATAAAGCTAATAACAACGCATATTAAAAATATTGTTGGCCGTTGCAGTATATAACTGGATTTTGTAATTTACCTACAGTTTTCTTAATTATCATTTAGTCGTAATATTACAACTTAGTACAGGCACATGTTAATTTAGTAAATATAATGATGTAATTATGGTAAATTGATCTTAATGTGATTGCTAAGGTTTTTGTTCCACTTCACAAAATGTTATAGAAATACCAAACTACATGAGTATTAAAACTTCAAAAAAAATATGTTTTCTAAATGATTCATCCAAGCTCAATGATTATGGCTTATTCGATTGAACACATATTCTTAAGTGCTAAGTACTGCAGTGTTAAGCAGCTAATTTAAACATTCAATGTTTCGAACTAAACTATGCAGCACTATTTAATTTGACGTAGTATAAAAGTTAATTTCCAGTTAAAAACAGTATTATAAATGCATTAAATTAGAATTCATCATGTCTAGACAAAGCCTCTCCGAAATCTGTTGCTTGCGAGCCAACAAACAAGTCATATTTATTCAAAATCTCCTCCTTGCTCAACTGTTGATCCGCATCTGTATCAGCTTCGTAGATTAAATGCCTCGATTCTGCTTCAGCATGATCGAAATCTGGAGGAAGAATCCAGGTCTTAACTTCATCTTGATCCATATATCCATCACCATCACGATCTCTGTAGAGTTTAAATTGTTCGCGTTCCGTTTTCACCCATTCTGGTTCCTCTTCGCCTTCCTCAGCTTTGTACATGTCTCCAATATATTCGAGAACTGAGATTCTGCCGTCGTTGTCTTTGTCAATATCTTCCATGGTCTCCACTACCACAATTTCGCGCAGTCGTTCGCTGTTTTCAGGGTGTAGAAAATCAGCAAACTCTTCTTTTGTCAATGCTTCATCAGCATCTGTATCAGCGGCTTGCCACCGACGTCTGTCACGTTTCATCATGGAGACGTAACTAAATCCTTCTTCCTCCTTTTCAAGTTCAGCTGGATCCATATTATCCAGAAACCCGTAAATTAGCTTCTTATAGTTTTCCCACGGAATTGTTTCCTTGTTTTCTGGATTGTGCTGCTTCCATTGACGTTCGACGTCCTCCATAATGTAACGTTTTTGTGTGAAACGAATCCAGTCTTTTAACTCTTCTAATGAGACGATTTTGTCATCATTTGTGTCAATTTTATCAACAATAACACTAGAAAAAAATGTTAGATAAACCCATTACTTAGGATGATATAAACAAAACAAAGTGCATACCTTAAACGCCTTTTTGACTCCTCAGGTGGTAAACTCTCAAAACTTTTTGCATCTTCACCCAAAAATGCTTCATGATCATATTGTGTGTTGTGCTGTTCATTTTGGTAATGTTCTTGTCCACTGAGCTTCCCATCATGTGTCCGTTCCTTCTTTTCATGAGCTCCAGCTTGTGGTATTGCAACAACTGACACTAGAAGAAGTGTAAAAGCCAGAAACTGCAGTTCTCGCATCATGTAAGATAATTTGAAGAAAACTTCTATCTGAAAGTAAACAAATTCTAGATTAAACATGTGCAAAACAGTTAATGTAAGAACAAAAGACTAAGATGTAGTAAAATTACTACAAGAGATAGCTCTCTCAGTTAATTAAACCAAACTCAATTAGATTATGTCATCTCATTGTTCAAGCCAAATATATAACATACTACCCACTCATCATTTATTCCTGCAAAAATACTCATTTAGTATTGTACCCCAACTATATGAGATGTTTGTTCCAAGTTGATTAGAAAATCATCTGTAAACTAAACTTGACATCCCATGTGTGTTCAAACAGATAGATACTATATCCAATGAATCTAACAAATATGTATGTAATCAATATAAGTTAGAAAATCTTAAAAACAACTATATAATCTCCAATACATATCTACAAACATTTTTACATGTGGCAGATTGTGATTGGTTCCTAAACAATTATCTAAAAATAAATGTAGCAGTACAAGAATCAATCAATGCCCCAGTTGATCTTAATTTAAACTTAGAAAATATGATATTAGTAATGTTGATAACCTCAATGTAAAAATAACTTGAGAAAACGAAGAAGTTCTTACCAAATAACCGGCAAATTCAATAAGAACTGGAAGCCCACCACGAACACACCAAGAACGACCGGAAGCAATGCTGCTGACCGGCGTAATGTTGTAATAATAGTAGCTCAACTCCAGCAGTTCCAGTTACCAGTAGCCGACGACTCGCCGACCCAGGAACGAATAAGACAGGCCCAAGTCATCAAAACATCTCCCACACGCTTTTAATGCATTAACACTGCATCTGTTAATACCACGTCATTGCACAAGAGAATGTTTTGTCAAGCATTGATAAGATGCTTTAATATATTGTTCTTCATCAACATTTGAGTAAGAAATTTTTTTTTGTTTCGCTTAATCATCAGGAAAAGGTTTTAATTTAATGCACTGTACTCACTTTATTTGAGTGTAAGAACTGATAAATTACATAATGTGTATTTGCAATAATATATTGTTTTACACAATTAAGATATTATTGATATAATTAATGTTATTTTTCAAATATAATTTCAACAATTGCAGAATAAATTTATAGTAAAAATTTTAAGCTTCAATAGCTTGCGCATAGGTGTCGCTAGACGTTCTAAAGTGTTAAATATTTTCAAACCATTCTCGAAATTTATTATCTAAATAATGTATAATGCACATATAAAGTAAGCTTAAACTGAAAAACAATGTTAAATCTTTCTTTTTTTCTTTAGTATGTTGTGAAGATTGCATGCTATATTCTGAAATAAATAGTACATTTTGCATATAAATGCATGTTATTGTGAATGTTTCCATCATTTTGCAGTAAACTCCTGCACAATGCATCACTGTACGTCCTCTTTGCGCTCTAATTGCATTGTCTGCAGCCCAATGGATAATTTACAAAACTTCGTACTGTGATATTGAAACTTGCCTGCTTTCAACACTCTCATAGTCTTGTTAGTAAATAAGTTTTAATAACTTTGCTCAACTCACTCGTTCACTATCAGCGCATCGGCTCAACTATTGTGCCAATTGTAAACTGGCCTAACTTCGATAAGAACCACCAAACTATAGGATAAGACGATGCTCAATTAAACTATATGTAAAGTAAATACCAACATAAAGCAATTTCAACAAGTAAACTTGGGTTGAACAACGACTGGAGAAGTTTTGAAGGTGGAGAGCATTGTAAGTGAGTGTAGTGTTCATCGATTTATGAAATCTGATGTTAATATTTAACCTGTTTGGACGTAGTTTTAAAAGTTAATTAACAGGTGATCTAATTGAATGTAACGAAGTAGTGCAATTACTTGGTGAAAGTAAGTTAATAATTAAGTGATGAGTGTGATAAGTTAATAAGTGGTTTAGATAATAGACATTATCTATTTTGAAAGAAATATTCCAGCAGATCAATTTTCAATGTAAATTGATTTTCCACAATATTTGAAATTTTCCTTCAAACTTGGTGGCATACATAAAATAGTGCTGAAAAAAAGTACTTTTCAAAGTTTTATCATCCAGAGTTCATTATTAACCGAGAAATTTTTAAGACGCGGGAATCTGACAGGAGCACGTGGTTGTGTCGTGAACTCAATTGACATATCAATTGACTCTTCCAATTGCATAATTATTCACATTTTTGTGGCATACTTGAAAGAGTGCTGTAGAAAATTACTCTTTGTAGTTTCCGACCACAGAGTCATTTAGTCAGCAAAATAATTAGAAAAGTTTATTTCAACTCCCAACGCGTCCATCTTATCTCATTTCCCAAGAATAATGCTATATACAATAGAAGAAGTATCATTTATTTTTACGGATTGGGTTGATTTGTCTTTTCATAAATGTCACTATTCTAAATTCCTTCTTCTTAACATTTATTAGAGACATTAAATGAGATCCACTCAATGTTTCTACCTTTCTATAAAATGGATTGCAACTTTACAATATGTTGCACTTTTATTAAAATCAATACCATCTTCAGTACAATTTCATTTGTAGTAAACTCGAGGAACAAATGATTCGTATAAAGCAAGCAAAACATTTTGGAATTACTTGCATTGAAAAACTTCTGAAAGTAAAAGCTTCATATCAACCAAGAAAATTCCATCATTTTCATTGCATCTCGCTAAGTCTCTGTGTACCTAGCATTGGTATTTATTCTCGATGCTTGTCAAGTAACCAAAAGGCGCTGCATAGTTTTCGCTGAGTTTCCTTCGAGCGGCAGATGTCAGAATATCGACGAAGCAAATAAAAGACGCAAACAATCTTTATCTTCATGCCATTTCATATATATCCGATGTTCTATTTATAAATCTAGAGTGACAAATAACTCCGATAGAAAGCATGGAATGTAGCATTCTCTCTCTACTAAACTTGTTTTTTATTTGTCTTTCTTTATTTTCAAATGTAATTTCTAATAGTAACCTCAAATTAAGGTTGCTTAAATTAATTAGTTGAACTAATTAGGATCAGCATGGTCTAAATATGGAATGTAACAAGACAGTTGACTTGAATCTAACTATAAACTTAAGAACTCATTTGACTGTGCAGCGTAAAATAGAATTAGTTACCAATACCGATGAGAGGTACTTGGAGTCATCATCATCAGTTGGCATAGAACAGAAGCAGAGTTGTAGGTAGCTGCACCATTTTGTAAAGGAAGATAGTTAAAGGGAAATACGAGGAATTAGGTAAACTTGAGGAAGGTAGCAAACAAGTTGCATAAATTTTTGATGTTGTCACTGCTTGTAAAATTTGCTCTTGAAAACCCGGATGAAGAGATAGATTTGTTGTTAATAAGTTTTAATGAATTCTAATTAAAACTAGTATGGATTTAGTTTTGTTCTATTATTTAATTCATAAATATAAAAAAATAAAGCTTTATAACAAAATAAATTGCTTAAAATTTAAATTTTTTCTAAATCAGTCATCTTGTTTATTTATTATTGAGTGAACAATTATTATTTTTGCTCTTTTATTTCCATCATTTAGTTTCAATATGATATGAAACTCATTAAAAACAACATTTTAAATGAAAGGGAGCGAAAACAAACATGGTATAACCTAACTTTAAAATTGAAAAGAAAACATTTTCTTTCGTGTCTTTATAAATTGAAATATAATGTATTATATCTTTATTATATTCAAAAATGATGATAAACTTTTATTCTCATGTTATTTATCCATACTTACTCATATTTTATAATTGCTTTCATAACAGTTTCCTCCTAAGCTCATATTATATTTTAATCCCAACAGTCAGCTCATGAAGTAATATTTTTCGTGAAATTTTCATCCTATTTACGTCCTACTTTTTCAACATTCCAATAATGTATTCTTAACGTGATCGTCACCTACTAAATAAATTTGCTTTTTATTCGAATCAAAGTTTTCACCTCAGTGAAATCTACTTAAGGAACCACACAATTATAATCTATTTTATTTACATTTATTTTCAATCAATCTGGAAGTAGCATTACTTATGTAGAATATAAATATTTAACTCAAAGCAGTGCCTCCATGTGCAATAACATCAAAAGCGAATTGGTTCAAATGATCCTGTGCCAGTTGTTGCAAATAGCCAGCCAGGTGGTCGATATTGTTTAAAAACAAGTTGGATGGTAAATTTGCAAATAATTCCCAGCAATACAACCTCTAGCAGAGTGACCCAAGTTGGTACAATGCCCTAAGACACGTTTTGTGAGCTTATACTCAATATCCATATGACAAACACCCCTTGCTGGCGGTTCCATGGGCTCGTTGTTGTTGGCGTTGTCAAAGCGGGTGATTTTTTCTTGGCTTGGGCTGGTGTCAGGCGTGTTGGAAGAGGACGGGGATTGACTGATTTCGTTGAGTGCAAAGTCATCGAATGATGGTGTTTCAACATTAGCACGATGAAGTTGATTTATATCTGTCAATGGAATGTCTTCTTTGTCGACATTCGTACTCTCCTTACTACCCAATGGCTGCGAAGGAAATACAGGTAAATTATCGGATGCCAACAAATTTTAAAAGCACTTCTAATCTATTGCCTTTGTATTGAAAATGAGAAATGCGTTTCCTACCTGATTGTGACTAGTTTTAATAATACCATTCGCATTGTGTACATTGTTATAAGCACCACTGAATCCTTTAATTTCCACCATTAAACAAATGGACATCTGGATCAAGAACAGCAGGCGTACCCCAATTAGCAGCGGTTTTAATGACAACCTATCGATGTGCAGAGGTGCCATCGATGCGGTTTGCTTATTGACAATTGCGGATAGTGTTTATGCCGCTGAATATTTATACAATTACACAATATGTGAGAAACTGCTATTAGACTCTAACTACTTACTCCTCTATAGTCTCTCGAACGCAATCAATTGTGGGTTTGAGGTTAGAAAGGAAATCAGCTAACTCAAAGGAAATGAGAAACCGCACAAATTAAATGTGTTTCTTAGCACAGATAACAAATGAAAATAGCAGACGTAATTAAAAAACGACGGAGGACAATAAGTGTTTTAGTGTGTTGTATAATGCTAACTACAGGAAAAGATCTTAACAATAAACGATCTTATGTTGTTAACGAGGTCTAAAAAATTTTATGTCGAATATAACAAAAAATTCTTACCAATTTTTAAATAAACTTATTTCCCTAATAATGCTAAAAATATTCTAGTGTTTCCGGAAATAATTATTGATACCTTCTTACCCGTTTAAAAAAACATGCTTTATGTTCTCAGTAAATTAACTATTTTCATGATTTTGAGAATAATTAGTAATAAAGAATTTCGCCAATATTTTAGTAAATCCAAGCAGCACCAGCATAAAGTAATAATTATAAACAAAACACTGTTCTCTACTAGCGATACTTTCGTCTACATACCGCAGCTCTCGCTTCGGTAGCTGAAGTCAGAAATGGCAACCTAAACAATTGTGTCAATACAATTTTCTTTTCCAAATATTAATTTAAAAAACGACGCAATAATAATTGAAACAGTCGTCTCACTGCAGCAGTGATAGCGAGATGCATATTCGGGAAACACTAGTTTAACTCCTGCTGAAGTTATATTTAATCTAATAAGTATTTTCACAGAATTCACTCTCAATAACTGCCAATAACTTTGGTAGTTGATGCAGTACAATGGAATGGAGGTCAAGCAGGATGTCAACCTGGCATGGTTGCAGTACGCTCCAATAATAACAAATAAAATAAATAACAATAAATAAAATTTAAGCTATTATGTGCAAACTTGATATTTGAAATGTTTTATATAAAAGTGCAGTTATCATAAATATATATCGCAACATTTAAAAACAATATTGTAGAAATAAATATTCCTGGTTGCTTCATCGCCCTTTTTCGCTTCGTTTTCCTAGGTTATTCCGCAATTTGCGCAGGCGTTAGGTTAACGTATCGGAAAAACACAAAGCACATTTATATCGATGCAAAGAAAACAAAATAAGCACATTCGCTGCTCTTGCTTCTTCGGTTACAAGAAAACATTGAAATACGACGTACTCATCATTTCCTTCTTCGGGATAAGTAATCCTGATCGTTATGTACAATTACAAATAATGTCAATATTTTATTACTTTGGATGTAATAACAATTTTTTATTCTCATCCTTCTATTTACTTCACGCTATTTTAAGCCAGCTTTAAATACAAACTTAAAGAATATCGATCATTATTGTCGGATTAGATTTTGTCCTCACGTCTGCAACCACATTACTATTGCTCGTTGCCCGTGTCTTTTTGTAGCCTTTTTAGTTTCTCCCGAGTTGTGCACTTTATATCCAGCTGGGATGCTGGAGGCGTGTAGAACGTGCGGTAGCGTTTCCAACGCTTTCCAAGGCTGGAGCTTTTTTCCGCTGTCCCTGTAACTGCCTCTGTTGGAGGTTTGGCACGTCAGCGGAAAGGTACTTTGTACAGTTTTGCATTCATTTGGTAGAAAGACGTGCAAAATGCCTCATTCGTGCATTGCACACGCATTTTTTGCAATTACTTCCTGCTTTAGTTAGCAAATTAATTTATTCTGGGTTATGTTTTATTGATTTTAGGTTATATTTTGCTACCAAGCATGTGGTTTTTAAAGGAAAAACAATGTCGATAGTTTGATTAAGAATTCAAACAATCAAAATCCAATCTTGCAGCAAAATCCTATGCAAACATATGTGAAATAATACTAGTTCTAGAAAATCCTTCCTCGTTTTACTAGTTTACTTTTTAGATAAATATAAATATATTTTATTAAATAGCAATAAAACGCTACATTCGGCACAATAAACAAAATGGTTTACTTGCGTCACTAGCGCCCCTTACGGCTACTTGACACAGCACTCGCTTCGGCTTGCTTCGGCATATTATGACAGCAGTATATCAAGTGCCAACCGAAACAATGGTGCCAATAAAAATCTGATAAGTGTTTCATCAATTTAATAACAGGAAAATAATTTCAAACAGTTTTTACACATAAACTATGAACCTTTTGGTCATATTAACGAATTATAAATTCATCCTGCAGATTCTGCAGGTGTCAACACTTTATAGTACTTGTACTATTTATGCCGTTTTAACTTCCAACCACTCGGAATATAAGGCATATAACCTGCCGTCACGTCCACCACTTCCGCTCACGATCATTAATTACTTCCTAATTTGAGCACCTCGTGCAATCTTTTACATTCAAGCCAGTTCGTCGTTACGTAGCGCAATACGAATTTCGTTCTTCTTCTACAACACTCGCTTTACTTCAACTCGTGGAGTAAAAAAATGCTGCCGCTAAAAAATGATGCAGACGTTAACACTTGCATGTTGTATAAAAAATTGTTAGAGTTTCGACGGCTTTTCTCTAGCATCAACATTTGTGTTTCCACTTCCATCTAAATGTCATTACATTTTTCAACGCGTCTTTCTGACGGCTTGAACAACATGCCAAGCAAATATTATACTAAATTTATATAAATTTGCGGAAGACCTTTTTGAATCTTGTCTAATTTCTAACAAAATAGTTTTCCTCTAGCAATTAAAGAATATCCAGGAATTAATTCATAAGGATTTCAAAATCAACTAAATTCTCAGTGTAATGCAATACGTTTTCTCTTCAATTTACTTGTCATTTAATCGCAATGTATTACTACTATCTCAAATGTAAAATTTCACTGCATATTATCTCATTTCCTTTTCCGACAGAAGGTTGTTTTTGTGTTTCGTGTACGTTTTCAATTAAGGAACAAAATGGAAGGAAAACAGTCTGTTGAGATAAGTGTGCTGGCAAAACCACATTCGCTGTTCGATAGCTTTGTGAGTCGACTGAAGAAATCTTTTCTTCCAAGCGGATTGTAAGAGGATTCGTGATAATCGATTCCGGGAGCTTCGTGTGGGCATCCAGCTAGATTATCTTGTAATTCTCGCTTCGGTACAGCACGCCTATTTGGTTTTGTTTATCCACGAATTGCTGAAGACACAAACGTATTTTTCATCAAACTTTTCTCTTGACTTGATTACACATTGCCGATAACTAAGAAAAACTGAAAATACTGAAATACTGAATTCATATTTCAATATTAGAATTTAGTAGTTTAGTAGTCAGCTTTTAAACTGTTTGTCATGAGTCATTTAAAAAGAGTAGGATAACTGGTATTAACGGGGATCTTCTCTCAATCATCCTGTGATTGATATTACTACTAGTTTCGCAAACTCATCGAAAAGTGTGAGAAATATCAATTCACTTGCTTAGAAATGACACTTCAACTGTTCCTATAATTGAATCGCATGAAGGGCCCAAGTTGAGATGCTTACAGTTTACTCATTTATGATGTAATTAATTATTTTTTATTTCACTTTTGTTACGCAATGGCTCAAACGCTCAAGATGCTGAAATGATTTCATGATGAATTAGTTTAATTCACTTCATGTCTTGATCTCAACACTAGTATAGAGTTCAGATGGAATATTTTAATTTGGCTTTTTATTGCCGGAGGCAAGCAGAAACAGTAGACGGTACTGAGTAAATCAACATGGCTAAAGTCGTTCATCACAGCTGCGGAATTCCAACGTGATACTTACGATGATTTTCCTCTTTAGGTTAAGTACTAATTAAATATGTTTTAATATCATATGGTATTTGGTTAGAATCCTTTATGTTATTATATAAAATAGTCTTCTAATGTACGAGAGCATGGCTGGAAAACGTCTTTTGGGTCTTTCGTTGAAACAATTTGTAATGTGCATTATGCTGACACAGCGAGAAAAATGCAACGTTATAAATCTTACAAAGAATAATGAAGTAAGAAAAAAAATATGCCTGCCAAGTTTATTTCTAGGAAGCATATTAAAAACTTTTAATTAAAAATGCATGTTGGTCATACTTTTGAATTAATTAACCCCACCATCAAATTTCACCATTTTTATTAGATGAGACTAGATTTCACTGCATATTCAGCCAATCCTCTATGTGTGCAGTAGAAAACTAATGGAAAATGTAATAATGAGTGTTCCAATAAGTCAAATGTAGTCAAAACACAATTCTAGAAGGAATTTTGCAAATTAGCTGTTTATTCAAAATAGTTATAGAAAATGTAAGATTAGTTTGGGATATAATTTAGCTTTACCATTTAGTTTTTATTTAAATTAATGATGACGAAGTAATATAAACCTAACATTAAACACCGTAACACTTTAGCAATAATCAAGTTTCATCCATGATTGAGTCGGGCAACGGCTTTGCCGTTAAATTTGTTATTTATAATGTTTATATCGCCTGCTCATAATCATTGCTCATTTTTAGGTTCAAGTAACTTTTTTTTAATAAATATTTGTTCTTTCCCCAGAATAAATAAAGTATCTTAATGCTATGAATATTAGACACCTCGTGATCAAAATCTGTGACTTTCTTAGACAATTTAGTAGACAATTACTATTCTGAAAAAGCTTGAAACTTCCGAAAAATAAATATTACTAGAAAAGTGGCAATTTTTGAAGCTATAGGAAAGAATTAGTTGGCAATGTATCCAGTCTTGTGAATGCTTTGAGAATAAAATATTCATTCAAACTTTAATTAAATCCAAAATGAAGTAAGAAGAGAAATCTGTAATATTTCGGTAGTTTAAATTTGAACCTCAAAAAATTAAATATTTATGCAATCAAAATAAGCAAGGAATACAGGAATGTATCATGATTTTAGGTTTTATATTACTATAATAGAAAATCTTGCCGCTTGCTGCTTTCTTTAACTTTAATCGTCTCCATTAGAACTCCACTTACAATTGTTTAAGGCGTATGTAAATATTTCCTTAATTGTATATTTTTTTAAACTTATATTGTATTCATGTGGTATTTATATTACAAATATTACACAATTCAACAGAAGCAAATGAAACATAACATTCAATTGCAAAACACTTTGTATAAATATGCACATTTACATTAAATTTATATTACTATCTAGCATCTTGATGATCAATAATAATAAATTATATATGCAATCTTCAGGAGATTCGGATCATATATCCTTAAATAATTTCCAAATAATTTCATACTTAGATTTAATTAGTTTATTAATGAGAAATAACATCACAGATCTCAAATATGTTTTATACTTTATTTTGTTTATGTACTATTCATTGCTCTCACCATTGAGATAAATAATACTCTCAGTTGAATTCAATAGTAAGTAAGTAAAAGGAGCGTAGTTGTTTTAGTAAGCTTCTTGTTTCACTTTGATTATTCTGTTTGAAGCTCAATTTATAGTGCATTTATTACACGTTCTTATATGTATTCACTATGTTATTTACATTACTTACATTTTTATATTCTGTATCTTTCAATGTGTCTCCTTATTCTCAAAGTTGCATAAAAATAAATTGTTTTTTGGCACAATTCTCGCTAACGATAACAATTAACATAGAAGCTACGAGCATTATACACTAATATTTATACAGCAACATTGAGTACTTTGTTGACCACTTCTTCGCACCAACCCTAAGATCTGTAGTGTGACATAAATACAATCCCAATGTCTTTAAAGTGTGCACTTCATAACAAGTGTTGTGCTTTTTATTTACCTTCATTTTAAACTTCTCCTATATATTTCCTCTTCCTGTTCTTTTCAACCCCTAGCCCTACAGTATCGATCTTCACATTGTTGTCAGACAAAGTCCGTAGAACAATCACTACCACTGCAGCTGGTAAGTGATGTAGGCGAAGAAGGAGCAGCTACAAGTAAAGAACAATTGCTATCATCGGCTAGATCATCTTCCTCATTATCGCCTTCTTCATAATCGAGTTCATCTTCTGCCATTTCTTTCAGAGTGCCCATGTCAATGTTCCAGCGGCAACCGCGGTGATGGGATGTATGCGGCTTGCGGTGGTGGCGGCGAGCCATACTATGCGGCACAAAACGTGCCAGTGAGGACTTTAAACTTACATACCGCGCGTTATTCCTTGATCATAGTTCGATTACTTCAGGACCTTTCCAGGTAATCCCAGCGCGAAGAAGGTTCCAGTAGCGCATTACGCCACCTATCGCCACGATCTGAAAGAAGAAATAAAAAAAGTATTTTACCTATTTATAGTGATAAAGATCTTAAAACTAAAATGTAAATTTATGTTTTAAGAGCAGAATTATAAATAAAAACTAAATATTACAGTTGACCATAGAATCTAATGAAAAAATTTAAATAATTATATTTAAACCATAGCGACATCTTGAGAGAAATAGAAACAGTTTAAATTAATATAAAATTTTGCTTCCATTTTGCGTATTAAAAGATTTTCTTGATATTTTTTATTCTAAAAAATAGATTAAACAGATAATTGTTTTATTTTGGTTGGTTAATAAACTATAATGTTAGATTAACACCCAGAAGAACAAAATTTGATAGCAATGATTAATGACCTCTTTGCAACTAATCTAACTCCTGCAATCTCTCCATCTGCTGTATTTATCTTCTCCTAAAATCCAACGTAAATTTCAAATACTTGAAAATCCAATTTATAACCTTTCATAATTTCATCGAACGCAGACAATGCATGGCGTCAAACTACATAGTTTATCACATCGCACATCTGTCCATCTACCACCGCCTCCAACTCTTCATTTCATTCGTCCTGATAAATCAGTAACACGTGCGTTTTATGCCCCACTGCAAATAATGTAGCTTCTGCAGTCTGTGTCAAACTCGTTGAACCATCATCACACTTGAAATTCCAAACATGCCCAACATCAACATGTCGCGCATATTGTTGCATATAACACGCTTTGTATAGCCGCAGCCGCAGTACAAAACACATGTTCACATATGCCTCCCCCGTGAACATCACAATAGGGCTTGAATAATTAGGCAGCCTACACTACTGTAGATTGAGGTGACTTGAATAACCAATTAAAGTAAACAGCAGTAAAGAGTCTTTATTTAATTTGACATACCCTTATACAAGGACTTTCTTCAGACCCACTTAACTATATTAGGTTCAATCCGATTTCGATATTGATATTGTGATGTTTTAGATTTGTGTATGTAGCAATGAGCCTTTGGTACCTGCAATGCTTGGTTGAGGTTTATATTAGTTCTCGTCCGGACTCCGGCTAGACATGCTCATAAAGTTTTTGGCTGATGGCGCGTGAGGATGACAGTATGTGGCATAACAGGACACCACTTGTGGAAGCTACAAACAGCTGCAAAACGGCCTGGGGTGCTGCGAGATTAACGGAGCGTTTATTAATTATTAAGCAGCTGTCATTAATATGCACGTCGGGGCAAGAACGATAGTTTGGGGATGTGTAGAATATTTGCTTGCCATTGGCAGTAATGAATCCGATATGTATTCCTATAGAGATAAATAAAACTAGATTTAAAAAAATTATTATCAAAAAAGATGAAATAATCGATATTTTCCGGTTTATGCCAGTAGTTTGAGCTTTAACCTCTAATATGCAATGTGCTTATTGATTTTCGTACATCTAATAAGATGTATTGTATTCTTGTAGTTTTAGCAAATATAGCATAAATGTTCGTAAATTACAGATTCTGGTTACCATCTTAATTGCCCTCTATTAGCTTAAATGCAACAGGAATACTAAGAGTTTAATAATCTAGTCCATTGTTTCTATATAAACATTTATCTGAATAAGCTCACTGACATTACTTTCTTAACACATTCAATTCAATATCAACAAACCGTGATTTAATATCCGCGCTCTACTGCTGAACTAACCTCCTTCACGATGGAAAGCATAGTGTCAACTCAAACCCACTAATAACCAAATATGTTATTGACGTCAACATTACCACACAATAGTAATCTTCTTCACCTTCCTTGCAAGCGATAGAGATCCAGTACACTAACAATCCACTGGATTCAGTTTACGCAAATTGGGCACATTCAACGTTGACAGCCCTACTTTACAGCTCCCACTACATCCACAAACAACCCTATCAAATCTTGCGTTGCCGATCTTTCCGATACCACCCACCTTCCCTTTCGGTTCATTCGCAGTGTCTTCTGTTTACTCTACCGTTAGCTTCATCGCGTTCATGCATGATAATAATTTCTCCTGCTATGGAAAGACATAGCTGATGAATATAGTATATCATCGCTACCTATGCGGCGAATATTGGTATCTTACTTTGTATAACAAATTTATACAAGATTGGAGTTATAATTGAGTTTACTAATGACAAAGACTCTAAAATTGGAATTTAATTTTATATATAGATTTTTGTTTTATTCCGGGAAATATTCACTTCTGCTTTATCACTCCGTGCATTTGCTCCCGGTGCGGAAGTAATAAATATGCATTAATTACACGAAATGCGCAAGAGAACATCATGCGCTAAGACGCACGAAGACGGATGCTAATTACATATTCACTACATTCATGCTGCAGAGCTAAGAATCCGAGCAACATCGAGGGCATTGAATCCTGTGTCTACGAAAACTGTAAATTCACGACGTGCTGCACATTCATACAAACGCCAGAACGAAGAGGATTCAATATGCAACTGTCTTTATTATTATTTCGCGCAACGCTGCATCGCGACTCCGTTTTCAACAAGTACCTGCATTACTGGCAAGGCATCTAAATACATTCAGTATTCATAGTGGATCTCTCCTTTTTTCTGCTGCCAGAGTGCAGGGTGTTGTCGTCTGCTGTTGAAGCTAATAACATCAAAGAGTTTAAACGCGCTGCGACTAGTATTTTGAATTCTTAAGTGATGACCCAAGTGATTGAAATGTGCAATTTAAACTCTAAGAATAAATATGCAATTATTATCTTAAGTACTTACATTTATTAACGTTCTTGATATGAAGAAGGCAACTTCGGCTTTACAAAATGCGTCAAATTGCTGTAACAAAAACATTTTTCAGTTAAAATTAAGAACATTGTTTGACACCAAAAAATCATGATAATTTTCACATTGCGGATTGCACATGAACTCTAGGCATCAAAATTTCGACTTTTGATGATATTGAAAAAGAGTCAGAATGCAAACTACAAAAGCCTCTAAAATATCGCGATGCATGAATGGACTAATTTTCCACAATAAACACTTAAGTACTGATACGACCAATCGCTACGTATACTGCAGAGACTAGACCAGTAACATCAGTAACTCAAAGACTCCTTGAAACAACAGAAATGTCAATCTTTTGAAGAATCCAGTTATGTTTAACTCTGTTAGATAGAGTCAGGAGTTCTGACTTAAGAGAAAAAACAAAAATTTAGCCAATGAATGACCTTGAAAAAGATAAAGCAACTGTAAAGCGCTTCTGGACCAGATTTGATAGAAGAATAAGCATTTTGCCTATTTTGAGAGAAAGAAGAAGAAGGAAAACTCTTATTATTCAGTGAGTAACCATTTTAGTGCCATAGCGCAGTGCGAATCTTCGCGGATTTCGCTCAAACGCATTTAGTGCAACCGCTGCCTTTGAATTTTCCACAATAACTCCTCAGAACGAGATTACCTGTTACCAGAACATACTTCCCAACAGCACTGTCATCATCGTCAAGAAATTCAAAACACAGAAGCCATTGCAAAGTTGTGTCTTCTATTAAATTGTAGCCACACTTGATAAAGTTTTGGACCACAATTAATTAATCATTCAACAAATATATAAAATGTAAATAATTTTCCTAAATTTAGAGATAAACACTGTTTTCTTTTAATGCTTCCGTTAATTTTTAATCAAAGTCTAAAATTTCCTCCCCAAATTTGCGATTTTTTCTTAACCCCAAACAAAGAAAGTTAAACAATTATAATTTTTTTCATAAACAAGCTTTTATTGACATAAAATATAATCATTTTAGTTAAACGAGTGGCCGCAAAAAATGAGAATTGATGCAAAAAGAGAGTAATTTAATGTTATGATTATCTGTGAAAACATTAGCAATAGGAAATTTATTACTTTAATTAAATAGTTTCTCTTATCTACCCTTACGTTGTGCAATGTTTTTAGTTTGGTCCTCTTTGGTCCCCGAGCATGTTCGACATCTCCCATTTTCCGCAATCCATTTATATTTAGCCGAGACATTTGTTATGGTATTCAGGCAGTTCATGCGACACGAACCACTTTGGCGTTTGGTTCCTGCCGTGAATAAATGACCACAGTCGCGTCCGCCCCACGGGCATAAATATTACTTTTACAAACGACCCCGTGTGTCCTGTGCCATGCAGAATGAAGAGATAACACAGCTTTAAATCTGATATAGTTCTTGTAATAGCTATTATAAGCAAGTTTGGGTTAGATTAAGCCCAGAGTAGATGAAAACATATTGTTTAGGTTGGTAGTCAAATAGATAGGAATATTGTAAATTCCAAGGGAATAAAATACTTGGTGTTTGTAAAAGTTAAACAAGTTTCTGAATGGGGATCTAAAAATAGATGGTTAATTAATGTTTGGTGTAATATGGGTTGCATAAAATCAATAATTGAAAGTAAAATATTTGGAAAACCAATAAGATAGTGAATTATTTTGCTACTCTTGTACAGTTAGATTAAACTATCCATTAAAGTAATAATTTGTTGTTTGTTATTGGATTGCCCAAGAATAAATCACAAATGTACACAAATTATGCAACTATTTTACTATAAAAATTATCCTGGTGTATAAATTATTTATCCATGGTGATCCTTAATGTGTAGTAAAAGTGTTATACTATGCACAATAAATCTAAAAAACCATTTATTTACACTAAACATTTAATTTCATTTTAATTAAAATTTCTACACTATTAAATCAAAGTAAGTAAATGTGTACATTAAACTAAACTTTGGTTCTAGTTTCCTAAAACTCTAGAGTGAACTGTTAATCAGGATTTATGTGTAAATCAAGAACGTTGAACCTCAACTTGAAAATGCAATTAAAGCATTTACGCTTACAACACGCCAAACATGCCCTGCTATTAGATTTAATTTAATTTTAAACAATTTGTGAAAGCACACCAAAATTTTCATTTTAATTCCACGAGCGCATTTTACTTGAATATGAGTGTATGTAATTTATAGAAAACACTTTTGAAAATGTACAAAATAATGCTTTATTTCATGCGAAATTGACCTGAATTTTATTATTTGAAAGTTTATCCAAGGTTTTTTATTATTTGTAATGATGTTAATATTGTAGAATTAAATATTAATAATTTTGTTTATCAAATTCTAGTTGGCATTTTGAGACGATAAACTAAAATATTCCTAAATTACGTTTCGTTAAATTAATTATTGTCAAGATTTTAACTCAAAGCAAACTGAAAATTCTTTTGCCACAAGATACTAGTATTGAATAAACAACCAAGTACTCTGTCAGTTTTAATTAAAACGAAATATTTTCATCATCTGCGCTTTTAGCTTTCTCAGCAATTTGCATTTTAATTGACATTCCATCCTTGCAATTCGCACGGGAAATTTAATGATATTAATTAAAATACCTATTAACTAATAGTCAAAATAATCAACATCAAAATTAAGAATTTAAAGCATCAATAAACAAACATATAGAAAAATTTCTCAATCCAGAATTAATCAAACCGTTAATAAATCCATTATATGAACTCCATCACCACAACCCGCTTTTTCTCAATCTTGACTTAACCTACACCCATCTCTTTTTTTACATTTAAATGTAATTGTCCGATCACGTCTTAAAATACAATCAATTTGATTAGTAATCCTCCTCCTCAGCCAAACTAAACCCTATCCTATCACATGCACACCAATAACACTAATTGTAAAATCAAATGATTAATTGTTGCTTGTCAAAGGAGTAAATAGCTCAATTAACAGCAAAAGAGATTCAATATAACTCAAACATTTATCACTTACTTTATTGACGTGATCGCGCAGCACATTGGAATAAACCATCGCGACGGCTTCCAGCGACATGAATGTAATAAACCCGATGATCCATGGTATAATCAGCGATGAGTTTTCCTGCAAACAATTGACACGCCATCATTAATCACTCAGAAAGTTATAACGTATGCAAATCATTCACATCATTTGAATACTCTCGATTTAATTGTAATGCAACTATTCAATTCTTCTATTGTGTAAAAAAAGATTTGATTATTAATCATACAATTAAGTGATTTAAATTTGTATTTGCAATTTATATACTTATACTGGCCTTAGCAGAAAAAAAAGAGAGAAAGTTAGGCAACCAAAGAAACATGAATCAGCTATTTGGAAAAACTAAAAAATATATATCTAGATATATGAAACTTTTATTTAAACAAAATAATTTAAAGACTATTCATATAATAAAACCACATAACCAAATCCAGAAAGTTGACTGTACCTTGGGAAATAACAAAAGAAAATCAACGTAGCTTACCATAATTTAGCAAACTAATAAATCAACGACCGTGGCAGCTTGCAGATTTAATGACAATGTCTATTTTTATTGCAGATAATTAATAAGACTCTGCAAATTTCTGTTTAAGTTTCTAATAACTGTCAGAAGTGTATTCAATTAATTATTATACGTTGTACTTGCACTAATTGGAACGTTTTAAAAGTTTTCTTATTTTTAATTGAATTTCATAATATAATGTTCTTCTTTTTAGAAGGGTACAATACCAATCGCAAAATTAGCAAAAGCAATTTTTAGTAGATCTCACTACCACCCATCTATTAATAATTTATTCCGCAGATATACAAGTTAGTTAATGAACCATCGCTAATTATAATAACGATACACGTACTATGAGTATGCTCATTGTAAATGAAATAATTCAGTCCCAAAATGATAATCAAGTTGAAACCAAGGATAAAATGAATAAATTACAGTATATTACTATGTGCAAATTACTAGTATTGTTTTAATTAATTTGGAGTTACTCTAATCAATCAGTGTCAACCCTCATTATTAGCATATAGACTGACATTTCTATCCCAAATCATACTGAATATCACTCAAATAGACCAATTTATAACATGGCCAACCAGTTAATTTATTCTCAATAAAGATAAAATCCTTTTGTAATAATTTGTTCGTGAGCATAATGTAATTCATACCATTTAAATGGCATTTAGTTTCACCATATTTAGTAGAATATTTCATTCACTAATATCTATTCCTGAAAAGAAACCACGCGACATTAGCTTTCCTTTATGCTTAGGTATACGTGATATTTGCTTCAGTTAAAGCTGCAGACAGACGTAAACATTCGCCCTGATGAATTATGGATGCGCCGGGCACCGTGTTCTGCTATTCGGATTTTGAAGGGTTTGAAGGAGCGACCCAGAAACATTCATAAATCTTTCACGAACAAAATGCATGTTTGCTGGTTCAATGTCAGAATGAATAAGAAGGGCTTCCAATATAACATACGTAGAAATTTGGTTTAAACCTTAATCTAAAGTTAAAATACATTGAGAAATGTTATGCAACCAAAGAAACACAAAACATATAAAATATATTTTAAGAAGTATAATAAAATAAATTTCAAACTTAATCATTTATGTTCTAATATGTAGATAAAGTGGTTTAAGGATATTGAATGAACGTGTATTTCGATGAAAATAAAAGCGGGTAGTATCTACTTGTGGTGCAGTTAAGTTTACTTACATAATAAATAACAAATTAAATAGTGAAATTAAATGTCAGTTGAATCCTATTTAAAGTACCAATATAATTTAATACACCAAACTTTCTACATTTTCAACACGTTAATTCCACTTTCCTTCAACATCTACCAACTCCCAGGTACTATTATTATAACCATAAAACATTTCGGAATGTACTTGCACAGAGTTGAATGTGGTGTATACATTACTGCATATGTACCTAACAACTCGTAACTGGCTAAAAGCTAAAAGTATAAAGCAAACAAAAACATGCAACTTCGTGTACCACCGCCATTTGCGTTCTCAATGTAGACAATAAAAATGAACCTGGGATTTGTCACAGTTGGTTGTTAAACAACATGCACAAATAGAATTTAGTTGCATATTTAATGGTTGAAAAGAGTTTAAAAAAGCTGCACAATTCAGGAATGATTCAAGTTTACTTTAAATTTACATTTTACTAGATATATACACTTGAAGCAAATGTACGAATATAGTTTTATAACATTATACATAAAATGTTAAAATTCAGAATTAATTTTTATAAAACCATATCTACATTTGGTGCATATTTGGTTGCCTACGGTAAAAAAAAACCCGACAAAGAAATTTAAAAAGAAAATGAATAGTTAGATCATGCTGACTTATGGCCGAAAAAGAATATTTTGGTAGTGCGAAGGTGGTGAAGGTGATTGTGTCGCAATGTGACACAATTGTCGTTAAAGCAGCTTCTGGCAATTGTTAAAGAATACACGACATACCCACCATTACTAATTATATTTCTAATGTCTTCTTCTGATAATAAAAAAGTCGGCCGGATTCACAAGTCTGCATCTAAACCACTTCAATTAGTCACCATCCTCTGCTCCATTAGTTTGATTACATTGTAATCGTACAAAAATTCCCGCCTCGTTTCCCATAATTAATTCACCGAGCTAATTAAAAATAACTTTAGTGCAATTACACGGAATCGCGACTATAATTTACAAAGCTTTGTTGCTTTACAGGAATCAAAACCATAAAAGTACTTTATTAAGCAAATATTTGATTTAAATTCACATTAACAAACGGTTGAATTAATGCGATTAAAGTATTTTGATGCAACGACTCATAGGCGAGTCGTATTTGGTATTATCGATATTTTTGTGGTGTGGCATTATCGAGTATGCGTCATGCTTTAAATTAATTAAATTTGTGAGTCACGATGCAGCACTAGCGGAGTTAGCAATGAAAGTTAATTAAATCTCATCGAAAATGCGGAATTGTGATTATGACGCATTGGAGATTGTGGTCTCGATTGCAGCTACGCGCCACGTATTGTAATTTTAATCAAGGGATAATTTGATTACGGTAAAACCACGATATGCAATTGATTAATGGTGCTGTGGTTATTTACGATTGAGGTACGATTACGACTGTGTGAATAGATGTATTGGGAGAAACAGTAATATTGATATAAATTTACATTATGTTTTACGTACAAGATAGTGCAAAATAGTAGAAGGAAAAGGAAAACTGTTGTGGGTTGTGAAATTAATTTCTTTTCGACTTATTAAAGCCTAAAGTTTAAATTTCCGAGGGAGATTTGAATATACGCATGCGCAAAATTGTGGTGTATACAGGGTTGCCTATGGTGTCAAGCATAAAGTAAACTAATTTTTGATTTTGAAATCTTCTATTGAAATTTGAATTGTTTATTACATCATTAGATAATAAAAATAAATAAAAAACATATTAAAAAGCAGTGTAGATCCATGTTTAAATTACAAAGTTTAAATCGTCACAAAATAAGTTGACAGTAAAATATCAATATTAAGAAAAATAAAAGTTTTTTGCTATATTAAGCGTGAAGAAGTTTAAATTTGCGAGAAAATTTAAAATAAACGCGTGCACAGAACATGTAATTAATGTACACAAGTTTGCATACTATTTCTAACGGTAATTAAAACAATAATTTGTTTTAACTTAAGTTTCGATTAATAAAACTAAATTATTTCTAGATTTTCTTGAGATTTAATTCATCTTGATTGATTTACAAGTAAACTGCAATTTGACCAACATTTTATTTCATTCAAAAAAATTTGTTGTTCCTAAGAAATACCACTTTTTTCTCAATTCATTTACTTTAGTTCTTAACTTTAACTAATAGCAAATGCAACCTGATAACTTCTGAAAACTTCCTACCGTAAATATTGTATTAGCATTGAAACGACTTAATTACCATAAGGTGGCTTGGACTTAATTATCCATGAGGCAACTTTCATTGACTGAAAGACAACTCATTTGGACTTTGTTGTCTGTTTAGTGTTGTTTAATTTATTCTTGTTTAACTTCTTCATGCATTTTGTTATATAACCAGGAAGCAACATTGTACACAACATGAACAAACTAATATGACGTAATTATAGCTTAAAGCTTAAGCTAAAGTTGAAATATTGTTGACAATATTGTAACTAAAAAATTAATTTTGATCAACATTTAGATATTTACTAACATTTCATGTGTAATATGTTGTCATCTTTTAGTTTCTGTCACATTCAGCTTCGTTTCTTTTTTATTATTTCGTTTTATTTATCTTTCAGCCCATTCTTGTTGATTTATGACGCATCAAGTGACATTATTTATGTGTTTCCCTACATGGCATTTACTCAATTCCTGCTTTCGCCTACAATTATACTATATATATATATATATATATATATGAAAATACTGCGACATTAAAATATTTCACTGCGTGTTTTATACAATTTCAATTTCTAATAATTTCAATAAACAAAATGCATTTAATTTCAAATATTTCTATTCCTTTCAACCTGTAGTGTTGTCTAATGTCATAAGTTACGACGCTTCTATCTGTCCAATGTTTACCAATGCTTTTCGCATGTCCTTGTAATTTGCCTTTGTGGCTCTCTTCGTACTCTGCGTGGAAATTGAATTTTCTATGCGCATTTTTCATGCAAGCAGCTGGCTTGTGACGTTTTCTGCCATCCTCAGATCGAAAATAAGGAAATGTACAATGCCATATTTTATATTCGGTGAAAGTAGGTTTTGCTGCTTTATTCTTATAGCAGAATGCAAAAAATAGCAGACAGTATTTACAGTGACACATTGAGCCTGTGGGTTAATTAACGAGAAACGTGCAAAGTTCGGTGCAAGCGGATGACATTTATGTTCCTGCACAATGAAAAGCGACGCCTTTTTCGAAAAGCAGCTGTTTGGATGAACTCGAATGAGAGAAACAATAAAAAATTTCTGCCAACATGCAGACACGTACATATACTGACTGACATTTAATGAAAAACAAATCAGGAGTTGTGAAACATTAGAGAAGAGAATATTGTATTTACGGTGTTTGAGTAATTCTTATTGACATTTGTAAAGTTTGAATATTTGAATTTTAATTGATTGATGAATATTTAAACTAGACCAAAATAACCGGATTGCATTTGCGGCGTAAATCCAACAACGTCGACTTAATTTTTCACATTCTCATCAGCAAATCAAATAGTAAATTGCGTTCGATAAATAATAAACAAAAAACGAATGCATGCACGTTGTAAGCTTCGACAAACCAATTTCATTTGCGGCCATTCTATATATTGTTATTTTATAGTTTGCTTAAAAGACCATAAGCGTTTTATTTGTGTTGTCATACACAACTTGTTTTAGTACGCAATTTTTACAGTTATTAACTTGATTTGCGCATGAAAAGCAAATGTTCTCGATGAATAAAAAAACATTTACACTTTGAAAATTTAAGTTTATTTAATAAATAAACAGAAAGAAATAATATTCTATTAGAAACCATGTTAACCATAGAAATTTTAGAAAGTAAGCTGAAACATGCGTGTACTTTAATTAACACGTCCTAAAACTGACTGACGTGCGTTGTTGAATTTCAACTCCCACGCACCATTAGGTTTTAAGGAGTTTGAAGAAGCAAGTTTCCTGAGTCTAATCACGCTTAACCGCACATTACACTACATTACTTGAGAGTTTTGCAACTTAACTTTCTTTGAAGCGCATCATATAAGCTTTTTGAACCACCAGACTTCAAGAAGTACTTAACAATTGTTAGACATAACTTAGAAGTTAAATAAAACGATAAGAAATATTACACATATTAGATGGATTCATAATAAGCTAGGCAACTAACAATGCGGGCGGTTTCATGCTAGTCCGTCGTTCACCAGTGGCAACTTTACTTAGCGTTGCCAGGCATAAGATGAGCAATAGGAATGGGTAGTAGGTACAGAAAAACCGAAAGTACAACCAAAGTGTCTACGCGTCGGTAACGTTCGTCGTATCGAATATGCAGATAATGCAGGGTGCTTACAACGAACAATTTCCAATCTTTCATACTATCCATTTAACATATTAAACGACAACAAAAATGAATTTTTGCGAACGATTGTAGTATACTGATAGTTTACTTTTGAAAGCCTTATATTTGTTTACAAGATTTGTGTTGATATACGCACTGCTTTCCTTATTGCAACATTGGTCAAAAAAATTACCTCCATATTAGAGTCAATCTTACAAGGTAAGAAAATTTCGACAAAAAATTCAGGTTTTTGTATTTAACTGTATATTTATTTCACGTATTCGTATTATTCAATCTTATATAATATCTTGCATTTAAAGCATGTTTATTAACGATATTCTTTCATTACTTCTTTCTTCTACTAATGTCCGAAAAATGAGTAAAAGCCGAGTATCAATTTTCCGACTAAAAAATATTCTATCACAAAAACTAAATGCGTCAAGAAAATTGAAACACTAGTGTTCTATTGAGCAACTCATACTTAATTTAATGAACATACTTTCATTGCATTCCAAATGTATATTTGTTTGGAATATGCGTTCGAATCAACGTCTGCACTTTTTCACAAATTCTCACTTTGAGAACTTATAACTTCGAAACTATTAAAGATAAACAAATCACGTTTTCACACATTTCTTTGGTATCTATTCACAAATTGTTAGTAATGAGAACTAAATATTTTAATAATAATTACGGAAGTTATGAAACAATATATCAAATTGTAATCAAAATTCGGTCAAACACCAAAATTTAAATTAAAAAAAAAAAGGACGACGATTTGAAAATTTAAAAGAAACCGTTTTTCTCAGAAAATTATGAATCGGAAATTTACTGTTTGTATACAATGTTTGACCAAATAATATCTACTTATTCACCAAAAATCATAGAGACAACTATAATATTAACTTACCCCAGTAGATTAGTTAGGTGATTGACTAGTTTGTAATTGCACCATTTAAAACAATTGAAACTTCCAATTAATTCCAACAATCAACAAGTAACTCAATCTTTTTCCCTCGACATCAATTGAATCTAGCATGCTGGGAATCAAATCAGATTCGCTTAATTAAAGCAGTCGCCTCGGTATCACCCTCATATTCACAACTGCATTCATATTGAATGATTGAATATGAATCAAATTATCTCCATTCGGGAGATCATGCGCATTTAATCCCAGATAGAATGCGAATTCATCGCCGACATCGTGCGAACATCGCTCATTATTTCAGTCTATTGTTGGAAGATCTTTGTTTTCGCGTGAATTCAAACGCAAAATTGTAGTCAAAGCATTATTTCTTGCAAGAACAGATCTGCAGCTTACCTCATTTATCAACATAAAACTAACCTATTGATTTGGAAATATTTTCATCTCTTTCCATACGTTTGATCCATTAAGGAACATAGGATCGAGTTGAGCATCTGCAAAAATTTTCTTGCATCGTGCCCTTTACTGCCTAGTGTTTGCAGATATTCACCGTTAAGAGGGGAGGAGATGGAAAGTGCTGCACGAGGAGCCACTCAAATCGAGTTTCTGCACATAAAGGTAATTCATGCGAAAAGGACCCTAAGTCCTTAACGTCCTTTTGCTTCTTACTCATGCTGCATTTGAAAGTGTATAATGTGCTCCCTCATATCTTATGATCTGGCTTTTAGGAGATGCAGAAGATGTGGAATTGGTTTTAGTTGAGAATATTATAGTTAATCTATATCATAAAGGTAATCTCCAGAAGAGAAAGACTCCGACCATACTTTATTAATAATTTTAAATTAAATTTCGATGAGAAAATCATGTTGTAATGGATTGACTCTATATTTGCTATTCGTTGGAAATACCAATAGTACTTACACATGTTTCTTCTTATTTATCTCAAAATATACCCCAGAACTTCACACTTCCTTTATCCTCCCAGTATTTTGGTATCAAAGTAGGTGCAAGTTGCATATTGCCAATCACATAATTTTTAACCATTCTATAAATGTTTTAATATAAGAAAATTCATATAAGTTAAACAACTAGACCAACTTAAAATTTTAAGGTTATTTTTTCCCTAATTTGACGGAAATGCTCTGCTCTGTAGCAGTGACAACAAGATGCATATTCTGAAGGCACATGTTCAAATCCTGCTGGGGATATATTCAATATAATATACATTCCTACAGAGTTCAGTCCCAATAACTGCTAATAACTCTGGTAGTTGATGCAATATAATAGAATAGAGGTCAAGTACGGTTGCAGTACGCTCCAAAAATAACAAATAACAATTGGATAATAATATACTTTATTAAGAATATTATACCTAATTTAATTAAGAGTGATGAAACGAGTTGAAATACAAGTATAATTAGGTTAACTCTGTGTTAGCCAGACGCCAAAATGAAATGATGTTTGGTTAAATGTTTGCATTTCATCCTTGTTAAAATACATTTCTATAATCATCTACTTAAGTTATTCTTAATTTTGAATTAAAGCAGTTTCTTTATTCTATGTCATTTGATGATATCCACTTACTTTTCATTTTCTTGTCCATGCTTTCCCTGCAATAAACTAGCACGATTGAATGAATGAAACAAAGTTGTCTGCACCTTGTAAGTCACTTGACAATTTTCATCAAGCACTGTACTGAACAAATATGATACCAAGGAAGGAACAAACATAAAACTCTTCCTAACACAAACAAACAAAAAAAAATTGATGCTAAAGAAGAAGCAAGAAAGTTTATTATTGAGATACAGATTTTTACACCACCTTAGTTATACATTTCAACGTTATTTCAACTTACAATGAAGAAATGCAAATTTTTATTCACTGCGCTTGTAGAAAAAAACAATGCAACATTTAAATTCTTTCTTTCTTATTCCTTTACCTTCCTTAAATTTTCCTATTTTAGCATCTTTTCATTTGTAGATTCCTGTGGAAACTTTGGAATATTAAATTGAAATACGTCGCTTGAAGTTTTCTTTGCTTTTGTAACAAAGAGAAAATGTAAGTATTATTGAGTTTACTTAAGAAGACGCGTGCTCTTTTCTCGCAAATGTCCAATCTCATAACCCCGCGCTCAATTTTCTCCATTTGCCTCTTAGAGAATCAAATTACCTTGTCTTCGTAGTATTCAAGGTGCTCAAGGCGGCGACGACAGTAAGATGTCGCTAGAAAAATACACTTGCCGCCGCCGGTCGCAGCCAATATCCTGGCTGCCACAAGGCGCCGTCAGAGCGTTTGTGCAAATATCAGCGTGTTTAAACAAATGGGTATTAAAACAAGTCAAATAATACAATTTGACACAAGCGTGGGAGAGATATTCACCGGTCCACCACGTAAATGTAAAAAATAAAACTACAAAAAGAATAACATATGTTTTTTCTTTACTTAATTTTACAATAAAAAATTTTCATAGAATCTTATCTTTAAATCGATAAACAATATATTAAAATGTGACTTGCTTGAATATTAGTTTGGTTGCCTACCTTTCAATGACTTGCTCTTTTCTATTGTACTTTTTTATACTGAAGATTTTTGAAAAGGAACACTCTATTAGAAGTCAGGAATTTAAAAATAAATCATAGAATGTTTTAGAATAGCTTAGTTTGTTTTTAAAATTATCTGAATACTCATGTTTTATTTGTAGTTTGGTTGCTTACCTTTTAATAACTTCTCCCTTTCTATTTTAAGCGATTTATCATCTCAGTTACAAACAACTAATTAATTAGTACTATGAAATAGGTCCTTAGACAGAACTTCTAATGTCAGTTAATGTCAAAAGTGGCTTGTGGTGTAATATAATTCGTAATATTCCTGTTGAATACTGTTTGATGTATTTCTAATTAATAGCAAATCCAACTACCTAGCAAAAAGGAACAATCAGTAAATTAATTGATACTAAACCCTCATGTATTCCAATTAAACCACAATTGGAAACTCCTATTAATTTTATATCCAATTAAAAATTTAATTCACACTTCTCCACCGAAAAAGAATAAGAAACTATGTTTAATCACAGTCCAATAGAACGAAATTAGATTAAATCGTTTTCTTACAAAAGCAAATAATTAGGAGAATTTAATTGAACTAAGTTATATTGTCACAGACGTTAATTGCCAGCAAGCTCAATAATTAAAATTTAATTATTCGTGGAAATAACTACTCTGCACGTTATTTGGTTTTGCCCAACGCAAAGTGAGCGTAAACACAAAACAATTTGCGTCTTAATTATTCGCCTCGACGAATGTGGCTACCACTTGCCCGAAGCAAAGACCTCTTCGAGTCCTGCAGGTTGATTGTAGTTATCTGACGCAAACTGCACATTGACCTCGGTGCAACATTAAAGTCAAGTATCTGGAAACCCATACTCAGTATGTAAATACAAATCGCGAGGACTTACAGCGCTGCTTGGACATTTCTCAAACACTTTGCGCACTAAATTCTCTCTAAAAACACATGAGGTGGCATGATATTAGATTCCCGAGACACTTAAGACAGTGGAGGAACGAATTGCATTCCGTTGTCGGCGACCAGGTTGATTAGGCCACGTAGGGAAGTATTTGAGCTGAATGTGGAGTTGAGGACAGTAAATTGTCGCAGGCGGAAGATAAGCGCTTGGCAAATTACACTGGGAGGTCTAGCATGTCTCAGATAGGAATCGATGATAGTGGAAAGGCAAGTATGAATCAGGCGAGCAAATTGTAGGTTTGGAAATGGAATTGAGGAGGGAAGATTTCAAATTGAAGCCGAAATTAGGTGGTTGTAAAGCTTACTATAAATTGTTATAATATCCTCGAAATAGATACACATTTTACCGGTCAATAAATAATCAGAAACGACTGTTGTAAAAGAATTTGTAAAGAAAATGACTGACATTTCAACAAAAACAAATTGTTATAATCTTTAAAATTAGGTGAAATTATTATCTAAATTAATAAATTTATATATAGAATTTTAAATATAATTAAAATCAAATGTTCATTAATTTATTTTGAAAAGTTTTGTGCTTTTAGTGCATTTTGGGTTGCCTAATTTAAAGTGTTTCTTATAAATATTGCCAACTTATTTTACGATAAGTCAATGGCACTAATTGTATTCTCTTTCGATAAAATACTCACAACTCATTAACTTTCCACTCTCTTTTCGCCTTAGTTCCAGCATACTTTTTACTGCACTTGCTCAGACAAAAGATACTTACGAAAAAAGTCACCAAAAAGTAAGAAATAAACAAAAATAAAAACCAATAAAGCGTTGCGACATTAGATTTTCAAATAATCTTCTCTCTTTCCATAGAAAGCTGTTCAACCTGTAGAAAACTGAATGTCAATGCACAACAAAGTAAATGTGTTTTTTTGGAAAGACCAAAAATTGCTTGACTTCCTTCAAAAAGAATTGAAAATAGAATTAATGAGTCCTGTAAGCTTTCTTTTTACAAAGAAGATTTTCGTTTGCAGACCATAAAAGAGCCTGAAAAGCCTGGAAAATGGAATTTTCTTAAAGAGAAAGCGTGGGTAAGTCCTGTCAATCCCTAACTGAAAAGTTAAAGCATCTGCTAAACAGTATAAAAGAATGTGAGATTTGGTTATTGAGATTTCGCTAGTTTTTTAATTATAAAGGTTTTATGCACACACCACAAGATTTCAAATTTAAATTCTACAGGAGATATCGCACTGTAAAGAAATGCTAATCATATCTGATCGAATTATTCCCTTGAGGACGTCACAATCCTCCAAATCGAAGAATAGTTCCTAACGCAAGTTTTCGCTTGCAAACACAACTTGAAATTTTTTCCATTTCGGATTTCTGCTTTCACATTTTCCAGCGACGATAAGCGCATTCGTGACTTTATGAAAGTTTTTCGTCCTTTTGTGGACAATCATGACGGCTACTAACTCTACCCAGTCAGCATGCGCGATCGTCGAAAATGATTATATTATCATAAATGGGAAAATAAACGGAATGAATTTACTTGTTGGGCACGTGCATGAACATGATGAATCTCGGAATTCATCTCAAGCGAACAGAATGAACTAGACTGGGCTAGGCTGAGCGAGAATTGAAGGAAAATTGAAAGGTGACAAGCACGTAGTTGCGAAACATTTTTTTTTAAGTAAATACAGATCTAGAAAACGTGCTATTGTTGGGAGGAAAAAGTTGGAAGACAATTTAATATATTAAAGACTTTGCAAACAAAGTATTGACGAAAGAAAGGAAATTATTACTGGGATAATAATTTAATACAAAAATAATGTTTTAGTGTTGCACTAATAATTTAGAGAGAATACAAAATATACAAATTTACATTCTGTAGTTCTGTAGAATTTGCAATAGAAATCTGATTGTAATGTTTTATAACATCAAAATTATCCGCCTCGGCAGCACACGCTGTCTCCTAGGACGGTAGATCGCAGCTTCATATCCTGCTAACACCTCCGTTGGGAGCGTTGTAATTAAAACCGAAGTGAAGGGTCAGCATCCCTCCAAACAAACAATGCAGCCATAGAGCGGCCAGTCTCGGTCTATGAGTAACAGTACAGTTCTCAACGCCCGAATAAAGAAATAGAAATCAAAAAAAATCGTGGAAGCAAAATTATCACTTTAACAAAAACCGGTTAATCAATTTCGAAAATAAAATTCTCCCCCTAGGAGGTTGCTGGTCTTGATGGGTAAGAGAAAAATTAAATACCTTCTCGTGAACCAAAAACCAGCCATCAGAAAGTGAGGTTAGCCACCTGCTTGAAGACGTAAACATATCTTATACTGCTCAAAGTATTCAAATTACCTCGGAAAAAAGTCAGGTACAAGAAAATAGAAGGACCTGCAATATAACAGCTGTCACATGATACATAAGAACGCGCCGCAAACAGTCGAACAAGCACATTGATAAGAGAGGATCACATAAACTTGTAAAGATAGTCAGGGATGGAATCCCAAGGTAGGAGACTACCAAGTAGACTTCCAAAGAGATGGTAAGAATCGTAAACTTCCGGTTCAACTGATGCAATATGCACATTAAACAGGCTGCAATAGTCTTTAATACGCCAAGAAAAAAATTCTTCCAAGGTTATATAAACAATGCCAGGCTTATAAGTCAAAATTTGATATAAATTATAGTAAATAAAGTTAGCCGTCTGACTGTAGTAGCGACAGCAAGGTACATATTCTGGGGACTCGGATTTAAATCCTGCTGGTGGTATATTCAATATAATATACACTCCTACAATATTCAATCTCAATAACTGCTCATAACCCTAGTAGTTGATGCAGTATAATAAGATGGTACGCTCTAAGAATAACAACAATAAATAAAATTGAATGCGCAAAATGTGAATTTCTAACAATTTTAAAAATGATATTAAAAAGTTGAATAGTATTGATGTGTTTAATGTAAACATTTCTTAAATTAAACAATTGGAGCTATGATATAGAAAGGAATATTGCTTTTAAAAGTGGGTTTTGTGTAAAATATTTAGTATACTTTATATCTACCCTTAGTTATAAATGCACTACATTTTAACATGTTCAGTAGTTTTCTATTTTCCTATGCCGGTGGTGTATTCTTTCAAAAAAAAAAAGAACTAATATACAACCCTAGGAAGCTACAAAATATAAAGTTGTACCATAAAATTTTAGAAAATATCTGCCTAGAAAAATTCAACGCCTTATTATTCCTACTTGTGCAATAATTTCCTAAACATATTATCTATATAGGAATAGCTTTCTTTGACGAAAATCCTGGCGAGATTTTCCTATTAAAGGATTACTTCTCTAACATTCAGTATGTCTACGAATTTCCAGCCTTCAATCCCTCAGCAACAAATCGAAGAATAAGTATACTAGCAAGCCAGAAAAAAGCAGGAGAGTGAATTGTTATTCCCGAGGGAAATACGCAGCTATCTCGAGTATACTTCCTGTGAAAGCAGACACTACTGCTGCGACGTGTTAAACCTAAAAATATGCATTATTTCCATTGTGGGAGATTCGACATACTTTGATATTGACGAAATACATCAAATACAAGAGAATAGTCTAAGGCATCAAACACTAAGGTTTTTTAGGTTGAAAAACTGTACTATAACACTTACCTTTTGTCTTTAGGTAAGAACGTTTTCTTTAGTATCAATCTTAAACACTTCGTAACCACACTCAACAAGTCACTAAGGTTTTCTTTGTTTTCTATCAATTTGGAATCTATTTTTATCTCAACATACAATAACAATTGCATTTGTTTTAGAAGAAAATCAGAGTCAAAAGCAACTATAGATCTTCACATATATTGTTCCTCCTAGTCTAGTCTGATAATATTCAAAATGATTTAAACATAAGCGAACCAGTGCACTCGACACAAATGATATTGAAAATAAAAAAGGAATTAGGCAGACAACAAATAAATGATTTGACTGAAATTTGAAAGTGGGTTTTTGGTATTTTTGTCGGTAAAATGATTTACATATAAGTTCATCACAGTAACATGCTTTCAACTTTGCAGTTTTTAATTATAAATGTTGTGCACCAGAAAATCTATGTGTCTATCTGAATATTTTTTTCTAATTCTCTATTTGTTCTAGTGGAAAGCAGCACCACAACTATTGCACCCTCTACAAGTTTACCATCATACTATTGCAACATTGCCAGTGGGCTTAAAGTTTGCAAGTTCCTTGTAAAATTATCTGAAGCAGTAAAGCAAGTAAATATAAAAATTCGGCCGTTAATAAACCACCGCAATGGTAATCTTATCAAATCTCTTAGGTGATCCTATAAAACGGGGTTTTATAAGATTTACGTTAAATGAAAAAGTTTTAATAGTATCTTAAGACCTTTCGAACGACATATTTTTAATGAACAGTATAATATGTAATATTATTTCGTCTTAAACCGTCTTAATCGTCTGAATTGAAAAAGGTCTTTAAAACTGGAGGTTTATGATGATAAAATACTGGTTTTTTTTTTCATCATTTTTATCAATAACACTTTGTCAATTTTTAAGACAACTATTAAATGATTCTATAAGTATGCAAGAATTGTTTGCCTCAAAAAACAAAATACACAAAGCGTTAATATCAACAGGATAATATAGGTTAACAGTTGATATAACTTTAAAACTAATTAAGATATATTATATCTTCTGCCAAACCGCCTCGGTAGCACACTTGGCAGCTGCTTATGATTCGGTGGGTGGCGGATTCAATCCCCGCTGGCAATTCAGCTTTTGGCAGCGTTGTTGTATAAAATCAAGCTGAGAATCTGCAACCTGCTGAACAGAAAGACGGTGCGACTGCTGAGCGACCAGTGGTGGGAGGTTAACTTTAAGGTCAGTGTATGACTGATATGGTTGCAGAACGCTTGTCTACAAAAGGTTGATGATGATGATAATATTTTCTCTCATTCATATAAATACCAACTTATTTATCAATAAGTAACAAAAGTTTTAAGTGAATATATTTGTACCTATTTATGTTATAAAGTAAAGTATAAATTAAATCAATATCTAATAAAAATTGCTTTAATTTTTTACTCTAAAGAAAACTATAGTAGGAATATTTAACATATCATAATCAATAACTTATAAACTACTTCCATTATTTCCGATTGTATTTTATCCTAGTATTAAGAACAAAACCTCAAATTTTATAAATCGACCAAACCCCTACATGTACGTCTCGTATTCATCAATTTCAACATCACTTCTTGTCCCTTAAGGATTCCGAAACAATGTCCATTCCGCTTGACTTTTCCCAACATCATTATTGTTCACTTCGTGTCCCAGTGCTGTGGTCAGCTCGTACCGTAGAAAGTTTACTTTTTTATCCTCTTCATTTTTCTGACTATTCCCCATAGTGTCGCATCGTGTAATTGTATCGACAAGAATAATGCACTCTGCGTGCCGCAATAAGCTAACCAGAAATTATGCTTCAAGTATGGACATTTATTTATTGTGAAATAAATGGCCACGTATGTGCAGTCTTGGAAAATAAATAGTCATCCTCTGTGATTTTTCTTACTTAAAAAACTAGGCACGTCGAATAATCATGTGTCATGCAATGATTCTGGCAGGACATTCACGTTGAAACTTTGAAATTAGATTACTAACAGTATAGTGTTCATGGAATACATCCAATCTTAATCATTGTTTTATAATTTTAAGATATTAAAATAAATGAATAAACTAGTATTCCAAAAGAATTTAATTATTGAATTCATCATTTTGTTTATACTGTATTAACTATTAGAGTTATGAGCGGTTATAAAAGTCAAGATTCATTATGTTGATAAAACTTTTTTTGCATGCATTTTTTTTTGATCCCCCATTCACTTTTCTGCAACTAATATGATAATACCAGATTGATAATTATAGTAGTTATAAAATATCATTTGAATTGTTTTTCTGGGACTTGTAATTCGGTAGTAATAATCAGCAAAAGTAATTGCGGATTAATTGAGTAAATATCATTCATATAATTAAAATCCACCGACAAGCACACGGATGTGTATTTTACAGAATTAATTAATAACAGGATTCATATTTGGCAACCCATAACATATTCATGAAAGTATCAGCATTTAGATTAGAATTTGCAAATTGCCAATTTCAATATACTCGTACGTGTAGAGAAAATGTTCTCTTTATTACACACCGGTAAAATGTCACTAAAGTAGTTTTTATTATTAACTCTTAAAAACTTGAAATTATTTATTGCAATAAATAATCGCAATGCATAATACACTCAATAGAATGGAATTATAATAGACTTACCTTGTAAATGCCAATTAGGAGAAGTGCGCTTAAGACAATCATAAAAAGCTGTGTGCCGATTATTGCAAAATATGCAATTTGTACTCCTGAAAAGTATTAAATTTAAATTAGTCAAACATACATCAGTAACCAAGCAATCAAAATCAAAGTAAACAAAAATATTTATCACGTTTGCAATTAGCTGTTTTAATGTATGTATTACATTAATTTACTAACCAAACATATAACAATCACGAGAGGACAGACTATTCAGACTGATGGTGAGGTGTTACTTTGTAATTAGAATACTCCGCAAAATCCACGGCTTGACTTTATCCTGCCATTTTGTGGTGTTGTCTTATACAGTTAGTAATAATTACATTTTTGTTTTATTACAAATATTTACTGTAGCAGTAATAACAAGGAGCATACGCTGCAATACAAGTTGAAATTCTGCTGGGAGTAAATTCAACATATCATATACTTCTAATAAATTCAATCCTAATAACCCAGGTAGTTGATACAGTATAATAGAATAGAGGTCAAATATTGTGTTGGTATCCGGCATAGTTACAGTACGCTTCAGAAATAACAAAAACAACAATATAGCCACACCTAATAGATTATGATATTGGCTTTAAAATACCATTTGAATTGTCTTCCTGAGACTTGTCGCTTAGTAGCAATCAATATCCAAAAGTTACCAGAATACTCAACTCTAAATTGCTCTGTATGAATTCCTTTATCTACTCCTTAATCTACATATGAGCAGAGCTCATGTTAACCTTCATAATCTTGCCCTACGACTAATCCCACCTCCATCCTTAGCAATTCATAACCTAATATATATTTGAATAATATTTCAGTGCAAACAGTGTTTATTTTAGAAACTGACAGTTTGGAGTATGCGCATATGTTCAATATAAAAATACCCTCATAAAAATGCATTCAAACTAGATCATCTAGATACGTTTTCAATATTCAGCATTTTAAATGAAGATTTTAATGAAGTTGCAAATTACATAGTATTGTAGGTAATGTCTAGTGTCGTTGCTCCGTCGTCCTATAACTTTCTTTAACCTGCCTGACTAACAGCAACAAACAAAATTAGAATGTTTTGTTTAGACAGTTAGACTTTGTATAGACATGGTACTTGCACGCGATGCTAATTTATATCCTTAGAAACCACTTCCAGCAACAACAAAAACAGCATGCTATGCCAGAACTCGTCGTAAAAAGCACAAACTTTCATTAGACTAGGACAGCAAACGATACATATATCAGACTAATGCAATTACGGAAGAAACAGCAACTACACATAAAAACAACAATTCAATTGTACATCAGAAAATAAGACAATGTTTATGAAAGTTTAGCGTTATTAGTAGAAGTTTAGAACAGGCTTTAGCGAGAATATATACAATTGAAGTCTTAACAACAATTAAAATCTACGTGCCTTGAATATGTAAAATTTACTTTGAATTTTGTCTGATCCTTTATTTACAGTTCTGCAAATTTTATGGTTGTTGTTGTTAAATGATTATATTGGTTATTAAGTAGTGGTAGTTATATCTTAAGTTCCCATACAATTCTTGTAGGAACAGGTAACTCTTAGGTAACTGGTACGCAGGCGCGTAACAATAAAACGCATCAAGTACACTGTGAAACAGCAAATTACCGATCGAGATGGCATTAACGGCATTCGATCAATCATAATTTTCTAAGAGAACAAACAGGTTTTTCAAAATTTCCGAATCGTCGATCGTTTTTTTTATTTTTTTTATTTTTAAATTTCGATTTTACTGTTTGACCGATTTTTGATTGCGACTTGATATATTGTCCCATAACTTACGTAATTATTCTTAGATCATTTAGCAGTCTGGAATAAAAATTCGTAAATAGACGCATTCGTAAATAAACGTGTGAAAACGTGATTTGTTTATCTTTAATATTTCCAAAGTTATAAGTTCTCAAAATAAATTTTTGTGAAAAAGTGCAAACGCTGATATAAATGCAAATTCCGAACAAATATATATTTGGAATGAAATGAAAGTATATTCACTCGATTAACTATGAGTTGCTCAATACGACACTAGTATTCTATATATACTATTTTCTTGCCACATTTAGTTTTTGAGATTTTCGTCGAAAAATTGACTCTCGATTTTTACTCATTTTTGCGACTGCACCAGCGACCACACCCGTCTTCGAAATATTTTATTATCAGTTTTAGTTGTAAATGCAATTATTGCATTCCATGTATATATTCCATCAACTTTACTACAATATCAATTATACCAGCTTTTACTGCTCGTCTCTGGTTAATGTTCCAGACACAGTTTTATTCAAGTCGAAAACTTCGCCAACATGAAAATATTCCGGAGTTGAGATGCACATGTACGATAAGCCCAATGAAACAATGCTGCACTGCGTTAGCCACCCACGAGTAGATTATGTCTATAATTCACTCGGCTTTATGACCATGGTGCTAATTAAAACGCATAAATTACGTCTGCTGTAGCAATGCGAAACACGTCAGAGTACATTCTGCATGGCTTGCAAAATTGCAATGCACGTTGTTTGCGTTGTCGTTGGAATGAAATAGAGATGCGACTGATATGGTGAACATGAGTCGCATTGCCAATTAGAGTTGATATGTTTCTTTCTGCAAACAAGAGCAGATCGAGCTTGATTGCCGGCAAACATTTATTGTTTCATAGGTTAATAAAGAGAGACAATAATATTTGATATTTTTATGTTTGACAGTGTTAGAAAGAGCTGTTAGATAAATTGAAAGAAAACATTATTTTATTGATTAGTTCAAATATGAATTCAATTTTGTGTTTTATTTAATAAGTTCATATGTCTCCTAGAAACTGTCAAATAAATCAAATTAATTTCTTTTATGACTGGAATCTCATTATTGTACATCTTAGTTTTTGCCATTTATCTGGCCTCCTTATTGACTTTCTTGGAAATATTAAGGTTGCAACTCATGGTTGACCATATTATATATAGAATGCCGTTTGAATTACCTTCCTGGGACTTGTAGTTTAGTAGCAACTAGGCTCTAAAGATTCAACATACAACAATTGCAGTGTGAACATACCTATCTTTATTTTACGTACAATGCATTCCCTAAAGACACAGTTCACACTAGTTCACACATTTTAGATATATCTTCAAATGTAGTTTCCTTTACTCTAATAGCTTACAACAAATCGTATTTCAATAATTCTATCATAAGCTCCCAAAAGATATTTTATCTTTGCATTTTATTGCTATTAATAAAATATTGCAATTATCATCATCAATCGCAACCTTTCTTATGTCCAATTTTTGGGTGTAGAGCGTACACTGACGCCGTACTTGACCACCCACCATTCAGTTGCTTAGTAGCTTCACCGTTTTTCTGCTCGGCAGGATACAGACTCTCAGCATGGTTTTAAACAACAACGCTGCCAAGAAGAACGGAATTGTTAGCAGGAATCGTACCCGCGACCTACTGGCTCGTAAAACAGCGCGTTGCCAAGTGTGCTAACAATACGGCTTAAACGTTGTAATAACAACCATAAAAAATGAGTACTTCAAGTAGCAACAATTCTGTCTTCAGCGCTTATTACATAACTTTTTCAACTACATCTTCTAATCCTTGATCCATGCAAAATTTGTATTTCTTCAACCAACTATAACCACATACAAAAAATAGGTAGATACGCTCTAATATAAAACACCTGTTCATTTTTGAAACTTTCCTCTTAAGAATAGACAACACAACTTTACTCAACCACCTATCTACTTCGTAAAATCCCTATTCTCTCATAAAGCAACCATTTTTTAAGCAAGACTAAAGAAAACAATCTTTCATAACTCCCAGCTTGATAATAAATGCATGCCATAACAGTTTTCCTACACTTGGTTTGAGAAAATGCCGAGGGGTGCTAGAGTGTAGAAAATATATAAAGGCAGTGCACAGAAAAAACGTATGACGGGAAAACAGGTCAAGTCAAGGAAAGTACTATGGAGTTTTAATATGCCCCAGCTATGAGTATGTTAGAAAATGTATAAAGGGAAATGATGCATGTCGTTTGAAGTGATGGTTTTTGTGTAGGCAATAAAATGTCGCTGGATGGCTGCTTGAAGAATATTCAAAACAATATTTCATGAAGCTTAAATTCCCATGGGGTAAACTTTTATAAGTTTTATTTCTATCTCTTTTATTTTGTGTATATATTGACATTAAGTTCTTGATATATGATATAAGACCACTTACCATAGTAGACGTCCTCTAAGCTTGCATATTTTTTAATATTTACGCCAATCCGCCAACTGTAGAGGAGCACCACCAAAATGGAAATATTCTGAAATGGTAATAAAAACGATTAGAAACGTAGACCTAATAAATCAAAAATAAGTTTCAATACGAACGAAAGATATAGTAAAGTAGTGTTCATGTATTGGATTTTGATGCTCTGGACCGCCTATCGCAGTCTTGCGGGAAATTTTGTCTTACAATAGCTTGTTATTAGCTATGGAATGCAACTTGAACTATGCTTCTAAGAATCTTAGTTTACTAGTATTTAAGGGCAGAAAATATGAATCAATTGATAAATGTGGAATATGAATATGAAAATAGAATATTTGTTTGTTGATATTGAATTCATTTATTACTGCTTGTACATTATTAAAATTTAGCTTGTTATACCTGATTTAATAGCTTAGCACGTTAGGGGCGGTTTGTATTATAGGTATCAGAGCAACTGCAATGATTCAACTCTTGAGCTGCGCGCGGCTTGAGTAATATGATGCCACTCTGATACATCGGTTTACAAAAGATAAAAAGTCGACGTCAGTTTCAGCCGAGTGAAATGGCAGAGAATAAACTGCAATTTGGGAATGAAAGCATTCGCTCATTATTGCGCTGAAGTGCAACTCGCAAATTGCAAATGCAATTGATTTGTGGCATCATATTACTCAAACTGCGCGCAACTCAAGAGTTGAATCATTGCAGTCGCACTGTTGAGTGGAAGAGAGAAGAAACTGGCGAGCAGCGCAAACCTCAGGTTTCAAATGTTTTATTTTATGCCGCCTCCAGACCGTCAATTTCAAAACTATCTCAGCTGAATTACCTTTTCAATATGGGGTACTTTAACTTTAGTTGGAGAATTTTTAATTTAGTAATAATTAATATAAAGTCTACACTTTGTTATTATTGAACTATTTTTGAACCCGAACATAAAACATATCAGCAGACTAATAAATTAATTTATTTGTTGTGTTGCCATAAAAATTAAATTATAATAATTATTAAACACAATACAATGCACGCTTTAAATGGATATTCCGCCTAGTCTTGTTAGCCCTGTTGCCACCTAACCTGAAAATCCTCAAAATTCAAGCCCACATAATTCAAATACGAATAAAAACAAAGGTAACATTTGTTTTATAAATTATCCATAAGGCCCCGAAAATAACTTTGAATGTTTGCCTTTCTCTTTCACCTTTTATCAACTCCCTCTGGAAATTTCTAAGGAAATTCCCCAACCGAGTAAATATTTATGTATGCCTTGCATATAGAACCACAATATTGGCATAAAAATTGCACAGTTTCTATTGAACTTGTTTTTGTTCAATGCAGCAAATATCAGAACAACTTTCTTCCGGTGCGAAAAAGAACAAACCGCGTTTGGCGGTTTCTGTCGCCGGCTGATTGCGCTAATGCGTCGATCCAATTTATCTGATTGATGAGCGAACACCAGAATCGAACAAACTGCCGCCCTCGTACCCGTCCGATTTGTGCTTTTTTGCCCGCAAACATTCGCAACACTTGAGTTGATTTAACTTGCGTCAGCGATTTCAACATTTCTACTGGTTTCAACGTTTCCGTATCTCAGCAAGCAGCCAGCTGCAAGGGAGGATTGTTATTTAAGAATGCAAATATCAGAGTGAGAGAAGTAATGGAAAAACAACAGCTTACAGTGCTTAAGGTAGCGTAGAAATTGACAGTTACATGACGGTGTAGATGTGAATGTGCTTACCAGAGTATAAATTGCAGATGTGAGAGCTGCGTGGCGGGCATTCATGAGGCGGCATCCTCGAAGGATTGTCACGTGCTCATAGGGGTGTAAGATCGCTGACTTCATCATTTCATAACATTGTTTAACATTGATCTGAAACAGACATGGATGTATTAATACAATTCATTATGTGGGTAAATCTTAACAAGAACATTTATTGACTATTTATTCATTTTTTTTCGATTTCTTGTCTTCTTACGTAATTTAGTTATTATTAAAGTAACCACTCTAGTAACCATACTCAAAGATACTTTTAAAACAATTCGGTAAATCAGAGATTTTAGTTTTGTTGTAAATTGAATATTTCATTATTTTTTGCTATTGTTGATATCTACATCTTGTTAATATAGATTGCACACTATAAATTAGAGCTTAGATTAAAACTAAATTATCATTATCTTTACATTACATTGCAATTTTCAGTAATTAAATGTTATCTCAATATAAAATGTAACATATCAATTAATAGCCTTGAATTATCTCCATAAGAAACAAGGAAATTTAATGTTAATAGATTAGATAATGTTAGAAACATAAGTAACGTAACAAGTGGAGTTCTTTTAGTAAAATTTTCCCTCTTGCATTTACTATTGGTGGTTATTGTATTTAAATTTTACTTTATTATAACATACCATAGCTCTATTAATAACTCTGAATTTCATATCTCTTTTACGTAAAATATTATTGTGGATAATAACAGACAATGATGTTTTAGTAAAATTTTCCTTTTTATTGATTCACACGTTTAGTGCTTTGAATTAAATGTATCCGATTATAATACATAGCCTTGAATTACTTCGGCAAATAATAAAACAATTGAATACTATATCTTTATCAAATAAAATGTTATTGTAAATAACAATAAGAGATAATAAGAGAGGCATTTATTGATGAATGAGGTGTTTTATGAAAATTTTACTAATTGATGTTTTCTTCTTTTGCAACTTATTCCAGTTATAATTATAGTATTGAAATAATTAACTGACTATTTTAGTTATACAAACTTTAATTATATTTTTTTGCCTTAATAATATTGTTTAATTATGATCTAATGCTTAAATATTTATTAAAGAATTTATTAAGATTCCAAAAAAGTTATTATGTTATTCTTACATTTAATTCAATAATCATTCAAATTATCTCTGCAAAAGGAAGGATTGCTTATTAACTCAGCAATTTTTATACGCTTAATCAAAGTGATTTATGAACCTAAATTGACATATTTTTTATTGATTCAAAAGTTCAAAGTCACATAATACTGTCTCTAATCTTTAAATAATTATCCTGCCTCAAAACAAGTCCTAATAGCTTGAAAGTAAATTCTCTTTGAAAAATCGATAAACCTCCACTTAAATCCCCCAAATAATTTTCAAAGTTAATCAAAACTGAATTGTAAAGCTCAAAGTGTCGAACAGCCTCAACGATATCGAAAGTCAAAAGTCACAAGCCGTGCACAGCTCGTCAACTTTCATCTCTTAAATAGAGAAAGATGAAGCAGGACGTAAGCGTAAAATGAACGACCTCTGCGTCAAGGCAAGGATTAAGAAACAAAAACGCGTTTTATTGCTTTTATTCGTCGGTCAACACTCACTTCAGTTTTCATCCTACTCGTTCTTATTCTCGACATTCTCAATATACTAACAGCATCGACGGCGTGCTGATAAATGATGAAAGCAATAAGGATTACTGCATTGTTGGATGCAGAGATGACTCAATCCCATGACTAACAAAACCTCTTGAGAGTGGTTAAAGTTTTTTCATTTAAAAGTTGCAAACATGACAACCAATATTCGAGGGAGTTGAGTGAGGGAACACATTCTGTGCGATTTTATCAGGATAGACATAAACGTCGTGTTTAGTGAGGTGCATGAAATAAAACTCCTAGAGTACTTGCTAGTGTTACAAAGCGCATTGAAATTTTTTATGAAGGCATGAAATAGTAATATCACAAATTTAGTTATACAAGATTTCATATAGTATGTAAACATTTGTTTTGTAGAACATTTCACAATGTCATAACGAGGGTGCATTTCACACTGTGATCACAAATTCCTTTGTAAGTTTGTCATAAAAGTCGTTTATTTCAAAAGTGATTTTCTTTCGGAATAAATTAATTTTAGGTTCAAATTTAATTTTAATCTTGAGAACGTCGTGTCTATTTGAAACAAAATAAACAAGTAGGCTTTAGTTTTCTCCAAAAGACACTAAATTAACTTGCCGAAATTGCGCGTTGTGGGTTCACTTTATTTGATAACGGCATGAAGAGAACTCACACAGTTTGCTTCATTGCAAATCGATCGATGTTTGCTTTAACGTCCGTTGGATATGAATATTGAGAGTAGAATAATAGTAAGTTTTAGAGTGAATATATTATTTTAAAAAAGTGGAGACAACAAATTAACTAAATTAAAATTAAATTTAGATGTATCATTACTTTATTATACCTAGTAACTTTTAACAATTGATTATAACTATCGAATGTTGACTATTACAGAACACGAAACATTTTCAACAATAGCCCATCTTTGTGGCTATCCACATTTTAAGTCTACTTCATTACAATACTTATAAACTGGTTACAGAATATATTAGTTTGTTAATAAAAGTCCGTAAATTATATCATAATATTAACTAATATTGTTGCTCCAACAAATTCAGCTATGTGGTGCATCACTGTAAAAAATTTATAATAATAAAATAAAATTTACACAAATGATAATTGCATAATTAGATAATATACCAGAAAATAATTTATGTGATTCTATAATATCTTTATTAAATTTTATTTTAAATGATAAGCATTCAACTCTAAAATAAGGTAATCTAATTTGGACTACTAATGGGAGGTAAAATCTGTGCGATTTAAAATATGCATTTTGCATTATGTTGATGAAGATGAGGTTAATACAATCGTGTTTGTTTTTGTTATTAATTTGTTATTATGCTATATTTATATTTAAGTTGAACCCACCAAAGTGTCTTCCAAAGTATATATGTCTATTAAAAAAAAATCAAAACAGACTCAATATAGCAAACCGTACTTTAACAAACTAGTAAAGCAGAAAACTTGACATGTTACAGGAATTAAAACAAACTTTTTAAATAGTGGTTCATGTTATTTGAGTTCAAAGCTATATTTTGTTTGGTTGCTTGTAAACCTAATAACACTTTTAATTTTGTATCCACTACTTCATCGGGTGTTATTATCGCAAGAAGAGATTTTCCGGTAGAACACCTAAGATAATGACTATTTACCCAAAATGTTTACTCAATTGGACTTGGTGTGAAACTGACACTATATATCTATCAAACAACCTATTCCTCACACTATGCATCTCTGTCAACTCTGCAAACAAGTGAAATCGATAATTACTATCCGAGTAACCTTGTTACAGGCTGTTATACCTAGGCTTATCAAACCAATAAGTTTGTACCCAATTTTGGGACTTGTGAGCGTACTGCAACCACATAGAATCATAGACCGTACTTGACCCTCCACCACTGGCTCTTGAGTAACTTCACACTCAGCTTGGTTCTAAATTATAACGCTGCTAAGAAGTAAGTTGTTAGAAGAGATTAAACCCGCGAAGCAATGGTTCGCAACCAACGAGTTAAGTGTGGTACCAAGGCGGTACAGCAATATTAGGACTCCTATCATTCGTATAAAAACTGCATTGTTCAAAGTTTAAGCTTAATTCAAAGCTTAATTATTTACCCGAAATATTTAATATTTTGCATTCGTAATCTGTATAATACGAATCAATACCTACTATTAAAAAATTAAAGACCAACCTAATATTTAATTACATCACTCTGTAATTAGTTTATTTCCGGCCATTTATACATATAGCCAACATATCCATAATGCACATGTAATACACGCGATGTGTTACGAATATTTATTATTTATGTAACCTCTTGTCTGTTATTTAATTAGCATAATTAATTATCTTAATTTTGCCTTGGTGACTGGTGTTCAATTACACTATTTATGCCATCTTACTACATCGAAGCAATTAAAAATCAATTTCAAGTCTCCATGAAATTTTTTAGTTTGATAAGGAAATCAACTCGCAATCACATCTTGGATATTGATCAGGATCACATAATTGCGTCGTCAAGTATTTCCATTACGTATGAGAGTACGTTAGATGTGCTGGGATTTTTACCAATTGCATCCTGAGAAGGCGTCATCCTGATCGAATTAATCTGGGAGATTAGAATTGAAGAGCTTTAGAGAACGAAGGATGCGTAAACCTAAACAAGTTGTGTGTGATGTGTAAAGCGTCTTGAGTAAACTAAGTTCACTTGGTATTCACAAAAGTACTGAATCAATATTATTTTTCTTTCTAATTTTATTTTCCGCTACCTATTTTGCTTTGATAATACTTTTTATTCAAAAACAAATGTTAGCTATTTTTTCTGGAATTTTCTTTCGTAATTCACTTATTTCAGGCATTTTTAGAAAACCATGTATCTATAATTAACTATAGCAGTTTTCTCGAATGTAAACAAAATCATTCCGGTTAAATGTTCCGTCACTGTTTTCAGCTGGGAGAGTAGATTGTAATAATAATACAAATCTAAACAATTTTTCAAAAAAAAGTTACAAATAAATCTGTTGGTAATATTTCAAACCTATATATACTTACATTTTTAATGTAAGCTTTTTCAACATACTCCTGAAAATAAATCAACACAATTTAGAATTTAATAAAATTGGAAAAATAGTAACAGGAAAAGTAATGAAAGACAAGATCAAAAATTAAAACACACACATTTATCTTCACTTCAATAATGTGATCGTTATTCACAAAATAACCAAAATATTTAGAAAACTAAATTATAATATTGCATATAAAATAAATAACAAAATACTTGATAAAATCAAGAACCGAATACAAACTAACCCCGAACTCCTGCCTATTGATTTACGTAGAAATTTCTAAATCAGATACCAATAACACCTGCGCATCTTTAAGAATTCCCAAACTTATTATTCCACTTTTGCCAGCTACCCAATAAAAGATGTACATTCAGGTAACAATATGACTACATCAACAATTATACGATGTTTAAAATCAAACAATAGGTACTTAGACATGAAAACAAACATTTAAATGTATAAACACAAGTTGAAAAACCCAAAACATGAAACACTGAAGCACACTTTCATACAATTCTTAAACCTCTACGACTGGTTAGTCTGCATATCAATCGCAAAATACTCATCTTTAACAAAAAAAAAACACAGCTGACTCTCCCAACCCAATCTTTTCAATTAACAGACTAAATAAAAACAGACATATTTTTAAATAAACAATATACTGATGAAGGTAGCAAACCGAAAACGCTTTATAAATCAATATTAAGTAAGTTTTATAGTTTAGTTATATGCACATAATAAATATTAACACATCGTGACCACAATTAACAATTCTCTCAATATTCTTTCTGTACTATTAGTCCGGTAATATATTGATTTGTCAGTATCCTTACTAGTCCTACTTTACCTTTTCCTTCATTAATTTATGGATTCTTTACCCGCTTAGAACACTCGTGTTTGCTTATATGTCTATGCTAATAATACTTGCAGTTAAGACCTAAAGTATATACAAGCAGTGTTATTGTTGTTATAGATTTGGACTTAGTAAGCGAGAGACAAATTAATAAAGTTGCTGTAACGCCGCGCATCGCACAAATCTTGTTAATACGCTATGTTCGCCATGTTGAAATAACGCGTGAACGAGCGAATGACCCACGTTGAATTTATCAACAGATGAGGTACCAGTATAAAAAATTAGCATGTACTGCGTAAATATTTGATCGTTTAGCAATGCGGTTATTAGGCATTAATGAAACACTTGCATGTTGTAAGTATAGGTACTTAACAACAAGAAAACTTTGAAGAAGAAAGAAACTTATTGAGCGTGTAATAAGTAGGATGAATTATACGGAGAATTAGTGAGGAATGCCTTGGAGTCTCGTCAAACTAGTAGAAGTAACTCTTTATAATCTAGGGATATTAGAGCAAAGCATGACGTTGGTAACCTTAAAAACACTCAAGTCAAGACGAAAGAAAAAGTTGGAATGGTCTCAATAAAGAATTATAGTAATTTATCTCTGAAAGTTTTTTCAATTTCTTGTAGACAACTTTATAGTCACCTTAAACTCTTATGTTTTTTAAACAAGGTCAATAAATAAAAGAAATAACGTGAAATAAAGTGAACGCGTATTTAGCACAGAGCGACAATTGGAAAACTTATTTAATTATGTATAAGTATGATCTTGTTCAATTTCATTTTCATTTTTTATCTGAAACAGATGTCTGAATTATTAATGAAGTCTTACAACTTTGTTTTTATTTTATTATTTTTTTATTAGCAATTTCTTAGATGAGGCAAATTACTCGCAGACATATTTCAATTCTCTTTCAAATTTAAAATATCAATACTAGAGGAAGCTTTCTATTATGCGGATTATTGATGCAAAATAATGTTTATTTATGACAAATTATTAAGTCACAATTAAATTATTGTTTTTTAAATGCCAATTTCTCTTTTTCTTTTCTCTCTTTTTACTTCCACTCATTGAGTTCTATACCTTACATCTCTTTCTAGGTGTTTAGAAAACTTAAACATAAAAACTAATCACAGAAAAACTACATGCGGAATCTACTATTAATTTTTGATGTAGTTATTATTTTAAAATACTGACTACTTGCATTAAAAATTAAGTTAGATTAGAAGTTAGAAGTTAATTTTCATCCACATAATATAAGTGTATCTTTTGTTGGAATATTGCAATGGAAAGCACTGATACCAATCTCAAATATGAATACTAAATTGTTATACATTGAGTAGTGCTGAAATAGTTAGTCGATAATCGCTAAACATAAAGAAGAGCTGATTTATTAAATGTGATAAACTTTTTCTCCATCACCCACCTCATAAATCACTTATGTTCTATCCCTATTCTCATGCTTAATCTCTAAATTCCAAAAATTAATTTCAAGGCAATTAGTTATTCCTTAACAAAAAATGGCAACTTAAAAGTAATCGTATTGTAGAGTTCACTGACAAAAGCAGTCACGACAAATACCCCCAACTTCTATCACTCCCCTTTCGCACACCAAAAATATTCCCTCTCTGCGTCAACCTGACATATCATCCACCAAATTTTTAATTTTTTTTTAACATAAATATATCGGAGCGTTTCCGTTGAATTTTTTGATTTGATTGAAATGGATCCTACAAATTTAATTTCAACACAGTTTATAAATATAGTTGAAACGTCGTTATACTGCAGCTACACATTTCTGCTACACAAATGCTGAGTCATTGTGTACCGTATTGTTTCATCCCATCAATCTCTTTTTACAAGGCTAACCCCTTAAATTACTATTATCAATAAACAACACTTGATTATATTTTTCTCCAATTTATATTTAGTACCCAACTTCACTAATATTGAATCTAAACCACATGTAAAAACCTAATATTATAATCCATATCAACCGGAATAAACCCTGACGTCATGTGCGCATGACCACGTCATACCCTATTGTCATACATGCGCACAACAGTTTCCATCCAACTATCTACGTGCTAATGTCGGTGGAAAAACTTCTGAAGGTGAGTGCAGCGATCAGCAGAGCGAGAAAATCGTCCGAGTCGTTCAAACGTTCGTAGAATCCTTTATTCACGGCCTGTGCATCCTGCATACTCGATTGAGCGCTTCAAACCCACCGCAATGTCCTTGCAATTTTCAGCACGTTGTATTCTTGTACACAAGTTTGAAGTATTTTATATTGGCAGAGTATTGTGTATTCAACTTCAGAGAATTATTATTTTAATCGTTAATATACTGGGATTGGAATGTAACATAGGTTTCATTTTCTACTGAATTGTGATTTATATTAAATTAATTAAATGCATTGTAGTTGTTTATAGATTCATTTTGATTATAACTTATTCGTTTGTATTTAATTTATTGTAAATATAAATAAACTAAATGAAAATTAATTTTAAGTTGATATGCCAATCAAAGTAAACAATTACTTTCCAATCATCAATTCTAATTTTCACTCTCAAAGTCTTCAAGAATCATTAATTTTGCTCATTTAAAACTTCTATTCAATTCAATATTTAAAAACTATATTATTATAACTATTGTTGTTGTATTTATTATTTTGTTGTTATTTGGTAAAGAAAGAGTTAATTTTTGTTTTTCCATGGCTGAAAAACCTTTGGTCCTTCAAAATACATTATTATTATTATTATTATTATTATTATGCCAATAAAATAATATAAAAATATATTAATTAAATTCATGGAAAACAATAATAACGAGCAAATACCATATATAATAAAATAACATCATTTAAAAAGCTAGCTAATTTATGTTTAATTAATTTCTCAAATTATCATTATTGATTTCGTAAATTCAGTCAACAATTTTATAAACTAGAAAATGTATATAATCTCTTAGGGAAAGCACATATAATACAACTTTTTATAACTCAATATTCACTTCACTATTTAAGATATAACAATATTGAAATGAGCATTGTTGAGTATAATTGCAAAGTGTTTAATATTTATTATGTAGATAACAGCTAACTCTAATACTTACTAAACCTTCTTCAGTATATATTCTTCTTTTAAAGAAGATCTTCTTATACTGAAGAAGGCGGCAAGCCGAAAACGTTATATAAATCAATATTAAGTTATAAATAATAGTTAAGTTTCATCAACATAATAAATATTAAAATGTTTATATTGCATTGAATAAGTTATTTGATGTGTTGAGCTAATTATTTTCTGCAAAACATAAATGATTGTTAGTGGCAATTTAAATAATTTAGTCGCATATGTTCTGCATATGTTTTTTGTATAAAAATTTATATAATCATTTATTAATAACTTTAAAACTTTTCCTGTAATAGAGAATATAAATCTATCATTGAAACGATGAAAAATGTGCATCACAAAAAGAAAGGAGTTAATATAAATTAATTACTAAACCGATCCTGAATAACGCTTCCTGAATACGAAATAATTGCCATGCACTTTTTCATGCATGTACATTAATTTAAATTTATATTTTATACCCATCTGGATTTTGTGACTCTTGTTCAACTCTTTCAAGTTTACCCTACGTTTAGTCATAAAAAGGCAAGCTCCTATCACATAAAACAAACTATAATCCTTAAAATCCAGTAAACCTTAAAAGTATGTAAAAGACATAGGCAGTAATAAAAGATACTTCTTACCCGTTTTAATCTCATAATTGTACAAAATGATTATATTGTACTGCTAAATAAAAATGAAAAAAAAAATCGAAAATATTCTGAAACAAAACCTTAACCTCTTTTGACAAACAATATGTTTAAATATCATCGGCCTATTCCAAAGCAGCAATCTCAAACAATGTAATTAAATATTTAATATTAAAACATAGAAAAGAACATCATTGATACTTTTTATGGAATTTTAACACAAAATCAAAATTTCTTGCTTGGAGCATGTGCAAGATATAACAGAAGTCGTGTCCTACAATGAGTACGACACCATTTATTTCCTGTCGATGTGTTTGCTCACAATCCAAGTATATCCTGTAAGACCAGGCATTTATCCTGCAATTCACCTTATAATAGCTAGTATGTTATCACCTCGTAAGACTCACATTTGTGATTAATGAAACACTTTCTCTGTTTTCGTATAACGCCGAATAAGTTTGGAGTTATTTAGACGGAAAATAATTTGATTAAATTACAAGCTAAATTACGGCCATAAAACAAACTTCAACTGAGAATGGATATAATTATTACTCGCATTTATTTAGTGTGTACTAAATTTCCTACTTTATAAGTAAATAATTATTTAGAATCACTTAAAAAGAAACCACCATGATTTGATAGTTATTAGAACATTGAAAACTTATTTATAACAATTATAATGTTAATAAATTAATCAAACATTTAAATCATAGCACCTCTGAGCTAATGCAGATAAATCTTACTTAATCTGCTTTCAACGAAGAATTACTTACACTAACCTAAAGCCTGTATTAGACTTCTAGAATAAAGTCACATAGGCAACAGTAACCACCAGGGATACTGGTAGATTCTAAACTTAAAGTTACAAAGCTCTCACAAACAATTAAAACAATTTTCAAATAACATTCTTTCGAAGCTTAACTTATAAGAACAAAGGCATCTCAATCTATACGGCAATGATAATTTATAAAACTGTTGTGCATCAAAAATTACTAAAGAAAAACTGGAAGTGAGCGAACGAGATTCAATTCGGATCATTTCCAAATTAAGACATTCTAATAATTCATTACACAACATGTCAAACACAAACTTATATTCAATAACTTAAATAATAACGAGAGATATAAATAATAATAAGATGTCAACCTTTAAAATAATGATTTATTTCAGAGTTTGCAAGATTCAGTTATAGTTGAATTTACGTTAGTGTAGTTAGAAAAAAAAAACACATCTAAATCATTAAACGGAAATTAATAGTGATTTAAGCAATGAAAAAAGTAAAATATTAATTATTCATTAAAATATCAACCTTCAATGTTAACCTTGCATCAATTGGAACTGTGACAGTCACGTATAAATTTTAGATTTCACTCTCAATAAAGCCATAAATAACTCATAAACCACAAATGATATTTAAATTTTAAAGAATAATCCTAAAAATCAACAAAATATCAAATCAGCTTCCTCTTAAAAATATGCTAATTTAGCCTAATTTAAGTCTTTAATATCCAGTGTCATTTTGTCGTTGTGTTAATGTAGGTCTAATCTAATTTGGCATTATAACATATTTACCATTATTAACATTAAGAATACCTCCCATTAATAATATAAGATTAATTGCATCATTCTGAGAATATACTTTAAAAATAAGCAAAACCTGATCTAAACTTGCTCAGTTTCAACAAGACATTGTTTAGAACACATTTCGATACAAGTTATATTCCTTCATGTTATCAACTGATAGTAAACACGCTCGCACGTAAGCGCATTTGCGTTTATCAGTTGTTGTCATATTATTCTCACATGCTAATGGGTTTTTGATGAGAAATTTTTAATCTTATATCCGTTTCCCCAACGCATACATTTTCTACACTAGGAAACATCTCGTTTTATATTCACTTTCCATTACAATCAGTAGACCTTAAATAAATAATTCCATTAAATATTCATTTATCTAATTAAAAAAACTAAATTCTCACAATTCCATTTACAGAAAAAGTAATATGAAACCATTCTTACTTGAAGAAATTAATCCACATCCATGCGTTTACTGCAATTGACATTTCAAACCTGCATGCCGCTGTAAAAGCCATCACGCTTTCCGGGAATGACTTCAAAGACTCCCACAATGCATCATTCTGCCTTTTTGCGCAATATGTTGGGCGTCAGACGCTAATGTAAAGCCTTTGACTAGCAACTTTGTTATTTAGTATTCGCCATTTGGAAATACTGATCATGATGGGTGATGCGAGTACACATGATACACTGAAATTGATATTGATGTTGACTCTGTACTGCTGCTGCAGAGGTTGTGGTCGATACTCGTGTCATCCTTCTAGATACCATCGACGATACAATAAAATCCATTACGAAGTGATGCGTAAAAGCACTAATGGATTGCACCGGAAGCAAGTGTGAAACGCATTGGTTGCCTTGATGGTAAAAACTGGCGCTAGAATGAGGCTAGGAGATGCTGGAGAATGACATTTAGGAATACTTTTTGCTTGAATATTTAAAAGATGCAAAACAAGAAATAAAGAATTAGGATATGATTAGAAGTTAACCTAATATTCCAATGATTCCTGACATTAATGTACTGTTGCCATATACAAATTATTGCAGTCTTTTTTCACCCTTAAGATGGCGCTGACTTCGACGTTCCATTGCTATAGTAAATATTAACGATCTTCTAACTTTATTATCACTGTTATCATCAATCTCAACCCGTTTATACCCAATTTTCGGGTGTAGAGCTTCGTGATGTGTGACTTGTGAGCGTACTGCAACCACATCGGTCATAGACCGCCGCCCTACTTGACCCCTCAGTGCTAGCCGCCCAGTAGTTGCACTGTTTACTGTTCAGCAGGATGCAGACCCTCAGTTTGGAACCGCTACTAAATGTATTACCGAAGTACTTGCCAAGTCATTGAAAGGATTTGTGAGGAAGACAGAAAAACGCCACAGGCGATAGGGAGGTGTCATCATAAAAAACAACAACATGAAGAGATAGAGATTAGAGAGGAATGATCTCAATTTGTCTTCTCATCTTGTTGTTTTCATATCATATCAGATTTAAATAAATGTTATTAAGTTATGGCATTTTTTTCAATGTTTAGACTAGAAAATAGAAGACAGAAAATAACCAATGAGGATATTATTAGAACATAACCTAAAATTACAATGTTGCCATATACCATTTATTGAAGAGCTTTTTTGCCTTGAGCTCGTACTTTAAAGTACGATCATTCAGTAAATATCAAATATTTGCTTTCCTGACCAGGGAACTATAGTCAATTACTTTGTGTCTATAAAATATTATATCATATAATGTAAAATAACTTACTTGCTTTTATTGTATTATCATATTTTCAACATTACAAGTTCTCCATTTCAATTAAAAGAAAATTTAATGTATTTTGCTGCATCATAAATGTTTATATATTTTCAAGTAACCTATTTTATAAACCCTCACCAAGCCATCCAATCCAGTAAAAGTTCTCATACTAACTCTAGTATACATCGCCTTCTTACAAAATGATAGGTGTATTGTATGTTCGTAAATAGGTTGTCAGAAAAGCTGATGACGAGATTCATACGCAATTCCTGCAGGAATTGATGTAACGCAAGTCACAATAGCGACGCCGGCATACAATGCGTTCGTGATAGGAAAAAAAATGATGGAATAGGAAATCTCTAACAACCTCACCAGCAACACTGAGGTGATAGAGATTCTAGTGCCTCGAAAAGTCTTTGTTGTCTGGTCGGTTTGCTTCTTTTTATTTGCGCGCAGTTTATTTAACCCAACGTTATGTCCCGTGGGACGTAAACTCTCTGCCCTCTCGGAGACTTTCTCATCGAAAATAGGAAAAATCGCGTAGATGAAGAAGGGAAGAAAAATAGAATAATCGCTTAATATTAGTTATTATCTTTGGAACGTACTGCAACCATGTTGACCACCGACACCGTACTTGACCTCCTCTACTTCATTATACTACATCAACTACCAGAGTTATTAGCAGTTATTGAGACTGAATTCTGTAATCTCAGCAGGATTTGAACCAGTGTTCTCAGAATATGCACCTCCCGCACACTGCTACATAATATTAGTATATATAAATTGCTAGTAATCTTTTGTTGTTTTTTGTTTTTAAATAACATGTAGTTATAGAGTATCTTTGATCCCGTTTACTTAAAATTAAATAAACCATGTTATCTTGATTGCCCAACTGCTGTTGGTTAGATTGGTTGCCTAGAATAGCTGTATAAATTACAACATCCAATTTTGAAAATGCCCAAAGGCAATCAATGAAATAAGAGACGAGTTCTTTAGTTTTTTCGCTTTGCCAAACATGGTGTTATTCCAAGGTTATTGTGGTTTTCTTTTTGTTTTTGCTATAGACAATTGCTAGTTAAAATACAGAACCCAGCAGATTCTGTTTCGTGCTCTCTTCCTCTATTAATTAAGTTTTGCAATACAATTAGCAAGTTTACTTAATAATAGCATCTAGGCGCTAATGTTGCATTTCACAAACATGCAAGTTTTTTTGACTTCAGCGCAACCTTCTAGCTTAAAGTTGTCATGGAACTAAATGCAAGTTACCACACGCACATCTCTAAACCTGAAACGCATTAATGGTTATAATGTTTATGTCTGTATATTTTATGAATTACATAGTCACGCATTCTGTGTTCTCTTTAAAAACATTTATTACATTTGCTCA